>JANZLQ010000001.1:24317271-24340514 GCA_026212715.1 Elanus axillaris | reverse complement strand
GCCGCCCTTCACCTCCCGGGCAAAGGCGCCGCGGCGCCGCGCCCCGACCCTCCCGCTGGGCTCCAGCGACTGTCTCACCCCCCTTCGGCGTTCCTCTCGGCGCCCGAAAGCTCAAAACCCCCCCCGGCTCCCCTCACCCCCCGCTGCGGCCTACACCGCCCCGGCCGATCCCCGGCCTCGCGTAGCCCGCCTCCCCGCCCGCCCCGCACGCTTCGCACCGCCTGCCGCGCTACGCGAGCCCGGGGATGCAGGCCGGGCCTGGCTTACCTTTCCAGCTGCTTTTTTTTTCTCCTCTCTCTCCTCTCCCCCCTTTCCCTCTGTTGGGCTGACAGATCAGAGTTTCCTCCCCAGCAGAGGGACTGGGAATGGGCTCGGGCTCTGTGCTGAGGAGCTGCTGCCCCCCTGGCTCTGAGAAGATCCTGCTTTTTGTGGGGAGGAAGCTTTGGGGGCTCTTTATTATTTTAAAACTACAAAGTGCTCAGAGGGTAGGTGATTATTAAGGGGAATCCCTGAATATATTCTCCAGCAAAGAAGGCAGGGCTGCTGGGGCTGCTCAAGAAGAGAGCCAGCAGCCTCCTACAGCACCACTACAGGCACTGAGAGGACATAACATCAGAGAGCGGCTCCTCTGCCCTCCAAAACAACAACTTTCCTACCATCTTGGAGGTAGTAGAGAGGGAGAGAGGGAGGGGGAAAAAAAGTACAGAAGGTTTTTATAAAGTGTCAATTTGGGGGAGGGAGCCAAATGGCCAAAACCAATTTTTTTTATCATTTATGTGACTTTTTATTTTAAATAAAGATAAAATACAAAGGTATGTGGGTGAAGAAATAATTTTCTTTATAATCTGTTAAGATCAGCTTTCTGGAAAAAAAAATTAAAAGGAGGTACGGTAAAAAATATATTTTTAGTAACTTTGTTTTTCTTTAAAAATTAAAAATTCGTGGTTTTCTCCTGTAATTTATAAATTTGATAACTTTTTTGTCGTTGTGTGGTAGTTCTAAAATTAACATGCAGTTGTGAAAGTTAGTGTAACTTTTTTTTTGGTACTTCTACTCTCAGTAGAACAGCTGAGATTGATGTGGGCTAGCTTAGTATAACGGTACCATTACGTCTTTCTCTCAAGTCATTGTATATAAAACTGAATGTACTGGTAGGAAAAAACAGCTATTTTTTTATTTTTATATTTTTTTCCCAGAGTGGGTCATATAGAGAAGCTATGGGGGATTTAATGCAAGTGAGTAGAACCTGTGATATATATCTGAGAAATTCTGCTAATCTGTCATAGATTTAGCAATGTCTGCCCTTCAGGATGGGATGTGAAAAAATAAAGCTCATAGCAAGAAATTTGGAGGCAATAGTTGAGTTTTGGTTTTAATGTTTTCAAAACACTTTGCAGGCTTTTAAAGTCTCTTTTGGTTCTTTTTAAGTTTCTGTTTTGATTTGGGGGCTTTGTTCCTGATATTTATGAATACTATTATTCCTGACTTCTTTACAGAATTGAGAAATGCATTAAATTTCTACTACAGTATCTTGTAATATAAAATAGTCGTTGTGGTTTTCCTTGTTGCAGATGTTTTTATTAGATTGTAAAAAAATATATGAAATGCTGTCAAAACAATGTGAGATGCTACGGTTTATCTATAGGTGAAGACACTGATCACTGTATTCAGTAGACCTGTGATAATGTTTCTTGCAATAGGATTATGCAGAGCCCTGTTCAGAGATGAACTGCAAAGGTGCCTTTTATTTGTCCTGAAGGAAGAGGAAATAATTAGGAAACTAATGAGCTATACATAAAAAAAAAATTTAAGTTTTTTCTATTGTAAAAATTATTCAGGTGGTATAGCCTAATTGAACTGCAGTCAGACTAAGGTCATATGAATGAATGTATTGAATTACTTAGTACGTTACCAACATCTTCCCCTCCTCTGTCAAATTTTAAATATGTTGTTTCAGCTCAGTTACTGTAATCTTAAAAAAAAAATAATGCTGAATTTAGATACATTCCCTTTTCAAAACATACTTTGTGAGTTTCCCTAGCTAGTATAGTGTGTTTATAGTGGGTTTTTCATTTAGATAAATTAGTTTGAATTAAAAAGTCAGCTGGTGTTTGTGTCAAACTGTGTATTTTTTGATCAGTGGGAATTTTTTTAAATTATGGTTAGTCTACCTAGCACATTGTAATAATCCAGTGTTGCATTCTATGGAGTTATTGCATAGGAGGTGTTTTTCTGTATCATATTATTAATCCGTTAAATGCATTATTCTGCTCTCACATTACAAAAACAAAAAATTACCAAATATGTTGCTGTTATGGTATTTTAAAAGATTTTGTATTTTGTATAGATGTAATGTGATAATTAGGGCACTTCATAATCTTACCAGTCATTATTGTGTGCTTTGGAGCATGGAGTATAATGATTCTTTTGTAAGATATTAAACAAAAAATACTTCTATATTCTGTATCTAAAATTCATTACAGGAATGACAGGGATTACAAATGCTGGTCATATATGGGATGATTAAAAAAACACTTTTGAAATATTATGAATAAATTATCTCAATGTATTCAGAAATTCAACAAACGCAGCATAAACTAAAGGACCAAATTCTCAGACCCCAGGTTTGCAAGTGCTTGCAGGCCTGATTAACAATTCAGAAGTGTTTGAAGGATCACTCAATACTTACTTGGGTAAAACTCCTTACCAAGTCAGTGGGGTTTTGCTAGAGTCTTGAATTCAAGTTTCTGTACTAAGTGATGTCTTCTATCTAGCACTATGTTTAACAAGAGAATTGCTACTTTTAACTGTAATTCAGTAGTTCTCTATAATTCAACTATAATTCAAGTTAGTTCTTTTTATTGCACTATTAAGAAATTTTCAGTGTTCTAGGAAGAGGCATGCCATGAACAACTGGTTTATACTGTCTTTCTGTGGTACTCTTGAGAATATCTGTACAGCACACTGAGGGGTATCTTAGTATTTTTTTAAATGGGATGCAGATGATACATGTTAGAGAAATGGCTATGAAAGCACTTGAGAACCTGAACACAGAAACAATATTAAACCCTTTATTTGGCTTATGTGCTTGACTCCACAGATACTGGCTTTAATTGCATTACTTGCATGCCTAAATTTAAACATGCATCATAGTAGCATTACACATTTTGGGGACATCCTGAGATCTATTTGATGTGTGTTGGTTGCAAAGCCAAAAGCTTTAATGCTAAAGGAGAAACATTTTGAATCTAGTTCGGAATAGGAAAACTGAAATGGGCTATTTTTTAGTGTCTTGTATGAAAAATCCTGAATCTTTTTTATGGAGGACAAAGTAAAGAGGAAAAATTCACTAGATGTTAGTTACATGGACTATTGTGTAATCATTCAACAGAGAAATTAAAATCTGTATGTTATGAATGGAGGATTTTATTTAATCAAACTTTGTTTATTTACCTGAGAGGATTAAAAGGATTTGCTTTTCAGTAACTTGCTAAAAATTGCAGATACTATTTTGTTATACTGACCACAAAACGTTACACAGTAACACCCTAGAGGAGCAAAGTCTGCTAGCTTTAGTAAGGTGGAATTAAAAGAAGATTTAAAAAAAAATATTTGTTCATCTTTATGGACAAGACTTAAGTTAGGAGATGCCTAATTTTGATAGAGTAGAGCAGCGCTCTGAAATTATGTTGGAGAACAAATTGGACTTCAAGACTCCTGTACAAGGACAGTGGTTAAACCCAAAGCAAGAAACATCCCCTGTACAACATGAAGAATAGTACTCTAGACATTCCATTTCTTAGTTACAGAATAGGTCTGTCTGCCTTGACTTTAAAGTGGCCACATCCCTGGATCAACTGCTCCAGCCAATAAACCTACTGTACACTTGAGCACAGAGTGGTCAAAGAACATTAATTTTCCCTAAATCACTAGTTTCTGGCTAATGAGGCATACTTTGCTGATGTGTCTCACTGGTACTAATGGTGAGACAGAGGGCAGTGACATAGTGAGTAAGCTTTGTGAGTCTAATAAAAGTAATGGAATAGATGCTTTAGGTTGTATACCAGTGACTGGAGGAAGCTACATCAAGAAATGAATCTTGACTCGCTCCCAAGGTCAGGTGCACCCCAAGTCCAGACCTCAGGAATTTCTGAAGAATGATTTAGACTCTATGCATGTGGTAAAGAGTCTGGGGGTTTCCGCAAATAGTGTTATAATGTCAGCATCTTGCAATTATTCCTTGAAAGACGCATATGTTCTGAGGAGACAGTTCCAATGTCTTCAAATGCTTGTGAAAGGGATCAGCAGTTTATTTAAAATGCAGGTGAATATTGTGAAGGGGAGGAACAACTCTTAAGTGTGTAGATGTTCATTAGAGACTTTCATATATAGAGCCGCGTTTGTGTGGAAGATCTTGTTTTAGGCATTTAAAGACTGAAAAAGGTGACATTAAATAAAAGCCAAAATTATGATTAGATACATTCTTCTAAGCAGTGTCTTGAGCACTGTTTTTATGTGGTATTGGTCTATTTAACTGCAGTAAGTTCTGGGGTCAAGCTAACCATTAAAGACCAGCATATTATTATTATTGAAAAATGCTTATTCTTACTTTTCAACAATTCTTTAACATGGAAATTTTATTGCAGTGGTTGTCTCTAGCATATCTGAATTTGAGTTACTGTCTGCTGCAGTAGTATGTATTTGATAACCAGTGTGCTTTTTGCCACTTCTCAAAACATCAGAGTCCCTATACTAAAACCATTGTCTACAGTCCAAGGGGTTTTCTCTAGCAAATATACCCAAGTTATGGCATAAATTCAGCTCTAAACTCCTTCAAACCCATGTTTTAATGCACTCCTACGTGGCAGATAGCACAGCTGAAAGTATAGGAAAAAATGTATGTAGAACACAGTAACTTTGCTTCACTTCATTTAAAGTCATAAATACTAGCAAAGCAACACAAAGTACAGATGACTGGCCTTGTTTTCCCAAGTCTTAGGGGCTTCATTAAAGCTTATTGGAGCAATGGGAATTTTGCGGTGGACTTCAGTAGGAATATAGTTGCAGAAGTACTTAACCAACTGGGAGCAGATGTATGCTAGCTATTACATGATAATATAATTAATTGATAATGAACTGTACCAAAAATAGTAATTAACTAAGACTTAACTAATCTGTTCTTCATTATCAATGTGTATTTTAATCTGCATTAAATACATGGTATTGTCTTACTAAAGCTCAGCAAAGACAAAATAGTAAGTCTATTAATTGCAGGAAGGCTGTCCAGAATACATGACGGGCATCTGTGGAGACTTCCTTAAATAGAGAACAAATGAATGGAATAAACTGTCCCAGCAGAATGCTCTAATACAGTCCCATTTTACTGGGAAGCCCACTGTAATTCAAGGTATATCATTGTATTTTTACTCTCTGCTTCTGTCTATTGATGTTTCATTAACTGTAATTGCAGCAATTAATAAGCTACACACTTTATTACCAGTCCTTCTTTCTGCTATTAGTTCAGTTATTCATGTACGTTCAGGTTACGAGTGGGTCTTTGGCATCACTGCAAATTGGAAAGCTCAGAATTCCCACTCTGGACCAAAGCAGTGATCTCCTAAGTCTTCTGAGAATAGCCAGTATAAGATGTTTCAAACACGGGTGTGGAACGTCCTGTGATAGATAATTCAGAAAATAAAAGCATGCAGGTCAGGATTTCTCAAAAATAGTTGGGAGTTGAGCTAGCATCAAAGCATAAGGCTTAATTAGTGTCTAGGATCATGAGATCCCAGTGGATTTTGAAAGTTATTTGTTATACACAAAGCTTTTTGCTCTTAGTATGTTTCTTTTTGATGCATGGTTCTCATCTCTGATGCATTTCAAACATAGAGGTGTACAGAGGGTGACAAGAAGAAATAAAATTATTTCTTTGAAGTATTAGTTAAGTGTACTCAAAATTCAGTATTAGCATCAGAGCGAGGAGATGTTTCTACCAGCTATTGTGTCTTACTATGCAAAGAGGCCTCTAAATCTCAGTAGGCTTCTCAGCATTAGGTACTGTGAATGGATACTTGTGTGTAGCTGGAGGAAAACATTTATTAACAGTGGTTAGCGTAGCAGGCTTTGCTGATTACGGAGTCGCTCAGAGTTTGAATCGCAAGGTTTTATATACATTGCTTATGACTGTGCCATTTCTCTGTTGTGGGAAGTTGGGGATACCCAAGTACTTTGGGACACATTGATGATGTCATTCCATCAGCTCATATGCATCACTGTAAAGTGTCTTTTGCATAAAACCTTACACAACAGAGAGGACTGTGACTTGTGAGAGCCCCGCCCCCACCAGTGAAGGATTCAGGGTTTGTTTCTGCACAAAGTTTTCCTTGTGACTCTCTGTAAACTTCAGTGTTTCATTCCCAAACATACTTGTACCTATCTGACATTTTATGAATAATAATAAATAATCTGGTAATATCTATTAATAATAGGTTGTGGTGGTTAAATAGGAATTTAAAAACTGCTTCTTGAGCAAGGCAACTTCTCAGGTAACTCTGATAGAACTTACCCCATAAAACATACACTTTTACTCCTGATAAAAAGCTTCAGTTGCCAGTGAAGTCCTTAACTTTTAGGTGCTCTCCATAATTCCCCACTTACTTATTGCTAGGTTTTTTTCCACAGTGGTAGTCCTCTTCTATTGGTTTGCTTGTTAGCACTTTCTCTGTTCATGTCCTGTCAGTGCCTTGAAAGAGTCAGTCTTTCAACCCTTTATCACTGAAAGTGATTTCTTCCAATTGCATATTCAAAGGACAACACAACAAATCATTATTAAGACTGTCTTGTTTTGGAAGAGGATGTTTTGGCTTAGGCAGTGTTGGAGTATTTTATGAGGAGCAGGCACATGGGGACAGGGATAGAGATGTGGTTTTATTACCTTTTCTCTTTGGATTAAGGCTGATGCCAGGCTGCTGCTCTGCTTTTTCTTCAGCTGTATGAATCTGAGCTGCTTTTGTCAGCTTCAGCAGTAATATACAGCACATCCCTCAACCAAACAGATAGCAGCCGCTGTCTTGCAAGAATCTATCAGCCTAAGAAGAGGCATTGATCCCAAATCTTTTAATTCATGGGCAAATGCTAGACACTTCCTTTTTTGCCTTGAGCTTGACTTCAAAATACATTAAAAAAATGTGTCAGTTACCACTATTTTTATGAATAACCTAGTTTTGTTGGCTGTTTCAGAGTCTTGCTGAGAACATACCTCAGTTTGACTTGACTTCCATTTGGGACCACATAGTCTGGTTTCTTTTTATTGAAGCAGTTCACTAAATTGCCCAGAATTTAAAGCAGTCTCCCTCTGGAACTGTAGGGGTGTACCCATGGGATGCTGGTGCTTCCAGGAAGGTGGCTATTGAACAGGTTTTTTTAAAAACAAATCTGTTTTAAAATCTCAGCTTTAGACTTAAGATGCTTAAATCTGCCTGCAGTATTTTGACAAAGTTCATTTCTCTTTAATCTGACTGCTGGTGTTAACCTGGCCTAAACTTGCTTGAAAATGGCAGTGCCTAGTAGGGTTTTACCTTGAATTAACACATCCTTTTCCTTCTCCGCTCCCCATAACCTTCTGCAGACAGCAAAACTATATAAAGGCAAAATTTAATCTAGCCATGTTTGGGGTTAATTGCTTGCACACAAGAGCTGTGTTTACACAGTGCTGTGTTGAGAAGATACTTAATGACTAAACCCATCCACCTCTCTACCAGACATACCTGTTCTTCATCCTGCTGTCGGTGCAGGCAGGAGTGCGCAGGAAGAGGTGAGATGAAGATGTTGGATTGAACTGGCACTCTAGTGAGAAATTCTGCCAGTTGGCCACCAGGTGGTAGTAGGGCTGCATTTGGGGAATTAAACCTCCTTCAGTTCTGGTCTTTGCTTTAAAATAGAAGTACAATAAACCCCTTGCCCACCCCCCAACAAGGTCTGGATAAATGGACCCACCAACACTGCATTTGGAAGTGAGCTGCATCAGCAGAACTGACCATTCAGGCAATGTATCTCCTAGCTAATAAGCCCTTACTTTAACAGTCAAGAACAATACTTTGAGCACATTCATCCCATCGTCCCAGCTCTTCATTGCTGCTTTCTTAGCATGCTCTGCTGTAATGTGAGGTTGAAGGTTCAGAACCAGCAAATAGTAGCACTAACCGTAAACTTTTTTTTTTTAAATAAACAGCACTAAATTGCACGAATAGCCCTTTTTCTGTAATTTTTATTCCAATACTTTGCCCAGCCTACATCAACATCCTTTCTTTGCAGACCCCTACTATCCTTTTATCGCTAGCTGGGTGAAAGTCCACATGTGCACTGACTGTCCAGCCACCAGAGCAAACAGAAGAGATAAGGGAAGGGCTACACTGTAAACTCAGTTGATAAGAACGCTAATTTCGCCTTCTCTTTACTACCTAGTTTCCAATACTCCCAATTTGTAGAGAGCCTTGTTGCTATTACCAAGTTTGGCTGAAAAGTTCTATACTTGGTGACTAGTTAGGTGGGAAAGAGGATAAAAGCAGGACAGACAGCACCACGTGTACTTCTTATCCTGTTTGTCTTTCAAGGTAAGGGCTGGACACTTTTTGAGTAGAAGTAAGGATCTCCTATACACACTAACTGAGGAGTGCGGAGCTTTCAAAAAAATAAGTCTGTGTGCCAGAGCTCCTAGAGTTAAATAATGCTATAACATTTAAGGAAAAAAAATCAACCAAAAACTCTAAGGCTTTTTGAACCTTTATAAATTTGGAAGTGAAGAAGTGACAACTGACTTGTTGCACAGCTGGAATTATTCCAGTGTGTTTGTACAACATGGATTTTCAGGGAAAAAAATTTAAGGTTTTCATCCTAGGAACCTGAGAACCAAATGTTTTACTGAATATAGGATTCAGTTACACCCTTTCCTCTTAAACCTAGTATCTGTGAGAAGAGCCAACTGCCTTGCTTTTGGCGCATGTTCTGCAAGGACAACATGAAAGTTTTAGGCTCTACTTGGTCACACACGTGGATATACACACTATGGGGTCCTATGAACTGCCACATTAAAACCAGACTACAATATTCCTATATGTCTCATTAACATGCATGGTAGTAACTTTGAATTAAGTGAATTCAAAGTCTGTATTTTGTACCACCAAGAGAACTGACCCTGTTGGTAACTGGAAGATAGCAGGTAGAGTCAAACAACATCCAACATTTAAGACTTTGTCAGCTACTGTAACAACACTGGCTATACCAGGATAACCAGGAAGAGTTTTCTTCCTGGGCAGAAAGAAAACAATTTTTAAAAAATTACTTGCTTATTATTGAAAAATTTCAAGCCTGGAAGAAAAAAGGAATTTTATAAAGCTAAGGCTTTTACAGCAGCAATGTCATGCACCCAGTATTATTCTAGACCGAAAAATGTAGATTTTCCTCATGCAAAATTAACACTTTTTTTTAAAATGAAGCTGTAGTGATGGCTTTATGTTACTGTTCCTATTTGCATGATTCCTGGAAGAATTATTCTAAACCTTATTACACTAGTAGCCTGTTGAAGAGGAAGCTATCTTTCTTCCAAACATACATTAACCAACATAACCGAGGAGAGTCTCTGTTCTGAAGTAATTCTAAAGCTTAAAAAAAAAAAAAAAAAAAGACACCACCACACACAACCCTTTCCCCCACTTTGCTATGAAAAGATCAGCACACAGAGAAATGATTCCAAGATCTTTTCTGTATTTGATCTGGTGTAGCTGAAGGCCTTTATCTTTTTGCTAAATTTTTTAAGCAGTTCTATATGAAGAAGCTGTGTGAAAACTGCTTTTCTTTTTCACAGCATGGAAATTATTTTTATTTCCTCCATGAGTAGTTTCTCAACTGAAATGAAATGGAGAAACATACAAATATCTAGAGCAGCAGTAGGTCTGAACACAGACATAAACCAGGTATGTTTGACTTAGAAGAGGGACAACTTGCCCTGAAAGCACAGAAATGGCATGTTCACACTCTCACCGGTGCTTAAAATTAAGGTACTGGGATACTCTGGAAGAAGGTTACAACCTAGTATTTTTGCCTTGTAGACTTGTTCATACCAAATCAAGACTTACTGGGTCCAAGTTGTTTACTGAGTTCTTTTCATGCAAGCAGCGTGAGCTATATGAATTACATAGGTAACAGATTGTTTGGTGTTATAATTTATTTGTATACAATCACCATGTACTCTGCCTCTGTGTACATACAGTGAGTTGAGTGCTGCATGTTCTCTCGGACACAAAAACAGTCCTATAATATTATGGGACTATTTGAACTGATGAAAGTGTGAATGAAGGAAAGAAAAATACAATGACCTTGCAAATAGAATTGGAAAAAAAAAAAAAAGTCAGTCACAGCAGGGAACTGCAACAAATACTTGGATGGAGGTGGTGGCAGTCTGGTTAGTCTCTAGCAGCTGGCTGGCTCTTCTACTGCATGAGCACCTTCAACAACAGCTTTCACACACTTGGCCATTGTCTGGGACGCTCTACTGATTGAATCTGGAAAAAAAAAAAAACCACAAACACCACACCAAAAAAATCTGAGTCAGCATGTTGTAACTGTTAATTTTCAAAATTATACAGACATAGTATAAAAGAGATTTAGTACAGGACTGCATACAAAGAGGAGAAAGAAAACTGCTTAGTTGAAAAAATAGTCCAATAGTCTGTGCTTTATGCAAATTCCAAATCATTTTACTGGAAATGTGTTTCTTCAGAAGGCTCAAATCCTACATATCTTAGTGGAAAGCTTTAATTACCTCTTAAGAATCTTTCTGTAAAGATAAGTAAAATGTATTGCTGATTTCAGAATGGAAAGGCCATACTATACATACCTGTCATATAGAAGTCTTTTATTGTGAGCTGAGGTGGAACAAGAGGATCAGCAAGAAGCTGTTGCTTCACTAACTGTGGCAGGAAAAAAAATAAAGTCAGCTCTATCATAGGAACTCGTTATCAACACATTTGTTCAGTGAATTCTGCATTCACTGCAGGTCAAAGAATGCTTGTGGTACTACATATGAAGAACAATTTCTTTAAAAAGCATCCAGCTGTGTAACAGCACTAAATCATGCTCAGATCCTTCAGGTTTGCTTACCTTTGACAATTCATTTGCCTGGATGAAGTAGTTAGCTTCTTCCACATCATCGTATCGAACCAGATTAGGAGATACTTCTTCTAAACGCTTCCGTATTTGATCAAGGTTCTCATAAGGCAAGGTCATACCAGCCAACTAAGAGATTCACAGAAAAAAATGACATCAAGTCTAGGGATTTAATACATAGTAGTTTAGATTACCAATCCATTAACATACCTAAAGTAAAATCAGGAAAAATCTACACTCCTGAAAACACAGGCAATTATAATGTGCAAACAGAAGCAAAGTCACAGTATTCTGTTGGACTTCTGATGCCTACAGTTAACCCCATGTTAAAAAAGTAGGCTGTCCTGTTTGCTATTCAAATGAAAAAAAGAAAAGACGAGAAGTACTCTTCTTTTTCCATACAGATGTCACTTGTACTTTTCCTAGCTTACCACCAAATGACATAAAAGTTGATGCAATTCTCAATGCATCTTGTTCCCAGTGACTAGTAAACACATATTTGACGTTATCTAATGACACCAGATCCTGTCCTCAGAGTTCATGTTGTTTTATTTCTAAAAAGCAAGAAACTGCATCTTCCCACCAGTTTCTGCTAAAGCACTTCATGAAGACCAGCAGAATTTGCAGACAAAGCTTCACCCATTATGTGTTCAATAGCACACAGCAGCTACAATATGAGTGCTATCCTCAAAAGGGAAACAATATGATTTAACTCACAGAACTAACAAAGGATTCAGTACAAAACATTACTTCTTAAGCCTACAGTCATGTATTTCCCTGAAAATGTACCTCTTTTTTGGAAACACTTTTCAATATATAAGGAAGTCCACCTCTCAGTATACTCTTATTAGAAGCAATCTAGAACAGCAACAGTACCTCAGAGACAGCTCTAATAATTCTCCAGTCTTCCCTTGCCATCCCAGGAGGTGTTACTGCCACTCTTGTCTGCTGGGCCCTACCCTCTGTATTCACGTATGTGGCTGTCTTCTCTGTATACGCTGCTCCTGGGAGAATAACATCAGCCATGGGAGCTCCCACATCCCCATGATGTCCTAAATACATGGAAAGAGGAAACAGTATACAACCATGTAAGACATAAGCAAGTCAAAATAAAACAAAGTGTTTTACTAACACAATATAGAATTTCTGTGTTCCCAGAAAAAAGGAGTTTCAAAGGTTCACTTAACCAGTAAGATAAAACCTATTAGGCTGACTGTTCTGAGGTCTTACTTGGCTAATACTTTGGGGAGAATGAATGGACTACATTAGTAGTAGTAAATGGTAGTTCAGTCTCTATAGCCACTCAGCTTTGGGGGTTCCTGGAACAAGGATGCTTAGTGAATTAAGTTAAGACCATGGTTTTTTATGATAGAACAGCTGGGAAACAATGCTCTTTTGTCTGCCAGGTTTGAAGCTATGCTCCCGAAGACCAAACTGGTTTATATTCCCTTATTGCTCATCAACAGTTTCTCAGTTGTACCTAAGAAAAAGGTAACCAGTATCTCAGTTATGTGTTGGAAGTTCCACTTCTTGGCAGAAAATAAAGGCTAGAATTTATCAGACGGTCAGGTTTAGGCTTTCACTCTATCTATAGATAACAACATTTCTTCATAGATGATCTACCTTGATAGATGATAAAACAATCCTTTGGCAAATCCTGACGTGTTATACAACCCGAATCTGCTCCCAAGAGATACAATACTTTGGGAGGATTTTTCCTAATTGCCTCCACTCCTGGTTTGAAACCCAGATCCAAAGCAGCTACCTGGCTTGCAACCCTGTAGGAACAAACACATTACAACTTCAAGTTATTTCAGAATTCTCCCTCTCCCATCAAAACAGACCTAACTTCTTTTTTTGACTAAATATTTAGGAGGGATGTAAAAGGTCTCTAACAGTAGCAGGACAAAAAATGAGGCATAAAGGCAGCTGAAAATTTTGACAAAAATATTTGACAGAGTATCAGGCTGGCTTCCCATTTTGACAAATTAATGCCATTTGAAGTTTTCATGGGGAATCTCACCTGTTTAAGATGGGATAGCAAAATAAGGCAGACTTTCCAGGTCAGGGCCTACTGGCAGGCAGCTCACTTGTGAACCTTGATGTTCCAGATGACATTTCAGCTATGAATTGAACTCAACAGGCCTTTAATTTAAGGCACTCATGTGGAAGATGAAAGACCAGTTACTGGACCATCAGCTATTCTGAAGCATCTAAAACTTAAGACCACTATTTCAACACTATTCATTTATTCACAAATACAAATACTTTTAAAAGAATGAAATAATAATTCTCATTTTCTGGCAGTCTCTTTCTTTTCCAAAGAAAGAGTTTTGCATAATCCTGTATAATTAGTTGTCAGACTTACAATTATATTTAAAAGTAAAAAGATTCTCTCCGTACAGATCTTTCAGTGTTACTCATGTTTCTCTGACCTAGTCAGACATATAGGTTCCAGTAAGTTAAGTTGCTGTTTACACTTAAGGTAGAGAGGATGGTGTACCAAAAGCATCAAAGTCAGTAATATGAAAGACTGCCAAACTACATGTGAAAAAGTTATCATGAGCATTCTTTAACTCATCAGTGTTTTGGTATTAAATGTTTTAGTTTTAACAGCAGGATTTCATATTCAAGTTTCCTTCAGAGGACCAAGCCCTGCTCTTGCTATACTCATTTTACATTAGTGAAGCTGCTTTTGGCAGAAGGACTTTGTTGAGTCTCTGAATCTGAGTGCCACTATATTTGCTGAAATTATTTTTCCTTTACAGAGGTTGTCAATTTCACAGATGGAGTTTTAGAAAGAGAGTGGGGAAGGACTGTCCCAAGAGAAGCTTGCCTATTAAAAGGAGTAATATCCCAATAAACTGAATAACTAAGATCAAAAGCCCTAAAGTGAAAAGCTTTGAAGCTTTTCTATTAATTATTCAGTTAAAGTACAGTAAAAGGAATATTATAAGAAACCATATTATTTAAATACTTTTGCCATTTTGTTTTGTTTTTTTCCCCTAGCTAAAAAGCAATCATTTAGCAAGTGACACTGGTCTGCTGTGCTCTACTGAGCACTGTGATATGTTATTAAGCTCTCTTGTATTCTATACCTCTAAATCTAAACTTCAAATTCTACATTTAAATATAATAGAATAGTAAAATCTCATTCAGAGCCTGAAAAGTTTGCCAGGTCAAGGAATACATTTTTATTATGAAGTTTCTGCTAGTTTGTACTTCCATTTTTTATATTCCCTACTGGTTCTAACCTGATAAGCCCCTTGCGTGTACACAAAGAAATCTGCACAGATACAATGTGTTAACTTCTGTAGGCCCAGCATGAATGAAAGTGGCTCCCAAAAAAGCTTTAAAGCAAACCTGTGGAGGATGTTCATGACTTTCCAATCAGAACCAACACCGCTCTTAGTCCTGGCATTTTGTGCAATGGTGGAAATGGCAGCATGGATAGCTGCTCCGTCACTGCGCTGCAGTGCTGCACTACCTACCACCACCATTGGCTTTTTGGCCTGGTCGAGGACCTGTGCAAGTAAAGAATCAAGAAATTCATTCCGTGGCTCAGATGACAATTCTTGGTGCAGATAATGTAATAAACTCCATAATTTCTACATAAGTCTTCCATGCAAAGCTACAGTTCTGAAATGGTCTTTGCTTCATTTAGAGATAAAGCCAAGAGAAACTGCTAAAAGCAGTAGGCTACCCTGTCAATACAGAACTATTAGTAACCAGACATTTAAGTGGAAACAGCAGCTGCTGAAACAGCCTGTTTTATACCAAGAAATATTCCAGGAGTTTCCTGTACTGTGAAGTTTTACACATCTGAATATATTAAACAGTTCACACATACTTGGTGCACACTAATCATTACCTCAGCTCTGCATTTGATTAAAAGCAAATAACCCCATATACAACATAGTACTTCTCTTCAAATCCGTCTTTTTGGTGAATTCAGATTATTATTCAATACACCTGAAATTTAACAGTCACGCTCTTAAGTTGTGTGTACCTTGGAGAATGCATGTTTTCCAGAGGCAATGTCCTGGAGTATCTGTGGGGACTCTCCGAGATGATCATACGTGTAGGTCAAATTCACAGGAGAGCCAACAAGGGCCACTTGCAAGTCATTGTGAAGCCAGCTGAAAACACAGTAAACGTTTTATAAAAATCAAAGAAATAGTTTTACTCAACCAAAGCCACTAATTATAATTTTAGCAATAACTTGAAATAGGATGCAAATTCCTTCAAAGGAATTTAAACAGCATTCATTGTTTTGGTAGCATGCAGTTTAGCATTATTCTGACTGTTAAGCAAGCTTAAGGGTTTTTTAGAAGGCCTTTTCTCTACATACATTCTGGGACCAGTGCAGCAACAGACCTTATATAAGAAATTCATAATTCAATTCCCTCCTTCTCTCAAACTTTTGCCAATTCAGTGGAAAAAAGGGTTCCACAAAATGAGGTGCTACAACTTTAAACCACTTTTTCCAGTGTTAGGCAAAGACAAACAAAACAAAACAAAAACCCCCACACCTACTATTTTCTTTAGCTTGACTTAGGTACTTCAGAATTGAAGTTAAAGAGTTAAGTCACTTGTAGGAAGAAAAAATTCTGAATTTGACAGCGCTCATGGTTTTAGAAATCCACCTATTTCTTAGATAAACAGAAAAATTTAGCTGGTTAAAAATTTTTCCTTTTTTGCAGCTTCTCATAGCACAGACTTATAAAAATACAGGAATAATTCATAAATTTCATTGCATTTTTTCCTCTCAAAATTTTAAGGCTACTGCTGTTTAAAATTATGTATTTTGGAAGATCCCAGCATTAGGAAGGACAGGGCTTTTATAAACCCCAGTTGTCTTGTGCTGAAATATCTTGTTAAAGTTGAAATAGCTATGTTCAAAAGTTTGGGAAAGCCACATTACTTGAATGACTGCTTCTAAAACCAGCAAGTCTGATTTGTTACAACAACAATACAAAAAACAGCAAACTGATGCTGAAAATAATTCTTTAAGGAATATGCTTTAACAAACTTCTATAAGACAGAAAATCTGAGGTGTCTGTGTAATGTAACAAAGGAATAAATGTCTGAGTATATGAACTTATGTAAAATGTCAAAGCGAGAATGAACAAAACATAGCTATACACTACAGGGAGAAGAGACTCCCCCTTTTTCTATACATATATCACCATTCCCTTTACTAAAAGGTGAACTAAATCCACTGAGACCATCTGGAGGAACGCTCTCAACTTACTGCCTACAGCTCCACCTGAGCATTGTATCAAATCCAGATGGATCTACATGCTTATTTACCACAAAGGAATACAAACCTCTTTCGAATTCTAGCATTAAAGAGTGGTGCCTCAAAGCGTGGATTGGTGCCAACCAAAAGCAGGACATCTGCCTCCTCCACTCCCGCAATCTTGGTATTAAGCAGGTAGTTAGAGCGTAAATCTGTGCTATAACAAAATGATACAAGAAAGAAAAAGGATGAGAATTCACTAAAGGGAAGGAATAAAGACATGGTAAAGATTCTAGATGCGCAAAATGTTATTTCATCTCAGGAAGAAAAAGGAAAAGAAGAGATTTCTCAAGCTGAATTATTAAGCCACATAAAAAGTAAGAGCTTCTCTCTTTCATGAATATCAGAGACAGAAAAATACTGAAGGAATTACAATGTGGGTATTTCCTACATTTACAGTTACTGTCAGCCTTCACAAACTTCATCTGCTATTACACAGTTTACAAGGTCATAATTGTACTATAGTTTTCACAACACAAATAGAAATAGACTAAATTATCCAACTTAGAACAGAGTGTAGCTGGCTTTCAGTAGCCTACTGTTAAACTCCAGCAGCCTCAACATACAGTGAAGTGTGCAACCCTTGCTGTAGTAGTTACTATGTATCAACTCACAATCCATAAATACTCTCTATAAATTAATATTGTAACTTCAAACAAAACCTGCTAATGCATCAGCAATTGCTATCCCTGATAATTTCAGAATCTTTCCGTAAATTTATTAACATATTAATTATAGACAAACTTTGCCTGAACTCTTACCCAGCTCCAGCAGTAGGGAAGAGCTCTTCCGTGCAGAGCGTATCACAGTTCACTCTATTCAGGAGGTCTTTCAGAGCTATTAGCGCTTCTGCATCCACCAGTCCTCCTACAATTGCTGCTACTTCCTTACCTTTGACAGCCTGTAGCTGGAGAGAAAAAGTATAAACATAAGCAACAGAAACCACTTACATAAATTCCCATTTGGCCCACGTAAATGTTTGCTACATTAGGATGTGCCAAAGCCAGTAGTGCAGCCACTGGCCTGGAACAGCACAAACTGATCAGCAGTGTCTGACTTCTGCAAGGCAGCAACTCCAGCTCCTTCAGAACTCATGATAAGCAAAGAACAGCTCTCTATTCTGTGCAGGTCTCTCCCACTTGAGTTATTGCTCAGATGTGGCTAATTCTTATTTGGTGTGGTGAGGAGAGAAAGATTGGTGAATGCTTTTATTTTAATGAAGCTACAGTGCAGACAGAATACAAACGTCCATAACCCAAGCTCAGGTAGTAAACTCAACTCAAAGGTATTATGTGATAAGCAATAGCTTTCTTAACAAACCCCACTACTGTACCATGGGCAAACACATCCTTGAGGAAAGTTCAATTACAGTTATTCAATTCTACTTTGTCCCACATAAAATTTTTAATCAAAATCCAAAGCAGTCATGCAGCACTTCATTTGAACAGCAGAATCAATCACCACACAGAGAAAGCACTGAGGCGAGCACAACTCAGATATAAGTAATACAGAATTAATGGCTCTGATGGCAAAAGTGGCGATAGCACAGTTTATATAAATTTAAAAAGTCTTCAGATAGATCAGAGTAATTGAGGGAAGTTGCTTCCTCCTAAATTTCTGAAGGAACAGTTTAGTTTCCTATTTAAATAAAAGTAGTTTCTCTCCCAATGTCCCAAATGAAATCATGATAAGACAAAGTTCTTCAGATGGTCTAATCCATTAAACAGGAAATAATATTCAAAAGAAGAAATTTAAGTGGAAATACAATGGATAAGAAGTCAAATGCTCCCCTCTAACCTTAAAGAAAAAGACCTTTTTCTATATAACTGTTTTCATATTAATCATTGTAATATGTCCAGCTTTAGAAATTAATTTTACACTACATATCGAAAATTGTTCTTACCACACCAGCAACACGAGTTAACACATCCTCCCATGAGGCGTAAACAAATAGTCCTTTCTCATTTTTGATCATTGGCTGAGTAAGTCTCTGACGCTTCAGACCATCATAAGCGAACCTAAGTGAACACCACTAATATTATTAAAGAGCAAAGAAAGATAATTGTGTATACTAAATATTTTCTACAACTGAGTTTTTTTAACAATTTGCAACAATTAAAAGAGAAACACAAGAAATATTTCCCCTGAAAGTTTAACTTTTCCTTCTCAAAAACAAGCAAAAAAAAATCCACAATACAAATAAAAAAGTTACAGTAAAAAAAAACCTACAAAAATGAAAACATTAGAAAACTCAGTAACTTCAATTACAGTATTAAAAGAATGTTTTACCAACTATTCTTCACTATAGCTTTACAATATTAACAGTGGAATCCAGAAGTCAGTGCTACAGTCCACATTTTTGGTTCTATAAAGCATGCCTTTAATGTGTGCATAAAGGCACACATGGGTACAAACACCTCCCACACACCTTGTTTTGTCAGATATCCATTCCTCGTTGATATCTTCATGCAGCCTTGGCAAAATTCTCATCACTTCTCCAGTTCTTGTGCTCACTATGATGTTGCTTCCAACTGCATCAAGAACATCAATTGACTCTACCTTCCTGTATGGAAAAACAAATAAACAATTTGCAGTGTTCTATATACAAGCAGCCACAGACTGTGTAACAAACAAAACAACAACAAAAAAGCACTGTAGGTTTAGCTTTACATATGCATGCAAGATCTTGGTTTCACAAGATGATTTTAAGTAACATCCTCAACAATTACTGAGTTAATGAATGTGAATTTTCTTGCATACACACTGTTTTTACTGAGCAATCAGCACAACCTACAACTCCAAAACATTTTAGCATAAAAATAAGAGAAGAATAGTCTACAAACTATGACATTCTTCCTTTCTTGAATAAGCTGTGAGTAAATAACAGAATTTATCTTTGATTCAGTCTACAGAAAAGACTACAATAAAAATGCAGAGAATAAAAATCAGAGAAAACCTTTGGTATCATAGATGGACATAAGATAAAGTGTACGACAGAGAAAGCTGCATCTTCAGTATGAGTTAAGACACATACCTTGTCTCCCATGGGCGTGCAGTAAAGGCATATGGCTTGGAGGTAAGAGCACCAACTGGGCAAATGTCAATAATATTTCCTGATAACTCAGACATGAACATTTTTTCAACATAAGTACCAACTTGCATATCGTTTCCTCTTCCGGTTGTTCCCAAGTCATCTACCCCTGCTACCTCGCTAGCAAACCTGGCAGATGCAAAAAGAATGAAAACCAAATCTGGAATGTACAACAGCAACACAGCACATTTTTCAACCCTTATCTCATTTTCTTAAGATAAAAAATTAGCCTTAGTTCATACACCTGAAAGGAGAAAACAACTGTTTATTTGCCTTAGTCAGTGCCACCACATACAGGACTATACATCTGCAGAATTTCATTCAGATGGAGCTACAAAAACTAGGTGGGAGTTAAATCAAAAAACAGAGCAGTTCAGCGCTCCTTGAATTTCAGAGTCTGCGTCCAAGATTAGTCCTAACTAACAAGTTCTTTCTACAACTAGGCAGGTACTTTGTATTCTTCTCCATATGGCTCAAGTACACTGGTACTGGATCTCAGGACTACAGAACAGCAGAAATGTAACTACTAGAAGTTGTCAAGAATAAATACATCTTGCAACTGTGGCTGAGGAAGTCAATCTTTCAAAATCCATTCTGGCACTAACACCATGGGACCAGTTCTGCCCCACAGAATTCTGGTTTCACTTTCTTGTTTTGACAATCTCTATTGCCTGTATGACAGCTGTCTGGTAGCTCTGGTAAACTAGCTATCAGTCCCTACCAGAAACAAAATTCCTCAGTACAGTCAAAAAAGAAATTAAAAAAAAACCCACCTGACTCCACCTCATGGAGTTTCTTTCACAAGTAACGAACTGATATAAATATGCCTGCTCAGTACTCTCTCCAGTGAAAAATAAAGGACATTACCTGATACATCGAGTGCACTGTATACATCGTGTCATGATTGTTTTGACTAATGGGCCAATGTTCTTGTCCTCCACAGCACGTTTTCCCTCCCTAAATCTACTCCTATCACTGCCAAACATCATCGATTGATCCTAGAATAGAGAACAGAAAACAGACATATCCAGGTTGCTGGAAAGCACAATTTCACCTAAGACAACAGTATTAAAACATACACAATTGGGTGCTGTACCTGTAGATCACATTCTCCACCCTGATCACAGATAGGACAGTCCAGTGGGTGATTTGCCAGCAGGAACTCCATTACACCCTCTCTGTTGGGTTCAGGAATTAAAGTTCATGTCAATTTTACATCATTTAGCAGCTAATAAAACTAATTGGCTATAGGAGGCTAAAAGAAAGGTACCTCGCTTTCCTGGACTTCTCAGAGTTTGTTAGTATGTTCCAGCCCTTCATAACTGGCATGGCACAAGCAGCAACTGGCTGCAATCATCATAAAAAGCAAGCATGAACACAACATATTTCTTCTCAATATGGGCACAACCCCCAACCTCTCCCTCCCCCCAAATTCTTACATAGGCATCTGTTATTAATTTAACGTGTTGTAGAAATAAAAAGGTATCTGCAAGGAAAAAAAAGAAGAAAGTCTAACCAATAAAATCACTAGAAGCCATATTTATTAATAATCTGCTATTAAAAAGGTTAAATTAGTTATTAATTATTTATTTTTAAAGTTGAAAATGTTACACTTTCAGGTTCCAATTCAAGCAGTTACAGCAAAAAGAAAGCCAGCTGTAACGAATATAAGGCAATGAAGACAGCGTTCAATCCTGAAGTCAATATGATTTTGCAACAGACATCAATGGTACATAATGCATTAAAATATAAACTAATAAGTAACTGCAATCTGTACTTAGCTAGAACAAACCTGCAGACACTAATCCTACAGCTGAATTCATACAGTATCTGAAGTTTACAATTTGTGTCCTATCAGCTGAAAATGTGCAGTTGAAGGCTGAATTACAGACCAAACATATATCTGACTGAAAACACACAGCTATCTAAAGCTCATGTCCAGGAGTAAGATAATCCATAAGAACCCAATAACTGACTTTGATCCATAGGCAATCACTGTGGTCCAGTGGGGAGAAGGGAAAAAACTGCTTTGAGCAGCTAAATGACAACAATTTGTATGCTAATGATAGTACAAACAATTATTTACAAGACTTAAACTAGGCCCTAAACGCAGCATGAAATTGCTATTCCTGTGACACACATACAGTACCTTTGGGGCTTTCTCTATTTCCACAAGACACATCCTACAGTTTCCAGCAACTGAGAGACGATCATGGTAACAAAAACGAGGTATCTGAATTCCAGCCTTTTCACAGGCCTATAAAGAATAAGAAACAAAGGAAAATTAAATTTTAGTTAGACCTTTCAGTTTCACCTCATAAAACATTATCCAGTTTTTCAAAAAATAACAGTGTTAGCACTCAGGAATATAGTGCATTTGACCTTTCATCCTAAGAAGTGACCATAAGTAAAAAGAATTGCAATAAAGCAGAAACATGTCAGGTTATCAATCACAAATATATTTTTTCCAAAATTTGTAACTGATCAAGGAAATGAGAACTGACCTCTCATTCTTTCCTCCAATAATAGAATTTCCTCTAATAGACAGGACACTAGCAATACAAATAACTTATTAAAAAATGTATGCACTATTTAAAGAAAAGAGCATAAAGGAAAATTTGAAAAATATAAAGGAAACAACAATGGGCCTAATGTTTTCTGATAATTCAACAACATGAATACTCTCTATAAAGGTACTGGAGCATAGTCAAACTTCAACTTCAGTAGAACCCCAAACTCAAAGAAATGTACTTCCATGACATGTTTGAAGATTAGTTAAGAGAACAAAGATGACAAATTTCCAGAGAACAGATAAAGACAGCCTCTCCTGCGTAAAACCCCCACAGCTGACAGGATCTATGCTACAGCACTAGCTATGCCGGCCAGAAGAAATACCACTGAATTCAGTAAAAATGAACTAACAAGATCTAATTTTACTGATGATTTCTGCAACAAATTGTCACATGTGACCAAAACTAAAAAGCTAATAAAAAATAGCATTTAAGAAAATTTTACACTGGAATCCTGCTGAGGGTATTCTAATGTATAAATAAATTAGTAACTTGTATCCAAAGAATGAGGGATAAATTTTTGAAATAAACACTATGTTCTAACTCACTATACCACGTCACCCTTTAATGGCTTCTTAAAAAGAAGTTAGACTGGAAAAAAAGATCTACTTGAAATTTTGGCCTGGAAAGCAACAATGCTGAGTACAGGCTGGGAGACCCAGATTCTATTTCTTCCCACACCAAGATGAATAAAAGCAATGAAGGATCAGCATTCTGAATCATAAGAACTAATAACCAAAAGGACACAATCCCTCATTTACCTGAGACACCACTTTAGTAAGATACAAAATGAACAGGTTCTGAAAGACTACCAGGTCCCATAGAGTTCAGACCTAGAATTTCAACCAGAATTTATCAGTGTCTGTTACTGCATTGCATAGATTTTTGCAGTTGGGATTCATGCTGCGTGCACCTGTGGTGGGTTGACCATGGCTGAACGCCAGGTGCCCACCAAAACTGTTCTATCACTCCCCCTTCCTTCGCTGGACAGGGGAGAGAAAAAATGTAACAAAGGGCTTGTGGGTCGAGATAAGGACAGTAGAGATCATTCACTAATCACCATCACGGGCAAAACAGACTCAGCTTGGGGAAAATTAACTCAATTTATTACAAATCA
>JANZLQ010000001.1:24292896-24314759 GCA_026212715.1 Elanus axillaris | reverse complement strand
ATCTGGTGAGGGTGGGTTGGGGGGCGGCCTCCAGGCACACGCGTGTTCCGATCCCCGGGAGCTGCCGCTGCGGGCGGCCCAGCACTGGAGCTGGCCGAGCTCCTGGGCCGCTGCAGCCCGCCCGCGGTGTCTAGCCCGCCTGGCTTCTCGCACTTGGCGGTGCTCGCCGCCGGGCCTCGCAGCAGCCGGGCGGACGCACTGAGCTGCTGCTGCGGCGCGGTCGTCTCTGTGCTCGGCGGCTGCTGCTTCGCATCTTCCTGCGTGCACCGAGGAAGGGGGTTAACTTCAGCTTATTCTCCGCAGGTACGTCCCTTCTCAGGCTGATATAGCAGTCTTTGAAGCAATCGCTGCTCCACCTCCTGCAGACTTGTTTCATGCTCTTCGGTGGTACAATCATATTAAGTCGTACGAAAAGCAAAAGGCAAGGTATGGTTAAATGGTGAAGCTGGAATATATGTGCGAGCTGGCCTACGAAGCGTTGCATTTGGTTTTTCGAGTTTGAACAAAACACTGTTTTTCCCTGGTGCCACGTGGCTTTTTGTGTTGCTGTTGGAACCGGAGCAGCTTGAGAAGCAAAGCAGACTTCTGCTAGTACACTACACTTTTCACTTAGAATTTAGGCAACCTGATTCTGTCTCTGTTCAGTTGCTGACATTTCTGTTAAAGCTTATAAGAAAAGCTTGAGTTTTATTGCTGCTATTTATACAGACAACTATCCTGAAAGATGGAAATAACTTACCAGTAATCGACCCCATAAAGGCAACATGAAAATGGATTAGAAAGCATTAGAGGAGTCTTTAAAAATAAATACATGGTACGTAGATGATAAATAAGGGAAGTGGTTCGTTCAGGTGTTTAGTCCTGGGAGATGAAAGGAAGTCAATGATTTGCAATGCAGAAGCACATACAAAGAAGGGGAAATATGAAAGCAAATGTTATCTTTTTTCTTTTTTAGTGATTTTAGTGTTCATGAAAGGTGCTGTATTGACATCCATGGAGACTGCAGGCCTCTCTAAAAAGGTACAGCATAGGTAGTGTCAGTATGGCTACACTGCCTCCTCTATGTGCCTCAGTCCTGTTTGCAAGGATGTAAAGTTGGGTGGCTCAGTCACCAGGACATTTCCAAATCTCTTAAGATGCTAAAGGGGACTGAGATTATAAAGTTGCTTCACAAAGTCCATTCTGGAAACTACTAGTTCCTGAAAACTAAAGCTAGTTTTATGACTCTCATAACAGCGGTTCACAAAAACAGAACTATGAGCTTATTCTAAGACTACAGAACTATATGAGCCATAAGAGAATTAATTCAGGGGGTTCTGGTCCCTTGCATGCTGTTGAGAGCTAGCTTTCAGAGTAAAGCATTCACTGACACTTGCAAAGTCACAGGATCAGTTACCTTGCAACAGTGTTTTCTGTCACTTATGAAAATATTTTTAGGGAAGCATGAACAAGAAATTGATAACTTTTCCCACACAGAATATAATGCAGATAAATTATTCCAATAAGAAGGCTTTTTCTAGCCATATACTTAGGTGGAGCAGCAATGTTGGGCAGGATCATGTCAGCTTAGATGAAACATCTTTTAACGTGGGATTTGCTGTAGTCTCAGCTAGCATGTCGGGAGCATTGGGGATTGTCTTTGGGGAGGTTCTGTTTTCAAGTAGCAGAAATAGATTTATTTATTTTTTTTAGGACAGCATTTTTACTATGAATGCACTTGTAGGTTCATTGACAAATTGGCAGTATTTATGTTGATGTTTGTGTAGGTTCCTAATACCTATTGCTTTCTTTCAGCTTGCCAGGAGTGAAGAAGGCTTTGGGGAAATATGGTCCTGCTGATGTTGAGGACACGACAGGTGCAGCCACAGATAGCAAAGATGATGATGACATTGATCTTTTCGGGTCTGATGATGAGGAGGTACTTATGACCTTTTTGTATTATATTTGGGGCTTTTTAGAAATAACCCAGGTATGCAGATTTCTGACTTAAGTAGTTTTAAGTTACTTAATTTTGTGACCTTAATAGCAGATCCTACTTGGGATTTTCAAATTTAGCTGTCTTTGCAAAATATAAGAGCTTGGAATGTAAAAACTCAACAGTTAAAGGAATGTGTTGCAGTGGGGTGAACTGTCTACTTTAACTTTGACTGGTTACATGATGAATAAAACAAAAAATCACCATCTTTCGGCTGACAGTTGTGATGATTTGTTTTTGCCTGAGCAGATGCCAGTCAATTTAGTAATGCTTTAAAGATGTGGGCATTTGGTGCTTTTCTGTAACTTTAGATTTCTCTTTCAGGAAAGTGAAGAAGCAAAGAAACTGAGGGAGGAACGTCTGGCCCAGTATGAATCAAAGAAGTCCAAAAGTATGTCTAGCAAAAACTTACCTTTTGTGCTTTGGTTAATTTTCATTCATTTGAACAGGATGGCTAGAAATGCTAATTAACTGCAACAGATAAACTTGACTGGAATGAGATGGGAGTAATTAGCTTCCCTTGAATTGCCTGTGAGCTTAGCCTTTCCCATAGAAAATGTTTTGGGTTTTTTTTTGTCCTGCTTAATATACTCTTGTTTGTCTTACCCAGAGGCTGAGCTTTCTATATAAAAATATAATCCCAGGATTTTCTTTAAAAGTTTAGAGGAAAGGCTGCAATATGCAAGTCCCTCCACAGCTACTGGTCTGGAACTGTTCAAAACTGTAGCAGTTGCAGTATTCCCTCTGTGGAAAATAAACTGTTACACAGCATTAAGCTCCTTCTCAGATCCTCTGAAAAGGACTTCCTATGTAACAAACAGTATTAGCTTCTTAATCTGTGTCTTCTTAAGAGACTATTTCTCAAGAACATAAGTATCTACATCTTGAATATTGGGATATGCATAGCTTAAATACTCTGGAAAATGTATGTTGGAACAAGAGGCCTGTCACAGCTATGCGAGGAGGTTCTTGTTCATGAAATTGGAAATGTTCTTGTAAAGCTAGTTTGCAAGTATATTCATAAGCTTTTTTGAAAATTTCTTAGTTTTTTAACGGTGACATTTTTCCCTTCTTTCCCCAGAACCAGCTGTTGTTGCCAAGTCATCAATCTTGCTTGATGTGAAACCTTGGGATGATGAGACAGACATGGCCAAACTAGAGGAGTGTGTTCGAAGCATTCAAGCAGATGGCTTGGTCTGGGGATCATGTAAGTAGGATTAAAATTCAAAGCAGGGAGAGGGAGGTAATGCAGTCTCTTAAGATAATGTGTGACTAGGTAGACTTGTGGTCACCGTTTGGTGGTGTGTGAAAATGTAGGTAGCTAAAACAGTGTGGGAATTGCAGTACTACAGTACTTCAGTATCTTGACATAGTCAAAAAGGCGTATTGGTGCAACAGCCAGGGAAAGATTCAAATACAGGTTCTAAAAGCTTTAAAACTTCGGCTCTGCTATCCTGCATGTCCCTGTACAGTTCTTGATAGAGCAAGCAAACACGCATAGACCCACATCACTGGTCTGGGGGGGAGACAACCTAAAAAAAGAAATCCCTTTTGACCACCTTGTAATGAATGTCGTGTTGCTGATTAGGCAATTGATAATACGGAACAAACTGGGTTTTATGTACTTCTGCAAACTACTTTGGTCAGTTCAGTCTTAGATCTGCATTTTTAAGAGATTGCATCAATCAAGTACTAAATGCCTTTTTTTCTTTTTTGCAGCCAAGCTAGTACCAGTTGGCTATGGTATCAAAAAGCTTCAGATCCAGTGTGTTGTTGAAGATGATAAAGTTGGAACAGATATGCTGGAAGAGAGAATAACAGCTTTTGAAGATTATGTACAATCAATGGATGTAGCTGCTTTCAATAAGATTTAAGTCTTGACATATCTAGAATAAATGTAATTGCAAAAATTGGGCTGTGTCTGGTTAATTCAAAATTGTAGTGTAATCCAACTCCAATATAAAATTGGTTAATGGGTAAAGCAGAAGCTAAAACTGAATTTTAGGGTTGCTGCAGCACCCAACTGTAGCACCGAAGAGCATGAGTAGAGGTTACCATCAGTCCAGCTTTAACATGTACACGGCTTTAAAAATCTGAAATGCTCTTTGCTTCATTTGGGGGGAAAGTCATGTCTTTAGAAATTTCTGTAATTCCTCTAGAAGGAGGGATGGCTTTAAGGGAAGACCACAGGGTTTGGGCACAGTGCAAAGAACTTCTTTTAGCAGATAAACAGTAGTATAAATTCTTTTTGCTTATTAATAAGGGTGGTGACTAACCAAGTACACTGTGGCTTTTGCCAAAAGCTAAAACTGCTTCACTGAGGGAGCGGAGATGAAGGTAAGTTAGAAGCAACTGCAATGTGTTAAGAGATGACAAGGCCTACAAAGAAACAGACTTCTTGGAGCTGAGACTACCATGGTACCTTCTTGTCTCCTGTTGTGTGGAGTTGGACCTCTTTTCCTCCGAGGTGTGAAAACATTTGCAGTGCAATTACTTAAAATTCCACATCTTTTGGGGGGCTTCTTAGTTAGTACAGCACGTAATGGTGTTGGTAGAAGCTCCTCCTTTCTTATTCCAAGATCCTTGTGTCTCCAGCACCTTAAAAGAGCACAGGCAGGCACCGCTGAGCCCAAGGAGCAGAGTTGTCCTTCCCAAAAGGTGCTGGGAGCTCTGAGGCGACCAGGGGGCAGCACGCGCCTGCCACAAGGACTCTGCTGCACCGGCTGCCTAACCCATGCTGTGGTACTTGGGATTAATGGGGTGCAGTCACCACAGGCTACAGCTACTGCAGGTGGACAATTTTCCTATATAATAAACTTGAAGCATGCTCCAGGCTGAAAACAACAACAAAAAAAAAAAGGTGTTCAATTAAAAGGCAAAGATAAAGTAGCATAATTAACAGCAGTTTGAGCTGCTTACTTGGTTCCAGATTGGTTTCTAGATTGATTTTGACATCTTTTAAAGACTGAAGAACCTGTCCACTAAATTGCTTTCCAAAAACGATCCATAGGAATGATACAAATGTAAAAGCTGTCACAAATTATGAAGCTTCTACATGAATTCACATTTCTGAGCCTTCTGTTTGACCAGAAGAATTTATTGTGACCATGAAATGGAAGCCTTTTATGTGCCACATTGGTCACTCTTGAGATGAAGATGCTCAGTGCTGAAGCCTGTCAGCAGCTAAAATAACTCGTTCTTTTTTTACGGAGCATCTGTGTGTGGTCATCTGGCACAGCAGGTCCTGTTTCTCTTTGCTGAAAGGTCTGCCAACTTCAGGTTATGTAAGAAGAGCTTTGTTTTATAATTCATCTCAGAAAAAATTCTACCTGCCAGAGGTTTAAAGCACAATTAAAGAATTGAAAGTAAGTATAATCGCATGCTTCATTCCCACCTTCCATAAACTTAACTTCTAAAGGACTAACTTCATCCTGTGTGCGATTAATGCACAGTACCCTATATGCGGCAGTTCTCTAGCTATCGCTTCTGCTAAATCATGTAGCTTAGTTTTAGCAGTTGTCATGGTGCTGTTAAAAGCAAGAAATTAGCAAATGCCACACCAGAAAAAAAATGAAATAAACATTCTGCCACAAAAACTTAATTTTTTTTATCCTTGGCCATCACTGTTTCTGACCTCCCATTCAATGTGCTTCTTACCTTTAAACTCTTTCCCTGACCTTGAAATTAAATCTCTTACGTGGATAAAATTGTTTGATTTATAGACTGTAACTTTGCTAAATTACAGCACTATAAGCCACCCATCTGACCTGCCAGACTGGATTTTTGTGTGTGTTTCCTTTATTTGAAGCATGCATGTACAAACCCTTCAGTTGGTACCATTTCATTTGGTTTTGTTTTTTTTTTTTTTTTCTTGTCCTGATGTTAGAAGGAAACTTGCTGCACAGGAACAAAACAAAAAAAGCTAGAAAGCACAGTCTCCCCAGTTACAAAGTAGATAGACATGTGGGCAAGAGAATTCCACAGAATCCACATATATCTACATTCAGGGGTTTTGTGTAATATTTGCATATGTGCTGGTATATTACTGTGCCATCATGCCTGTGAAAAATAAATATCTTAGAGTAAATAAGACACTTCTATCCCAAGTACACCCCATAACAGAAAGATCATCAGAAAGCACTAGAACTTAAATATGAGATACATAGGAATACTGTGAAAACAGTTTCAACAAAAGTATTGGTTACAAACTAATCTATGTAACAATGTTCAGAAGTACAAACTGTTCAGGAAACAGGTAAGAGTAAGTCACCAGAACCTGTCTGTTATGAAATGTGCCAGTAGCTATTTTTCTTGAATGAATGGTTGATCATAGAGCTATTTCCTATGAAGTGTTTTTCTATAGTATCTTAGCATGGTAAGATAGATCCCCTTCGTATGGCTTTTTTTCCACCGTGGTGGGTTGAATGAGCATTCCCGAGTCCAAGCAGCACAAAACTGTTGGTATTGTTTTGGACACTCTTTGGAAACAGAAACTTAGAGAGTTACCTGTTTTGTTCAGGTATCTTCCACACATTACTCTTGCAGAAATGATTTAGAGATAATTCTGTAACTGAGCTTGGTGTGAATGAGGTGGTAGTTATATTGCAAAATTGTTAATCCACTATAGAACAGGACTGACTTCGCCCTTATTCAATTCTAGTCTGTATCTCTGTTGTCTACTTCAGGGGAGACTTCAATAATTTATGCAAGACAGCATAAATATGTTCTCCCAGTTGAAAATCAATCTCTTTACCGTATATAGCAATATGTGTGCTCACATAGCTGACATGCAAGAAGAAAGCTGACATAAACCTTAATGCCTGTAGTAGAAAAGGTCAGGGCTTGCTTTCATGTTCCAAAGTCTTTGAAAAGGAGCTGTTCTAAGAATGGATAGTCACTGCATATTGCTGCTGAGAAAAGCAAATTAACACATTCTTTGGAAGAACAAAGATTTATTAGTTCACTCGGAGTACAGTCAGGAGAGTAGTACTAATACATCATTCTTAGAAAGATGTCAGGGAACATGTGAAGAAAAACTGCAAAATGTTTGATTTAGGCACATTCAGCAGCACTGTGCCAAAATACTACGATGAGTCACTATGTACCAGGCAGCAAATGACTCAAAGGAAGAGTGCTGCTTACCAACTTTCCAGCCCAAACTGAAATACACTGAAATTCCACTGATCCTGCCTGACTCTCCCAAACTCTGAAACCAGAGCCCAAAGAAACAGTTACAGACCAAAGTCAGACTGTTTCTATTTGTACAGCTACCAATCCTGGATGTGCTCATACATGCATATATAAATATATATATTATACAAAAGCAAATATATTTACCTATAAGGCCTCAATTGCAGTATGAATGCTGCTTATGTGTGCTAGCAGGCCATAGGAACTAGACAGATTATCTGAAAGGCAGGTTTACTCTGTATACCTAGGCCAAAACCAAGGAAAAACCTGTTCAAATTTACCCAAAGCTTTATACTTTTACTTCTAGTGGAGTTTTATCCTACATTCAACTCTTTAAGTGGTATTGCATCATAAATTGGTCCACTCAGCATATATGTCTGCATTGATGCATGTATGATTCTACAGCAAGCAACAAGTTGGAACAGAATACAGCATAACTGGGACTACATCTTATGGGAGTGGACTCCATTTCCTGGATGTACTTCATCGCCTGTCATTTGGCAAAGTCCTCCAAATTTGGCTACAGACTTGCAACAGAATATTGTTGAATTCACTCTGCCCATTTTTTGAAGATGGACATTAAGGCAAACAAAATGTTACATTATTTCTTTACCTTTGTTTGACAAAGCAATAAACAGCAACTGATAGTTTTAAACCTCTTTGAGCCTGGAAGTTTAAACTTGGAAAAAGAACAAGTGTGGCAGGGGGCCTGTAATCTCAGCTTCTGTCAGAAAACATTTCACTAATTCTTTGCACTTTTCAGAGGAACCTAATACCTATATGAAACATCTGCTCAGTATTTTGCACCCAACTGGTGCTAAAAGCACAAGAATAAGTGACCAGGAGACACAGGATGTCCTGACTTTGGTTTGAGTATAAGACAAAAAAAGAGCACTGGGAAAAAACAGAATTTATTTCTATATTTTTCTTTTTTTTTGACAAGAAGGCAGTGATTCAGTGCTCCCTGTCTTGGGATTCTTCTCCAGCCACAGAGTGGAGCCACAGATAGCTTTGCTTAGCTGGGATGTAGCCAGGTGATTCCTACTTAAGGCAATAGTAGACAATCAGGAGACTCATGATCCATCGATATATGGCCACAACCTCTTCGATGAGAATGCCTCAGTCAAGAGTGTTATCAGTGACAGCAAGGAGGAATAATTTTATTATGTGCTGTATTGATATCAACAAGGTATGGAATCACAACAAAAACAACAGGATTACAACACCATTCCTGATCAAAAACCCCAGTAGAGCAATTCCAGTTATGCTGACAACTTTCAGTTCAGGCTGTGTGTGCATTGCAAGTACACCACACTCAAATGATGTGTCCTTTAAAAACCTTTCAAGGAAAGCAGCAAGTGCAATTAAGCCAGCTGTTTACATAAAACTGTATATGCAAAGATGCGCATCTGCCAGTCAGATGTGAAGTCAAGAACACCTCCAAATCTCCTGTCAGCTGTTTTGGAGAGGGATGGTGACAAGAGCAGTCACTGAGCAGTTTCACAATAGTACACAGGCGCATGGGTGTTGTCCGAGCTCCACAGCTGCTCGCTGACAGTTCCGGAGCGGCTCACCTCCCACAATGCCAATTTCAGCACCTCAGAGACTGTTGTCTTGACTTGGGCCTGGAACTTTTTGCTAATCAGCACATAGAGGATTGGATTGAGGCAACTGTTGATGAAACCAAGGCCAGTGGAGAGAGGAATGCCATCCTGCAGTAAGTCATGCAAGTTTTCATCATGGTGAGCAGACAGCTCCACAATGCTGAATATGTGATATGGTGTCCAGCAAACAAAAAAAGCTACAACTACAGCAATGATGGTCCAGAAAAGCCTGCTGGAAGTCAATACAGTTCTCCTCTTCACTTTGACAATCAGCAATGAGTAGCAAATGACCATGGTCACTAGAGGAAAGAGGTAACCGAATGCAAGCCTCACCCAAATGAGAACGTGATGCGTCAGCAAGATAAGTTCTCTGTCATGCACATGGAAGTTATTGTAGCAAATGGTGACATTGTTGAGAACTGTAGCTGTGTCTCTAAAGTATAAGGCAGGGCCACCAATAACTGCAGCTGACATCCAAATGATTCCACTAAGAATGAGGGTGTTCCTTACAGTCCGATACTTGCAGGAAAAGACTGGGTGGACTAGGCGAATGTAGCGGTCAAGACTGATGAATGTCAGGAAGAAAACACTGGCAAACATATTAAGTAGTGCAATGAACGAGTTCATTTTGCAGAGCCACTTCCCAAAAGGCCAGTGGAAGCCCATTGCCACGTATGTAATATAGAGTGGCAGGAAGAGAACAAAAATGAAATCTGCAATGGCCAGATTGAGGAACCAAAGTGTAGAAACAGATTTATCCCACTTAAAGCCCATAAACCAGATGACGATGGCATTACCTGGCACTCCCAGCAGAAATGCCACACTGTAAAAGGAAAGGGAAATCATATGGGCAATGCTGAGGGAGGACTGGGGTGATTCATCTTCCTCAGGCAGGTCGTAGAAATAAGAGTAGTTCTCAAAATCTTCAAATGTCATCTTGCACAGTTGCTTTCTGGGGAAGAAAAGAAATGGAAGAGTCAAAGCAGAAATGTTTGACTGCACTGCAAATAGTAACCTGCAATTCCTTTACATTCTTGGTCATTAAAAAACCCAAAAACATTGACTTAGTTTCACATATCTATCACTATTTAGCTGTCAGTTGCTAGCACCAAGCTTGTGGAGTATTTTGGTCACAGGCATTTCAAGAAATGCTCAAATCAAGAAAACACTTGAAATTTTCAGGAGCTGTTTTCCTTGCATTTATTTCTTAACAGAGAGAACTGAGCACAGTATGACTGATAAATTTCTGGGAGACCAGATGCAAAGTTTTACTGAAGTGTAATTTGTCTATTCTTTTCTATTCAGGTTTCATATTTTACTGCTCTGTTCCTACTTGAAGCAAGTTTTATGGATCATATCTGCCAAAAATCAGAGAAGCACCAGGCATCTATGTAGGCAAAAAAGCGCAGTTAAAATGCCAGGAAACTGTTTTTTATAAAATTACCACCACACACACACCTCAAATTATAGTTAACAAAATCACAGGCAGTGATTTCTCTAGCAACTGAAAGTTCATGGGTTTACTCCTCTCTATCACGTATCTATCTTTGTATCAAGGAATGCTGATTTTCAGACACATTCAATGTATTATATTTCCTTAACACAGCAAAGGATGTAGAGAAGGAACCATACAGAACATATTTCAGGGACAATACATACAATTGCAGTATTCTTCCACTAGTGAGCTGAGAAACAGGTAATAAATGAAAGAAAAGAAAGCTTCCCAGGAGAGTAAGACATGCTGTAAGAGCTATAGATGAAAATACGTGTGTCTCCTTTTTTCTTTAAGGCAGAACAACAGTCTCATTTTTTTTCTGTTGCAAATGCTTTTGGAACTTACAAGTACAACATGATTTTTCACATAGGAATTTTCTTCTAAAATGCCAAAGGAAGAGTGTGGGAGTGAGGCAGGGGGGCAGAGGCAAAGGAAAATAAAAAGCAAAAGAAAAAGCCAGAAAACAAGAAATTAATGGGAAAACAGATAGCAAAGAGAGGTTGAAGAGGGAAAAAGCACTCCAAAGTTATGTTTTCATTCCACAGTGCAGACAATGCTGCAGCACAACACAGATGGCCAAAGCCTGACAAAAGCATCTGCCATGGTCAAAACAAACACTCTGCTAAATTCTGCTATCATATAAAGCTATATTGTCTGGCTGGACTCAGCTGCACTAAAAACCTGTCCCTGAGAGCAGGATGTGACAAGCCCATTAGCTGTACTACAGATGAGCTCACCGGTACACTTCTGAGCACTAGCTCAGTTCAGAAACCGTAAATTTGGCCATATGCTTTTGAAACCCAGCCCTGCATTCCTGCAATTCCATTCATTTTAGCACACTAAGGACAACAGGACAGGGGTCTCCAGAGTACATTGCCTTCAGAACCAAATCTGCAAGCTTGTATTCATGGACATACCTTTCCTGCAAAAAAAGTAGTTCACATCTTTTGAAAGGATTACTCACACAAGTGAAGATACACATGTGCACACACATTAGCAGGATTAGATTTCTTATTCACAGGTGGATAAGCAAAGGGAAAAAAAGAAAAAAAAGTCATGTGATTTTATATCTCTTGATTAAAAAAATATGTAATAAGAATCAATACAGCCTGTTCTGTCAAGAGGCTATGATAATATTTGCCCTTTGTAATTTACATCATGCTGAAGAAATGTTATTTGGTTTGCTGTCCTGATAAATGAAGCCAAATAAATATAATTTTATGTAATTACATGCCCCTTAGGGGTAGATTCTGCATCAAATACCAGTACCACCCATCTGAGTCATTTTTTTCAAATAGCTTAACAGCTGCTGAAAAATAGTATAAACAAGGAGCAGTACCACTAACATCTGGAACAATATTACATTTCAGCAGTTTCAGAGGACAGTCAGGTTAATAATTGGATTTTTAAGGGTCTTTGCCTATATACAGGACTATACCTTCAAATCGAATTTATGCAATTAAAAAAAAAATCCAATTTTTCAGACTCTTGCTGATTGTCATCCTGTGCTCCAGTCACTAATCAATTTTGCTTTTACGTTTCTCAAGAGCTAGCACAACACAACAATACTTGGATTCAAACATTTGCTCCCAAATCCTTTTTTTTTTCCCCAAAGGTACTAAAAAAACCATAATGACAATAACAAACATTTGCCTACTGCCCAACAATGTTAATTTTATATTAAGAATTTCAAAGATTAAGTATAGCAGGAGAAAGAAAACATACCTAAATAAATGCCACATATTTACCAAGCCTCCTGTAGTTTAAAACTCCTCCATTGAAAAGGCACACCTTTACAATGCAATTATTTTTCTAAGCTTTTATTTCTCCTTATCTCTAACTCCTAGTCTTCCAATGCAGTAACTCTTTAGCAGTGGGGTCAAAAAAGCAGGAGGAACATTGCTTGCCATTGCTCCTAGTGCACAGATGCTGAAGGGCATTTCTATGACTAGGGCTCAGCAAAGACTGACAATTACATTTGCAAAGCCCAGAAACTTTTACCTCTGACATCCATATATATGAAGCACTTCTATAACAGGACTCATAGTATTAACCCCTGCACTGAAAAAGATAAGCAGTAGGGGATTGTCAGTGGTGCTATGCTGTTTTACATCAATAAGGACCCAAATTTTTTCTTCTGGGATAACCATTAACCATCACTCAGCTGGGATGTTTCCTTGTGTTCTTGAAACACACACACTCTCAAATACATGAGTGTGGTTTTGATTTATTAATAGACTCTCAGAGTCAGAACTGTCTTGCAGTTCAAGTCTAGGTCTTGAAAGTGAAGAAATCTAATTCTATTCCTTATTCTGTTGTTGATTTCCTGTACGATCTTTGACAAATGGTCTAATTTCCAGACTGGAAAGACTCTCATGAACCTGTCTGCAAACAGAGGCTCAATAGAGAAAACAAGACTTTCTGCCAGCAGTTTCCACTTGGCTTTCAGGCCAACTGCTAGAAAGGGTAGTGGAGGTTTGGTGCAGTTTACTGGCTCAGTCCCTGCTGGTCCAGGGTTGCATGAAAGAGCTAGAGTGAGGAAAATATTTTTCAATAAACAGGATAGTGTGGTTAGAGGCCTGGCAATAGGACTTGGGGGCAGCCACAGGTTACAGAACAGTGTTGTATTGCATATGAATGAATATAACCAAGTTTAGACTTCGTGTCTTTTTTTTTTTAAATAGTAAGCAGCCTGTGTAAAGTGTACGCTCAGCAGTTGTTTGACTGGAGTTTGTTCCTATTTGCTAAGGTCACAAGCAGCTCTGAAAACTGAGCGTCCTTGATTCAGTTGCTTAATTATTACTATAGTCACTTAATTTTAAGCAAATAGGTTTCACAACATTTGACCAGGAGGTTTCATTTCCTGTCCCCTTCTGTAAAATAAAAGTTAGTTAGTAAATTACTTCATCGGAATATCACAGGCTGGCACTTGGTACTAGCACATTTTAGATCCTGGGACAGAAAACAGAATTACCATGAAACACAGATTGTTAGGAAACATTTCTAAAATACAAAGCCACAGAACTGCTGGGAACAGACTTCACCATGTGCTACATGAACTGTCTTTCTCTGAATTTCAGCAAGGAATTACAGAATTGGATCTCAATTGACATATTCATAGTTTTTTACTACAAGTACCTAGAGTTCATTTTCTCTGCCACCATTACAGTATTTCATAAAGTTAAGCACTAATGACAACTTGGAAAAATGATTTGATCTGCTTAAAATAGAACAGCTTTTGTCACACTAAGAATGGCCTTATGGTTATGACATGGGACCAGTACTTTGGACTCTATTCATGGCTATGCCACATGCATCCTGTTTGACCAGGGTAAGTCGTTTGACCTCTCCACGCCTCAACCCTGAGGTCACTGGAATGGCTTTGGAATTAAAATTACATTGGGTTTTCAGTCTAAAATAGGAGAAAACAAACAAAACAGTTGCAATTCCCACTCACTTCACTTGATGCAAAGTCTTCCTGAGGGTTCAGAGTTCACTGGGCACCACGCAAGTTAGGATTCATCTTAATTACACTGCCAGTTTATGCCACATATTTGGGCTAGAGCCCATACAACTCCTGTATCACATTTGGTCCTCATTACTTTCAAAATTTACAGGGATGTCCAAGGGAAGAGCTTATTCATTGTCTATTTTAGTTGAATGTTAACACAAATATTTAAGCGGTAGTCCCAAGATCTGTTTGTTCAGTGTGATAAACAGTGCTCAGAGCCAGTGGCCAGCTAAATTGATTTCAGAGGTCACAACAGTGGGTCCTGACTTAATAGGAAAATTAGTTTGCAGAGTTGGCTGCCTCAACAGTTAACTTCATAGAAGGAATATATTACACAAACCCTCCTTTTAATGTCTGTATGAGTAATTTGGAGCGTATCACATTCCATGTGTATGATCTATGGCTAAAGGAAAATGTATTTGATTGATTCATATCAACTTTTGTCATTTGCAAGAGTCAAATGTTGGAAAACAACTAGTTCCTCAAAAGGTCACCTAAAGTCTGCTTGTCATAGTGTGTCTCAGTAAGTTTGTTTGGACACTGAATTCATTTGAGAGCCCTCAAAAAAATTTCTTAGAACTTTTGAGGTGCTAAATTTTGAATTTATCTAGCTTCAAAAACATAAACATGAAATTCACCAAGTAGTTTATCTGTAAAGTTCAAAACACAGAAGGCTGACCAAGTTTGTTAGAGGTATATACATATTTCTGGGAAGTATTTTACAAAAACATAAGAAAAGATCCTAAAACTCACAAGGAATACTGAAGATATTACAAACTGTCACAGACTCGTATTTCTACCTCAAAAGAACAAAGCTGAGATGACCACTTGCCATGTAGAATTCCTATAGCAGGAAGTGCCCAATACACCCATACTACAAAATTAAACCATAACTATGCTATAATTTAAACTTAAAGCTGGGCCTGCAGACAAAGCTACTGGGAAATGAGCATTTTAAGCTAGTATACACAAAAGCAGAATAAAGGTTTGGGTGTATGTTTTATCTTTCACAGACACATACACAAAAGCCTATCTCTTGGCTATCGTTTTAATGGTCATTAGACATCTGGTAACAAAATGATTTTGTAAGCCAACCTGAATTCAACAATGGGTCATAACAACCCATAGAATGGGTCATAATAGATGTGATATGTGACTGGAAACCTTTTCAAGCCATGATATAGATGTATTTGTTCTAGCTGACAAGACAGGAATGCAAATAACTGTAATTCTCCATCACCTTTCTCAGTGAAGCAGTGTTAGAAATGCATACACAATGTACTAGCTAGACATCTCCTAACATTTATGCCAAAAACAACTTTCTTTGAGCAAGGCCAAACATGACCCTGTTAGTCATAACACACCACTTCATCTATGGTATTGAAGTTGTTTGACCAGATAATAGCCTCATAACATTTTACACAAAGTGAGTGTTACAGCAGGATTAACAAACCCTTATAAAGCAGACTCAGTTAATATTGGTAATGCAGTAATTTCAGACCAGCACTTTAGCCATCACAGAAATGTTAAACAACAAATGGAAATCCCAACTTTATATCTAAATAATGCTGCTGTAATAGGAAAAGTACCTACAGTAGGCCTGGCCTGAATATAACAAATCATCCAGACAACTGCTATTATTCCATTCTGTTGATACACATAAAAGTAGAAATATATTTTTTTAATATTCCTTTTGAATGTAAAGAGTGCCGTAACCACCGCAAGTCTATCACGTGACAAATACTACAGACAGGTGATACCTGTGAAACACTTGAAGTGGCCCAATTCTGAAAAAAAAATAATATCTAAGCATTCTTACAAGTAGGTAAAAATAGAAGCTTAGGTAGACAGTGCCACTTGAGATTTAAAATATGGTCTTATATTGTATGTGTTAGCACTGCTGAAGTATTTACGTAGCCAGTCATAACACCTCAGTATTCATAACCCTTGGTGAAAGCAGGCTCAAATGAGAAGTATTGTCAGTCTGGTTTACAGATGAGAAGGCTGAGAATGATCTACAGGAAGTCTCTGATAGAACCAGGTGCTAAACCTAGAGTCCCTGCCTAGTGGTTCAACCACAGTCTTATCCTCCTTTCTTAAACATAACACTGTCCCCTCAGTCATGACAGAGTGGAGGAACCACAGCTTCACCTCTAGACCTTCCGCTTCCTGAAGAGAGGCTCTCCCCTGTACTGTCATGCCCACTGCGTTGGAGGGAGCCAGCACGGACCTGGGCAGGCCCTTGCAGATTCTGGTCTGTTTGCTCTATGCTGAAAAGAAACAGAATATGGATCTCCACCATTTGCTTGTCATATATAATCTGTCTCTGCAGGCCCAGGACATACCTCAGAGCCATTAAGCACACCTCTGAGATGACAAAGCCAAGCAGGTACACCATATATCATATTGGCTGTGTCCTCAGCATGTAAGATACACACACTAATGAAGTATTATTCCAGGGAAGTTTCACATGTTTCTATTCCTCCACAAATGCCAGCAGTATTTTCTTTGGCTATAAGCCACCATAATAACTACACACCTAGAGTAATGGAGATACCCGATTTAAAATTTTTAAGTGCCTCAGCTTCACAGTGACTGGATTGATAAGATAATGAATGCCTGTATTTCTAATCAAGCATAGCTTTTTATATTTTTCATGTATTTGTGATGACAGAAGAGTTTGACTAGCATTTATACGACCATTATGTGATCATGCAGCTCTCAGCATGTTTTTTAAATGGTTGTACTCCTTCAGCAAGCACATGCTTTAACCACAACTCACTCCTAACAGGATGTAGCAAAGTGAGAGCAGAGAATAAAGAGTGAATGAAGAGATTTCTTTCAGATTATCAACTGTTGGCTCAGCAGACTGATTAAGGCCAATTAAACTTATATGAGATAACAGCCATTCTAAAGTTACTGCAGGGTAATAACAGGTCATTACAGAAACAAATAAAATAACCCTCTCCAACAAGATACAAAATCTCTGTCAAATAACAGATTAAAAAATAGCTTACAATCTGTTATACTTAGAGTCCTTTTAACAAGAAGAGTTAAGAGCTAACCCCAGAGAAAATTAGCAACACAACTTATTCCTCAAATATGCCTTCTTATATCCTATTCTATTTCACACATTAATCTCCCAGACACTTCTAACAGTATACTTAGTTATGTACTGCCCTCTAATTTATCTCTGTTCTAGGTTTATTCTACTGCTCATGAAATCTACATCAGCAGTTTCTTCTAGCACAATTGTAATACTGCTATGGTTATATTACTTTTGACACATACTCTTCAATGAATACACCAGAACATCCAATTCCAAATTATGGCTAGTATATAACCAAAACATTCCAGCTGATAACATACTTTATTTTGTCCTCAGACTTAATATACTAGGATCACTGTGTACAGTAGATTAAGGGTGTCTACTTCTATACCAGTGTTACTCTAACATTCCTACTCATACAAAGCTCTTTTATTTACTTTAAGATCAAGTCTAAAATAAGCACTGCCTGTATCCCTGCAAAACTGAAAAAATCATATTGTTAATACAATTTCAGGAGGGCTGGATATCTGTCTCCCTACTATGGCATTGGGAACACTCCCTAGCACTGATAAGAACAGATTGCATTTATGATTAAGGTGTTAAATTAGGAGCTTGGAAATACTGGTTTTACAGGTTTCCCATACTACCTTTGCAAATCACTTCTCACTTGGCTCCACCAGATATGGTACAACACCCTCAGTTAAGTTACTCAGTTTTCTTAAATGGACAATGGTTCCCAAAACATCTCAGTAAAATGATGCGGGGCTGAGCTCATTAAAAGAGGATCACTAGAGAGAAGAAATAGGAGTGTAGAAATTGATACTACATTGGCGGTACAGAACTTACTACTCACCACTTTCTCTCATCTAGGCGGCTTCAGGAGAGAATAAAACTCCTGTGCCAGGCTCACTCTTGCTGAAAGAAGCAAGTATTTTATGTTGGGAAAGTACCCAAAGGCCCTAATCTTTGAGATCAAAGCCTCACTGGATCTAGGCACTATAAGCACATAATGAGAAACAATTCCTGCCTTGTTTATAATTAAACAGAATAAACAGACACAAGAAGAGTAGGGAAAGGAACAGAAGTACCTTGCCCAAAGCCAGATAGTAGGTTCAAAGGTAGAGTTGGAGGCAGAATTCGGATCTTGCCAAAAGAATGAAGAGACAAATATCTTTTCTGAATAGAGGGAAAAGGTGCTGGTTCTTCATACTTGTGCCTTGTGATTCTTGAAATACTTCCTTTGAGAAGTATCAAAAAGGGACAAGAGAGCCTGTGCTGGGGAAGAGAAGTAGAAGGCAGCAAACTCTTTGCTAGCTGATGTCCCTGGCAAAGACTGGAGACTTCTAGAATGCTGGCCTTTGCAGGTAAGCCTTGCAAACAAACCTGGCTAGTAGCAATGGGTTTTGTTAGTTTCCCTTTGCGCCCACTAATGAAAAAAGTATTGTATCTGCAGCAGGTCTGTTCAGTTCATCTAAAGAGTTGTAATGCAGTAAAATGGTGGGCCAGGTGTAAGAGAGCTACAACAAGCCAGCAAAAATTCTCTCTGGAAAAGAGCAGCTGTGGGCTGTTACAGGGCTTTTTGCTCCTGTCTCCAGGCCCTCAACCTCTGGAATGTATTGAAGACACAAAGAGCACAGAATTAGCTGAGCTCCCCTGGAAGTACTATATGCTTCTTTTGAGGACACATTTATTTATTTATTTATTTGTCACAGGAGCCTCAGGCACACTGTAAAATTAGTAGCAAGTGTGGGAGATTTGATCTGTGCATGATCGCACCTCCCCTTCTAAACCCAAACATCTCTTGGACACTGCCCACCCTAGTCACAGCAATCCCTTCTTCTGGTAACAGGCCATGAGAAACTGTTCCTCCCACTCAGCTTGCTTTTGCAAAGCCAGCAACAACAGAGCCCTGCACTGTTGTGAAAACTGCTAGCTTCAGACTGAATGAACACAAATCAAACCATTATGAAAAATAACGAGTGAAAATTAGCCAGACAACCAGCCACCACAGTATGAGAGACAGCTGAACTGCTGGCACATTCCAAAAGACAAAATGAATAAATAAGCAAACAACAAGACCACTCAACAGACTACAATCCTCTGTAAAACTAGCTGCTTACTACTTAGAATAGTACAGTTATTAATAAAAAAATTATATCTAAGAACAGACCACAAACTTCAAGTGGCTTTTAAGAAACATAAGGAGAAGAAGATTCTTTAAGGCAAATGGCTTTATTAGGAACCATATAAATTTTCCTCTTGAATCCATCTATCAGAAATAAACACAAATCTAACAGCATTTCAGAAGTTGCTCATTGGGTTGTCACCAGAGAAAGAAATTCTGAGAATGAAAAGGAAGAATTTATAATGTATATTGCATTATTATTATTAACAGTTTTCCTCTTCCCCCACTGGTGCAGTAAAAATCTGTTGTCAAATCCTACCTAGGAATCCTTACATAGAGTTTCCCTGACTTATGATCCCTTTCCATAAAGGCAGTTAGAGAATCCAACTATAAATTCATTCTCCAGAGCCAAATAACTTCCACTATACCACACTCAAAGAGATTCTAAGTGCAATAAAAGTGGACTCTAATATCACTCATAGCTCATATAAAATCCCTAAGATTAAAGTAAACTTGGTAGGACCTCTATCCTGTCTGACTGGCATAAGTGGTTGATAATGTTTTACATTTGGGCAGAAGCTGCAATGACATTAAACAAAAGTAAACTGGGTTATCAAAATATTTGTATTTCCTAGTTCAGCTGAGGCAAAACAGGAATACAATGCTAGTGAAAGTAAGCAGTCATAAGCAAGTTAATCCTGAATCAGTTTCTACAGACCTGGTCTGACAAACTCCTTTACCGTGACACATCCTCACTCACTCTCTTCTCCTTAGCTATGAATTAATATGCATTTAAAATTATCCAGTAATACAATTTTATTCAGCTAGAAAGCAAATGTGTTTTAATTCATTGACAATCTATACATCTTCTGTAAATATATAAAACCAGGTCTGGGATGTTGTTTGGCTTTGCAAGATCATATTTAGAAAGGCTACAGGTGACAATGACATGGTTATCACTAAGCCTGAATAGGAGGTGGAATCTAGCCCTCATTGTGCAGTAGTATATAAGGCTTCAGATCTTCTTGTCACTTCCTAAGAAACACGCTCCCATGCACTTAATGAAAGCTAGATCCACGTCCTACCTTATTGCACGGTGGTTAGGGAAAACACACACACCTTCCAGCTCGGATCAGAGAAGCCTTTTTTAATTCTTCAAGGCTGTAATTCTTCAGAATTATTTTGTTAACCTGCTACTTAAATTGAAATGATTTTCCAGTTTCAGTTCTAGAATCTGTTCAGATAAGAACTGATGTACTTATTTCTAATAATACTGTGAATTGCTATAGCTATAGGAGACCTACTATCCCTAAGCAAATAAAAAAATTAAAACCAATACGCAAGGGAAGGCAGAGGAGGAGAGATTTAAGTCAAGGTCACTTACCATTCTCTGACAGATAAAAGAGTCCTTGAAGTGTGTATAAACACATTCAAAAGTCATTAAATTCACACATAATTTCCTATCTTTTCTTGCACAGGGGTGGTTCAAAATAATCATTGAAATAAATGAGTATCACAGTTCTTCTTCCATAAAGCTCTTTTAGCCAGTATATGCTACACTATCTTACAGGATTTGCCTGTAAGTGGTGTTGTAGCTGTAGAAACACATTGTTTAGAAGGGAGGGAAAGATTTAAAATGTAACAGAGAGATTGACCTACCTTGTTTAGCTCTTTGGAACAAAACGCACTGTAAATCAGGGATGTGGGCTCTGCAGCAGAAGAAAGAATGATCTGCAGAGTTCAGAGTGACTTCAGTGTGATTCCAGCTGCTTCACTTGGCTACTGCCTTCCTTCTAATAAAGCTGCAGAATGATATAGCACTGTGTTTGTTTTCAGCTGAGGAAGTTGTTTCCAACTTCCCTTGGTTTTCTAGACCCAGTTTTGAAATATTGCCTTTCTGTATAATCCCAGTATTTCACCAAAAATAAATGTTAGACATCTGAATGAATCATTTTGGTCAGTGTCCAAGCAAGCAACAGATGTGGTAGCGGATGAATGGAAAGAGACCTTACAGTTGTAGGCTGCTTTTTGTTACACAGAGAAGAGGCTGAACAGTATTTCTTTGTAAGCACTCTGATTTATAGAAAATAATGTTGAATGAGCAGAAAAATGCTTAAAAAGTCACACTGAAAGCATAATTTTGTAACCGTATGGTGAGATACATTCATTTTGTTTTTATGACTAGTAGATTAATCTCCTTTTGTGTGTAAGAGAGAAGTGAGCTCCTCAAAACATCACTAATTAGTGCCTCTGTCTGTCAGTCAGTGCAACACTGGTCTGAAATTTTAACTGGGTTTTAGGAGACTTGGCTGGATTCCCAGTTCTGTAAAGGGACTGCTAAGTTTCTGGGCCTAGGCCTGATCTTCATGTTGCTTATTTTCCCAGTAAAATGGGAATATTATTCCACTAGTATCTACACACCATAGCTTCAACTGACTTTGATGGTACCACACTCATCATACCATTTTAAAATCAGCTGAGCATCTGTCAGTCTACCCTTACCAAAGATCATCTCTTCTAGTGGAAGCAATAATCTAACAGTGGTACTCCTCTGTCATTAATACAAAACAAGTAAAATGTTCAACACTGATTGAATATAGTCAATTCCAAATTTCCCAGATATCAACTCTATCAATTCCAGTGAAAATTAGGAAGAAATAAACAAACAAACAAACAAAAAGAACCCATGGAAGAGGGAAGTGCTTAGTGAGAAGCAGCAAACCTGAAATTTCAGCATCTGGTTAGCAAGGCTACGAGTTTTAAGCATCTTTTCTTATGGTCCACAGATCACAGATTCTCTTAACAGGAACCAAGAACTCCTTCCAGCAAAACTACCCTGCTTTGTCTTTCCTCCATGATAGCTCTTCCTGTTCTGCCAATACAACTTAAATGCTGATAGCTTGTACATGGGGGG
>JANZLQ010000001.1:24241842-24281439 GCA_026212715.1 Elanus axillaris | reverse complement strand
TCTCCTCTCCTCTCCCCTCCCCTCCCGCAGCGCAGCCCTCTGCTGCGCCCCCTCACGCCCCGCGCCGACCCGGAGCAGGAAGCAGCGGATGGCGTCCCTTGACCCCAGCATGGCACGGAAGAGCTCACGGGGAAGTGATGGAGGTGAGACGGCCCCGGGAAGGGAGCCGGGTGGCGGGAGCAGGGGGAATGCGCGCCGCCGGGCCGGGCGGGGCGGGGCGGGAGGAGAGGGAGGAGGGAGGAGGGAGAGGGCCGGCTGCGGAGCGGGAGGGGCCGTTGGAGTGGGGCCCGCGCGCTGCTCCCCGAAGCATTTGTGCGCGCGCGGGTGCCGTCAGCCTCCTCTCAGCCTCCCCCGTGGCGGGGAGCCTCTTCGGCGGCGGCGGCGGCGGCGGCGGCGGGTGCCTCGGTTGTGCGTGGCGCAGCGCCCTCAAAACAGAGCGGGCCCCTGCCGCCCCTCGGCTAGCGGCGGGCCCCGGGAGCTGCCCGCGGCTCCGCCCCGGTCGGCGGCGGCTGGGCGGTGAGGCGGGACGAGGGGGGAAGCGCGGACTCGGCGCGGCGGCGCAGGAATGGCAGCCGGAGCCAGCGCTGGTGGTGTGTGGCGGTGAGGCAAAAGCAGTTCCTGAAGGAAGTTACCGCCTCCCTGTTGGTGCTAATGCTGTGGGAAGACGTAACTTTGTTGGAGGGAGAGTTTTCCCCCTTGTTTTAATCTGCCCAGCACAGGCTTTCGCAGGTGAAGGGGCAGTAGAGGTTTTCGTGAGGTGTTTTTTGGAGGAGCAGTTTTGACTGGCCTTTTGGCCCCATTGATTTATATTTTACCTGTTGCAGTGCAAGAGTGACACTGTCTGGAGAGTTTCTTTGATGCCTTTGGCGCTTTTATAGATACTGTCAGAACGCACCACTGATTTTGTGTGTGTGTGCATTTCGTGCCTTTTGTTTGCCTCTTTATGGATTTCTCTTGTTAAATGGGATTGTCTGAGGCTTTTCATTCTTTAGCTGCTGTATGTAGAGTAATTCGATAAAACCAAAAAGAAGCATTGGTGTTAGAGACAGCTAAAGTAGCCGATTAGAAATTTACCACAAACATTCCTGTATGTAGCCAGTTGGTTTTATGTTTGTTACAGTTTACATGATTTTTCTGTGGTAAAATGTTTATGCTAAAGCTTGTACAGATATAATTTACTTTTTTTAATCCAACAGTTTAAGATATGTACAGTTGGAAGTATCTCACCTAGACTAGAATTTTCCAGGCTTTGCATGGACATGTGAAAAATTCTTTGTGGGTTTATAGCTGTAGTTACTCTTTTGGTGAAGTAAGGATTGATTGCAGTTAGGCTGCCCAGATTTTGGCAACATAAATAAGGCATCTACACAGCAGATTTCCTTTACTTTGCTAGCCTGTGGTTTAGGCTTGGCTTCAGATGATAAGCAAGCTGTATGCAGTTTGAGTCGGGTTTTTTTCTTTGTCCTGTACACTAGTGTTCTTAGCAAACACTGAGATAAAGAGAATAGGTTTTTCTCTCTTGTCAGCTTTGTAACTAAGTATCAGAGGAAGATCTTTCAGAGATGTTTTCCTGTCAGTTGCTAAGCCTTAGCCAGGCTTTTACAAGTTTTACCTAACACGCCCCACCTCCAGTGAGAAAATCTGGTCCATCGAACCTCCTCGAACTGTAGAAAGGTGACGAGGAGATCCAGACTGGAGTAATTCAGAACAGAGGTTTTCACAGTCCTGTTCTGCTTAAAGATCGGTTTAAATGTGCACGAGTCTGTGTCTCGACCTGGGGGTGTAACCTGCAGAATTGTACTTGCAGATGAGTGACCCCTCGGTAGCACACCACCCTTCGAATTATTCCTTGAAATAAGGAAGTAACGAACCGTTGTAGTAGTTATCCTGCAACGTACTGCAGTTGCCGCTGCCTGGCGTCTCTGAGGTGGGACTGGGTGTTTGAATACTGAGGTGCTGTAGCCCGGTTTTGCAGCAGGGGATGAGTGGGTGTCGTGCCCCCTGCTGACTCTCTGGCAGCCATATCAACGGGGTAGCCGCCTCTGTGGTTGTCTCACATCTGTAGCTTTATCTTGAGAATATATCTATATATAGCAAGACCTTAAAAAAATTCGCTAAGTTGACCTCGAGCACATGGAACAAGTTATTTTCCATAAAGCATCATTCATGAAAGACAGTCTTGTGGGTTTTTCCTTTGCTTTCTTTTGGACCCCAGCTGTGTGTGGGACACTGAACAGGGTGACTGGGATTAGTTGATCTATCAAGAAAACTTTTCTCAGTTGCCTGATTAGAAGGTTTATAAAAGCAGCTGGGTTGGTTTTTGGTTTGTGTTGTTTTTTTTTAAAATAGTATTACATGAATTGACACTCTGTGGGAAGGAGAATGAGTCTGGTGTTCTGGTTGGATGGTTTGTTGGGGTTTGGTGTTTTTGTTTTATTTATTTATTTATTTTTTGAGTTGAGATATTAAGATATTCCTTATGACCATAACTGCTATTTTATAATGAGCAGTGCATAGTCAGAGGAAGAGCAAAGCAAGTTTAAAGAAAACCAACAACATCTTGCATCTGTCAAAGCTGATGGTATGTAGCCTCATATAGGAGCATATTTTCTACATATATGAGAACAGGAAAGAAGGGAAGGAATCATTCTTATAAAAAGAGTTTATAAGGGATAAGAAGTAAAAGTAGTTGATTTGAAATTTTGTCATCTCACAATTACATAAATGGTAAGCCAAGAGCAGATCTAAGACTTGCACAGCCCTGAGTTTTGAGACAGGATGTGTTAGTTCCACTGAACCCTGGTGACAGTGATTGTGCAAATTATTGTGGCCTTTCTGTTTTCCTATCTGTAATGCTAATGATAATGAGTATATATACTTCACTGAGTATATAATGATTAATTTATAAAATTATTTGAACATCCAATTACTTGAACATCCAACCTACTGTGAAATGTCCAGTTAATGTATTATTGCAATATCTAATTAGTTTATGTAACATAAGCAAAATAAAACATTGTCTTTCTGAGCAGGTTCATGAATGATGCTCAAAATAGATTCATTTCAATTTGGTTAACATTGAGGATTTTGTTTTCTGTTATTGTAGAAGTAATTTTATGAGTGCTAGCATCCAAAATGACAACAATATTTAATACATAGGGACTATGAGGAAAAAAGAAGGAACAAAGTTATTCCAGAAGGTATGGTTAGCATTTATGTAGGAAAGACTGTCAAAACAACTTCCGTAATAAAAAAGAAGGATGTACTGCAGACTTAAAAAAAGAGTTTTATCCATTTTATTGACTGACGTGTTTGCAAAGTGGTACAGAAAAATTTACATGCTTTTGGGCATGGAAAACATGCATTATTAACTCTATTTTATAAGGCTCTTTGACTTCATTGTTGGCAGATGGGATGAGAAAAGATAAGTGTCCTGCACTGCAGATGGCCTCCTGTTCGACATTTGTTTTTTGCTAGTCTGGAGTCAGCTTTCGTGGATGAAGAAGGTTGAGGACTCTAAGGTTTGTACTAGAAAGCTGATTTTATGCTTGCATTCCATATGTAGAAGTATTGTGTCAAACTTGGAAACTGTTTGTGTTTGGGCATCCTAAAGCATGTAACTCCATGTTGCTGCAGTCATATTTTAATTAAAAGTTGTGGGATTCAATACTGGTTTGCAGGTCTTCTGAGCAATAAGGATTACTTTTCCAGCCTGGATAATTATTTTGTGTGGTTTAGGGCTTGTATGTTTTTTTATTAGCATACATATTTCATCTTTATTGTAAAGGCAACTTAGGAAATTTGACAATGTTATTGGTTAATAACCTAAGAGAGTCTAAGCTGTATTCTTACGTATAGTATTTGACTTCATTAATTAGATCAAGAATTAGCCCCTTCTATCAAAGCTAATAGGCATTTTTAAATATAATATTAGGGTAACTTAGTAAAGCAGAAATTTATTTTTAAACAATGCAGCTTCATTTAAGTGAAGTTCTGGTCTATAGCTGAAACAATATAGTGCTTCTGAACAGATTGGACTGAAAGATGAACTTGAGCATGGGCTTTACTGTGGGTTTTTCTTATTTCTTATTCTCAGTTATTTTTTACTTGCAGATGTTTGACAGTATCAAACCATCTGATGAAGCTTCTGCTTCTTCAGCACAAGGTGAGAAATTTAAAGTAGCTATTTTTGTTGCAGTTTTTTCTAGTGGAATAATTAACAGTAGAAGTATTAGTTCACCTTGTAGTGAAATACTAGTACTTGCATACTTTGATTTCCTAAATTTCATTATGGAACTTAGATGGAAGAAGTGACTTCTGAATCATCCACAGAGTTTCCATGTAGGTGTAATTTTCTTGTCCTGTAATAAGCTGTTTAAGACGTACTACATTTCCTCTCAGTGATCATGGATGTAGTAATATACATGTAAATTGCCTAGTCTTGATCCCAGACAAATCAGTAGAAAAATTCCCACTCACTTCAACCATGAAAGAGTAAAGCTTATTTAATGAAGCTTACAGAGGAATTTTGAGGACAAAAGGATCACTCTCTACATGCTTTCTTCAATTTACTAAACTTATTATCTTCCTTTAAAATAGTAGTTTTGACAAATGCAGTGTAAGAGAAGTAACTAATTGCAGGTAAAACTCTATTCCATCTCTCTGTTATTTGGTTTGGGTTTTATTTTCCCCCATAGGAACTGAAAGACATGGCGCTGAAGGCTCTCTACAACAGGATAGCAATAGCAGGTAAGTTAGGTGATGACTTAACTGGCATCTAGCTTACTGCTTACACGAAGTAAACCAGGAATAATCTATTTTTCAACGTTACCTATTGTCTTGTGTAATGGATGACAGTGATGCAATATAGATCAAGTGTATGATGGAGATCCTTTTTGTCTTGTACCCACATACTATTAAAAACTGTGGGGAAGGTGCATTGTAGTGCCCCAAATGAATGTGTGGGTGTCAAGGTTTCTTTGTCTTTGGTCTTGGGTTTTTTTTTTTGTTGGTTTGTATTTTGTTTTGGGTTTGTTTTTTTTTTTTCAAAATACTAAAAAACAGGAGACTGAGAGGATGACTGCCTTTTTCTGGAGACACAGGTCTCTTCAGATTTCAGCCAACTGATAATAGTGTTTGTGTTAGCTGTGCCTTTACCTTGTTATCCTTTGTTGTGCATTTAAGAAGAATGTACTTTAGTGAAATTTGCTTGGGAATACCTTAAAATGTGTAGTCCTACTTGCCATTACAATTCTGAAACAGAAACGTTTATCTTGCAAGTTTGTTCCAGCTGTATAGTAAGATAGATATTTAGAATTTCCATGTTAATAGCATGAATTAAACAGCCCAGTGTATCTTGGTAATATTACCTTCTTTCAGTTTACACACAAGAGGGCAAGAACATCCTCAACCTGGAGTATCCACTGTGCAAAATAGACAAGGATACTGCAACTGCTGCCATGTACACTACAGTAATCTGGAACAGGTGAGAAGGCTTCTGCATAATTCAGCAACAGATAGCAAGGAGTACCAAAAGGCTTTATCAGCTTATAAAATATCAGTCTCTACACTGAACACCCATATATATGTGGCTATATATATTGTAAAGTATTAGGTTTAATATGTTAGATATCAAGGCTGAAGACATTTGATCAACTATTTTCTTTTCTGTTCTTTAACTCTGTCAGTCTCCTGTCTTTTTTAGACTTCTAAAATTAGAAAGTAGAAGCCTATTTAATCTTCTCTGCTTATGGAAATTCTCCTTAATTTGAGCAAATTATAGGGTGTTTACTCATATGAAGCTCAAGAATATTATAATAGTAATTTATAGATACATTTAGAGTATTTGTACTAGTTACAAGAGACTTGTGAGTAGCTGTGAGATTTGTGAGAGTATTTGCACTTGTAACAAGAGACTTGTGAGCAGCTGTCAGAGCTGCTAATTTAGGTTCCAACTCAAAGATGTCTCAAGACATTTTAGTATTATTTGAGACTCTCTAAGCATGCTTAAAAAGCTCATTGAATCAAGGCCTTAAAGTAGAAAAGGCTGAAGATTTTTCTTTTTATTTAAATATTTTCATAACAACAGTGTAATATTTAACCAGGGAAAATAATTTTTAGGAACAGGCCAATGCATCAACAGTAGTATTAAACTAGTCATCTGTTTTATCTTTCACCAGCATGTTTTCAGCTCCCAGCACAGACATTTTACCACTTACTGTAGGAATCGTATGGGTACCAGGACCTTGATGGAGCGTTTTCTAGAAGATGTTTTGGACCATCATCCCCACAGATACCATGACAACAGGTATAATACAGCTGGCTTTTTGTTTTTAATATGTGTTGGTAGAATGCATGTATTACTAGTTCTTATTTCTGTTACACTGCTGAGCAGTAAATTTTGCCCATTTGAAGTGAAACTTTCGCATTGGAGACAATGTAGAAAGGAGTGTATTTATATAAACATTGTCCAAGTATATTGCTTTTGTGTTGTCTCTGCACTTTTAAACTTTGTTTCACTACTTAAGGATTCGATACAACACTACTGATAGCAATTAAATGTGAAGACCTGAAAAAAGAAAGAATATATGCATTAGTGGGTATAATAGCAGACTGTACAGTCTGACATGCATTTACAAATTCTTATAATTCAGGCTTTATAGATACATTCTTATAATTTGGGGCTTTATATATATTTAGCAGTATATTTTATGGTATGTTTTGAAAGAGTTCATATTTTTTGTTGTTTGTGGTTAATGTCAAGTGAATATTTATATGTTTATTTTTTCATTATCCTTGCAGTTCACACATTCAGTTAATACTTACATGAATTACATTAATTTGCCAATACATTAATGCTCAGTTTTTGAAAAACGTCTTTCTTTATTTATCATGTGCGTGTTTGAGTGATAAAAGGGTCAGTGTGTAAGTTTTTCTCTGTAGATGAAGGCAAATCAATTAAGTCTTACTCCTTGTTTGTTATGTTCTGCAAGGCAGACAAAAATCCTAGTCTGAACCCAGTACAGTGTATCTTGATATACAACTGCTATAGATCTGTCAAACAAGTAGAAGGGTATTTTGTCTAAAGACAGTCATAGTGATATTATCAGGGATGTGACGGAACAAGCTAATAGGTATGTCTATGACAAATTAGCCCAGGACATATACCCATCGCTACAAATAAATAAATTAATCCTTCCATCTTAAATATAAAAATTTAATCCTTCTAGATAAGAACAACCACAATTTTTTGCCATGGAGAAAATATAGGATTCACTTTAAGGCAACACTCAAATGAAAAAAGCCCTCTCTTGAGGTGTCACTAATACAAGGTTATTCCTTTGGTCAATGAAACCTGTTAACTAGGGAAAACAAGCCACCCATGTTGCTTTAAGTTGTTGGAAGAAGGAATGGAATGAGAAAAAGAATATGGAAAATCTAGATGAAGTTGGAGGGAGAAGGGGGAGGAGTAATCCCAAATCTAAACAGTTTGAAGGAAGAAAAGCAAAGATGTAAAAGAAAGTGTGACTAGATTTATGTTGTGATACTGCTCTGAAAAAAGACTGGGGAAAAAAAAAAGTCATGTTCTTAACTGACATCTGAGGTAAGAATTGGATTCTTTTCTTTCTTACATAAAAAAACACTTGGACTGATACACGATTTTACTCAGTTCTTAAATGCCTGTTTTTACTATTTAGCTGAATTCACACAAGGGATCTTAAGAGTGTTATTTAGAAGAATTATAGAAATATTTGTGAGACTTGATTTGTTTTGCAGAACCAGTATACCTAGCAGTGATGTGGAAAAAGGAAAAAATTCATCAGAGCTTTGCCTTATACTGAATTTCAAAGGACACTGGTGTTCTGCACCTCCCCCCAGTAAAAAAAAAAAAACAAACCACAAACCAAAAAATCATTCCTTCCTCCAAATTCTTAGTGTAGAAGTTTTTTATGTAAAGAAAAAACATTGAGCATTTAGGAGGGTAAATCTTCACTCTGCTTTTCAGAGTAATTTGTAGCAAAACTGTCAGAAGTCCCTAACTGTACAGAACTGTAGTTCTGTTCCCTTCATGCCAGACATATGCTTATAAGTAATTTTTTAAAATTGTATATAGGTTAAGTGAGCTAGAAGCCTAGGAATTTGCTATAGTTTATCCATACCAAAATCCATTTAGTCCTATATTCAGTCTTCTAGCAGTATCCAGATGCCAGGTTTTTCACACAGAAGTGGAAGAACTCTGAAGTGAGAAAGTTAAAAGATTATTTCTACTGCCTTTGGCCTTCTCTTTAGGTCTAATTCAGATCTGTAAGATGTTGAAGTTTAAACAAAGGTGCTTTATCTCAGAGCTTCGGTGGACCAAGAATGCATGCAGCAGTAAGGCACAGCAGTTCAGCTGACAGGCATTGTTTGAACATCTTATATATTTGATTACATTGCATTCATATGATAATAGAAATTATCCTCTTTTTTTAATGTTTCATTATATGAGGTTTCTCCTTTTGCTAAGTCAGTCCTATAACCCTTATCTGTACTCTGATGAATTCTGTCCCTTTTCTTGGATAACCAGAGTTCCACTGTATTCTATAAGATTATACACTTTTGAGGAAAATGTTATGTTTTTGGAGTATACAAGGAATATTGTAGGTTGTATCATAAAATTTTATTGATTTTCTTTTAAAATAATGCATCTTGAGCAGAGAGGAGTTGTATACTGCTGGTGGTGAATCTGTGGCTTGTTATCATTAAAATTACATTCTTCACACAAAATCTTCACAAACTTAATTCTCCACACCAAAATCAAAATAATATCATCACAACATAGACAGGAAGTGGACAATTTACACACAATCTACCCCTTGTCATGTGAAGTGTGTTGTTTTATCCCTTCTTTATCAAAATTTGACTGAACATCCTGACTATGGTTCTCTAAATTATTCAGAGGATCCTTTTAACATTTCCTTGTAATCTGAAGATTTTAATACTTTACTCTTCAAATATTTTGAAAAGGGCAAGTCAGTCATAAAATTTAGCCTGAACAGGAGGGTATTTTGCTTTCAATCTTCTGTTGTGATGATGAATGATTGTTCAACCCTCCTATCTGGTAATAGCAACCAGCTAATCTTGGTGTTTGCTGGGGTTTTTTTCCTCCCCCAATTATTAGTTAGCTTTTTAGTAGACTCCCAGGGACCTTAATGAAAGCCTTTTGCCTATCAAAGTAGTAAATCTTTTCTTTATCTACTTGTTTATCACTGCCTAACACATGCTCCAGAAATTAGTAAGATACAACTTTTCCTTCTGAGAAACCTTGATGTTGGCTAGATCTTACAGTCTTCCAGCTATTTTATTCTGTTTTATTTGTTGTTACTTGAGCTAGCTTGCCAGCTACAGCTCTAAAAGCTTTTAGTTGCTATGAAACTTTTGCATTGCCACCTATAACTTCATTATTATGTTTTTAAATGTTAGCAATGTATTTACTACTCTCCAGTCTTCTGTAACTGTAATTATTTATAATAGAAAAGTTTTGTTGTAGCATTTTTTTCTTCAAACTTTCAGCCTCTGATTGTATTCCGTATGCATTGCCAGGAATAAAACTAAGGTCTGTGGCAGGTATCGGCTAAACATCCTTTACAGTAAGGAGGAAAAATGTAATTTGGCATCTCAATTACGTCATTTCTTGTTTTATTGTTTCCTTTGACCAAGACAGTCATGTCTTCTGCAAGATTCCCGCTTCTGGTATGCGTGAGCCATAACAGCTACCACTTTAATTTCTAAACTTTCACTTAAATTGCATATTATCACAGTGTGTAAGGGTATATGCATTCACACATACTTCACTCCTACCTACACACACACAGTCTCCCCACACACCATTTTTACAGATATGGGAACATGTGCACGTCTTATACATGCTTTTGAACACTGTAAAATTATAACAAGTTAGATAGGCATGGTGGCCCTTATCTTCTAGCCTCTGGAAAGTAAACAAAGGTAAAATTTTGCAACATGAATTTTTCAACGTTTAGCATTTGGACTCATGAAAAACCTGGACTTGACTTTACCTGTGGAACCATAGGTAGTGAGTCTGTAATAACAAACACCCAAACATTTTTGGGTGTGCGTTAATACAACTTGCACCGTTAGTTCAGATCAAGTATTGGCAGTCAATATTTTATATGTACATCACTTTAGTGAATGAAGAATAATATGGTAATAGCCAAAGTAAAATGTAAGTTGCTTCATTATGCATAGCATGCAGCACTTTATCACTTTTTATGTAGCCAGTGTGATTTCTGTTATGAGCTGCAGTGATTGGAGGGGACTTTGATCTACAGGATGTTCATATGACTGCCCTTGTGTTTACCTAGAAGGCTTTTTTTAGTTTGTTGGACAGTGCTTCAGTCCCTGCACTGTGAAATACCTTGTAGGTCTTGGTCTTCTGATAACTCTCCTTTCCATGCTATTTTGCATTAAAAAATTTTGTTTTCTTTATGACTCTTAGTGCTTCTGCAGTTTTCCTCATATGACCTCAGTAAACAGGGTTTTCTGCACTCATGATACTTAGTACTCTGTGAAGCAGTCTGGGAACTGTTAGTAATTATTTTTGAGAGGCCACAGAGAATGTGTGATATTTTAGAAGGATTGGGGAAAAAACAAATTTAGTGATTGTCAGTTATCAGTAGGGGCAGAGAGAGGATCTGCTTATAGACCTCTTTGCTTGAATTACTGTATTTCCCTGAGAACTGAATAACCAAACTGTTCATAAGAATCTAGAATACAATGAAGTGATGAGGAATGGTTACTGCTGATTTAGTTAAGAAAAACCACATCAGGCCATCCTAATTTCCTTCTTTCACAGGGTAACAAACCTTGTCAATACAGGAGAATCATCCATCTTGGTACCATCTGTCATGTCGCATCTATCATACCACCTCTCAAAAGCCCAGCTTTTGGCATGTTCTTGTATAAGGTTTATAAGCAAGCTAAGGAAAATGCAAAGATTAAATGGTGATGAAATGAATATGTGGCTGGCTGGATAACTGTTTTCTTAATTGTTAGTTGCTCAGAGAGACAGAGAGAGAACAAAATCTAATGGTGGATCATGAACCCTATCACTGAGCCCTCTCCTGAGGTTTAAAGTAGATGCTTTCAAATATGAGTTATTGGGGGCGGGGTGTGTGTTTTGTTCATTTTGTTTGGTGGTGATCCTATGAGGTATGCTTTTCTGGACTAAATCTTGTTAACTCTGTAGAGCTCGAATGTCAGTTTTTTGTTTTTTTTTTTAAACATTGGCCAAACCTATCATTTTTTTCAACTATAAAACAGTTCTTCCAAGCTGAGAATTCTTCTTTTATCTGTCATCTCTCAGTAAAAGGCTGAGACATAGCTATATTCAGATAAGTTCTCTTGTGATTGTTTTTTCAGTGTGAAGTAGCTAGTTAGAAATACTTACTACATGTTTGCTTGGTATCAGCTGGCTTTATTAATAACTAATGTCTGAGTACTTCAAGGACTTCCGCACATGTTGACTGATTTTTAACTTTCAGTAAATGTGGAAGTTGAATGTTTATAACCAAGGAAATTACAATAACATTTATTCACAATACTTCTGTTAGCAGATGAATGCACCATAAGAGGTGCGTGACTGTCTGCTGTGTTGTATTAAAGGAAGCATCCATTTGGGTCTTGCAAGGTCTGGTTATAACTTTCAAATGAAACATAATATTCTCTCTTCAGTTATATTTACTTTTTAAAACATTGTTTTCATTGGATTTGCCCAGCTGTTACACATTGAAGCCTTGTAGATTCCTGTGTTGCATAAAAGAATTAGTCCACATCTGTCTGTTCTGCTAATTCTGCATGACATAAACACTTGTATTTCTGGCAGTCCTAAAGACAGAACCGACAGTTACAGAATATATAAAAATCTGCTGCTGTCACAGTGAGGCTGAACAATCATAACCTGGCTTCTTATAGAGGTGAGCCAGAAGCTGTGGTATATCTGTGAGAAATGGTAGGTATGGAATTCCTTGGCAACACGTGCAGAGTTCCTATTGGGCAGCCACATTTTGTAGGGAAAGGGACATTTATCCTCAATAGTATTTTTATACTGTGCCATATTATAATGTTCCATTTCTCTACAAAAGCTCAGTATTCATTAATGATAGTTTTACTAGTGAAATAACCTCTTTATAAGCTCACAACTTCAAACAAAGGAAATACCTTTACTTTTTCTTGCTTTGTTCTATTTATAAAAGGATTGTGATGTGTGTTTGGCCATTCTTAATGGGTGGTTGCATGAAGAAGGTAACTGACTAATACCCAAATTGTTATCTTTAGCTTTGTGGAATGTTCACCCATACCTTCTGCTCTTATTTTTAAAAATGGGATATCTATGCTAAAGTAGCAGAGCTGGTAACTTGAGTTTGTTCATCAGGTGTGATGCACTCAATTATTCTTTTTTCTTTTTTTTTTTCTTTTTTTTTTTTACACACTATAGTTTGAAAAAGCTCAGGCTTATTTACAGTATTTTATATAAGGTGTTGGTTTTTTTCCCCTCTGTTTTAGACCACCCTATGATGACATGCCACTCCCTGTCACTCCAGAGGCTGCTAGGATTGCTTGCCCGTCCCTAGAAGAGATGGAGAAAAATAGGAACAGAGACAGACAGGAGATTTCCAGCAAAGACCAAGAGTCCGTTGGTGAAATATGCTCTTCTGCTCCATGCCTGCCTGATAAGGGCACAAAGAAAACTTTGGTAACACAAGCATTTATTAAAAAACGAGAAAGAAGGCAGGAACATGGAAGAATATCCCAGCAGTCTACAGGTATCTGTAGCAATGAGAAATGCAGTACCCTGAAAGATGCACAGATTGCAAATCATAGCCACGAAGGCCAGTTTATAGCTGTGAGCCCTGTACCTCAGTGTTCTTCTGTCAGTGCTTTAAGCCATAATTCTTCTGTTAATCCTAAACCAGGAAAAAATGTTAGGAATTTGGCAGCATCAAATCTGATTCCACATAGTGGATGTTATAAAACAGGAATGGAGGTATGCAATAGTGATGTGTTATTGAACCCATACTTGGATCCTGCTCCAGCACTGGTTCACCCAAAATGCCCTGTTTCTCATCAGAAACCTATGTGCAGCCACAGCAGTTCTTTATGTATTACCTCAGGTCAATCTCTCTCAAAACGAGGTGGCTTACGATCTCAGGATGAAACTTTGGTGTCTGATTTCCATCTCAGGGATACTGTGGGTATCAGCAGCTCCCTAGATCTTGGGACATCCCCACAACTAGCAAGATGCAAAAATGTGAAGACAAACAGAGGTGATGAAAGTTCAGTGGATGAAACTATTGAAGATGTTATTTTGAAATACTGCCATGAAACTACATCTGAAGAAACTAATTTTAAAGAAGAGAATATTCCCTGTTTAACTTTTTCATCACTTCTGGACCATACTCATTTAGAGGGTTCTGAAATGAGTTTTGACTGTGATGCACCTATTCAGGCAGGAACAGACTTACCCAAGGCAGGTATAAAAGGTATAGAATTCCTAAAAGAGGTCCGAGTAAGTTTGCAAGATAAAGGCTATGGAACACAGCTCTCTTCTGTTTTAAAAAGTGAGTCAGTAGAGAAAAAAAGAGTGAAACAGGATGTTGTAGCTCATACTGAAGAACCAGTTCTTCCAGCTCTGCCTCATGTGCCTCCTTCTTTTGTGGGAAAGACTTGGTCTCAAATAATGTATGAAGATGATATAAAAATTGAAGAACTTGTGCGTGATTTCAGGGAAGGTCGTTTTCGCTGCTACTTTGACAGTGAATCTGCAACCAACTGTACAGGAAAGAGAATGAAGAAAAAAATGCAGAAGGATGAAAAAACAAACAATATCATTGAGGGTAATAGAACAAAAAGTGCATCAGTTAAAGTATTGCCAGAATTTAGTGATGCCTTAAGTGGTGGCTCTGATTTTGATAACCTGTCTTTAGCCTCAGATACACTATGCAACCCACAAATTCTTAAAATGCCTAGGAAAAGGACATGGCGCCTGGCTTCAAGATGCCAGGTGGTTAAAGTCAGCCATGGCACCCAAACAAGTCTATTGAACTACCCTGTAGCAAAAAGAAAAATGTCTAGAAGGGAATCTGATCCAGTTGATCAGAAAGCAAGCATTGTGTGGCCGGAGAATGAAAAAACTCCAAACATGAAAACTAGACTATGTGCCCTTAAACTTCCTGAATCCTATAGCAAGATTATGAGTCCTGTACAGCCCAAGACAGTGGTGTATGTACTTTCGTGCCCTGAGATAAAACAGTGTAAAGGTAAACCTATAGATATTCCCAAAATGAGGAAAAATCGTAACTCCACAGATAGCAAGGAATCTGTAAGGTATAAATACAAACAGTGTTCTTTTAAGTATTATGACCCACTAACAAATCGAATTCTGAAAATGCCTCCAAAGAGTACAGTTGGAGAAAAAGCCAAAAAGCCCTCCCACGTTCGGCAGCTTTTCAGAAGTCTCAGCTTTGATGCAAACATGAGGAAACTAGCTGATACACAGAGAGAAAGCATGCCATCAAAGTCAATGAATTGGTCAGACTTCTGTAGTTCATCTTCAGCATCTTTCCTGCCAGATCCAGGTAAAGGGAATGATGCAGCCTCAAGCCAAAAGGCAGATGGATCTTCTGTTTCCACAGAAAGAACAGATTATTGGGTTTCTGGTCACTCTGAGAACTCAAAACACCTGATTATTTCACCTTTGAGCTCTCACCAGTCTGTGGTAGAAGATGTTAGATTAACTCCATTTAACAGTAGAGTTACCAAAACTCCTCTGACCTCCATCAGGAGTGAGCAGTTAGACAGGGAGAATCCAAAGGCAATATGGAAGAGAAAAGAAAGCACTAATAAAGAACCAGTTTTTTCCAGAAAGGCTGCAGGACCTAAGTCTGTCAGATGTACTTTTGGGAGGAGAGGAAACAGAGTAACTGCAGGTAAACAAACTTCCAGAACTAAAAAACAGCAAAAAGAAGGGATGAGAAGGAAACTTCGTCCTCGTGCCCAGAAATCTGCTTTCTCTATCTGCAGGTGCCAGACAAGGAAAACTACAGTGGGAAAGCACCTTAAGAAAGAAAAGTCTGATGCTAAAAAATTAAAGGTGAGGAGGAAACCAAAAAGGACCTTTCTGAACTCAACAGTTGTCACAGGGATTCCTGAAAAGAGGCAGAAAGTCACATCGGAATCTTTTCCCAAGAAGCCAGAGTGAGCTTCTTCCAAAGTCAGGAACTGGGAAGTAAGTGGAGATTGGTGTCACCCTAGCACTGTGAACCGACCCTCTTGAAGAATTTCTGCTGTACCCTTACTTTGAAACTGTCTTGTTCTACCAGGTGAGAGCTAGCTACCAAAAGAACTTTTTTTTTTTAATAGCCAGCACCTGGGAAAGATTGAGGAAGAGGAAAGGGAACAAAAGGAGGTCATAGATGAAGCAGTTGAAGCACTAGAGTTGCCGAATGCAAAACCAGTCTAATGTGAAACAAGTACAACTGTAAAAACTCAGCTCTTGTTCCTGGAATATGAGGACATAATGTATTGCACTGTTCTACTGTGTAAAGCTGCAGAAGTTGTACATTTGAGTTAAAAAGCACTTAGAATCCTATTTACTAGACTTCACCTGTACATCAGAAAAAATGAGCTTGAATAGTATCATATTGTTTTTATGGTTTTTTTAGTGCATAATAGTGCACTATAATAAGGTAAATTAGAAATGGTATTCATTTTTTCCACGTAATTCTAAAGTGCAAAAAATTATTCAATTGCTATGCTAGAAATTAAATGAAGATACATTAATCTGGGCTGTGTATGTATTTTGTGTTTGTGTATATGCACACCTCCTTCAATGCGTAATATATACTTGCCTATGGAGTGGCATTAAAATTAATACAGTATGATACAATTCAGATCAATTCAGTGCTTTCTTGAAATGAAATACATTTGTATATGTTATTATATTTACTTTTTTTCCTGAAACCATGTCCAAAGCAGTTATTTTGGACAAAAAGTCACTGTGGGCTCTCGTCAAGCAATAATGGACCATGCTGGTAAGGAAATATGTCTCTCTAGGGCACGTTTCAAATTGTGGTGGCTAAAGTGAAATCTTGAATTCCAAAAGAAATACAGGGTTAGGGTTTGGGTTGGGTTTTGCTTGTTTGTGTTTTTTTTTCTTTATAAATAGCTTGTTGATCAGGTTTATAGGTGAATTTCACATTCCTTAGTGGGGGCATGGAAAACTTCTAATACAAACAAGTAACAGTGAATTGTTCTAGAATTTCAACCTTAAATTTGAGTTTCTGTGCTTTTTGATTTTTAATTTGGTGTACTGTTGGTTAAATTTTTACATACTGTAGTTGAAACTTTCTTTTTAAACTTTCAGTAAAATATTTAGATAAACCTTAAGTAGCATCCATCTAAATGTATTAGAGTTCAGATATCTGTTTCAACAGATATTTAAATATCTGATTTAAAGTATTTAGTTGAATTAAAATTATGTTCCATAGTGATTCATGTTTGGCCACTGGTGCTCTAACTACTGTGATTTTATGGCAAAAAAGACCGTAGTGGTTTGGTTTAGGGTTTTTTGTTTGTTTGTTTGTTTTTTTAATAGTTATGATGACAGCTTATTTAATGTGTTTAGGAGATATAAACCCCAGTCTTTCAGATGTTTCTATGCTTTAAAATCCAAGATTAATTGTTCATTTGTAGTAAGTTAAGCTTATACTTAAACATCATCACAATCAGGGCTCTGGTTTGTAAATCTGCAATTTGGTATATTATATAATCTGTCTTACTTTAAAGGTCTTTGTAAATTCTGTAGTGGTACAATACATCTTTCAGAATACAAGAAGAACATAGAAAAGACTAGGACCTGCTCTCTCTGCCATTGAACATAGTATCTGTGTGTTTTCCCCTGAAAAAAGCAAAAGAATTCTTGATTCATTTTCTGAAGTGTCAAGGGTCACTGGTTTGGGTTGAGATAAAGGTGGACTTTAAAATGTTTTATTTTAATATACAGTATCTGAAGGAAATATAAAAACTGTCACCATAAGCCACTTGTCCAAAAAATATTTTTGGGATTTTCTTAATGTATGTCCATATTTCCCAGGATAAAGAAAAGATGTGCATGTACTTAAGCCAGCTGGAAACTAAGTTCATTTACAAGTCAAAACTGGTCTGACAGATTTTTTTATATTTTTTAAAATTTATTTTATTTTTTAAATAAAAGTTGATTTCTATGGATGTATTTTCCTATGGTTGTCAGTAGACACAGAACGTTATGACTATATTGCAAGTCACTGGAAAATGAAGGGTTATAATATGAGTTCTTAGAGTCCTCTTAACTAATTGTGCCTGTATAATTTAATATTTTGTCTAATATAAAAATGATTTTTTAAAGCAGAGTTTTAAAGGCATGGTTTTTATAGAAAGGCTAATTTTTAGATAAAGCAAAAGAAGATTTTTAAATAGTGTGTTTTAAAGCAAAGCTTTAAATTAACTCTATAGAGAAGTCCCATTCTAACATATTTTTATGATACAAGAATGTTTTCCTATCAAACTTCTTCCATCTTATTTTTCACAGTATTGTACACATGAAGATCATGAATTGTTTTGTGTGTGAATAAGGCTTAATGTACATTGTACTTTAAGATCACTAGTACATCTTTGTTTTCAGCCAAACATACTGTTCTCTGTACTTGTTCACGGCAAGCTTGTGTTTCTCCAGCACACAACTTTTCCTTGAAACCTTGAGTAACAAAAATATCTTGAGGACTATAGAATGACTAATATTTTTAGTCTGTAATGTCTTTTTTTTTTGTAAATAGTAGACCCCCTTGTTAGGGTTGAGCTTTTAAAAAGAAAAATGTATTATATTTAAATAAAAGTGTAAGTAACTATGTATTTTCCTTAAAAACAAAATAAAAAAACAACAAAAAAACCCACAAAAAAGTATGAAATGTAACAATTTTTATAAAAAATAACACTTGGGGTACAAGTCTGGAAACATTTCTGTGGTTGACTGTCAAAATAAGATTTATTGTAAGCTTGGATGTTATTCTGTGCTTCAACTTCTGACTGTTTAGAAACTTTTGTGCATGCTCAATGACTACTAGAAAAAAGGAGAGACTGATATGAGAAGTAAATCTAGAAACTGCTTTGGGAAGAGACATGATGGAGATATGTGCAAAACATAAAAAAACCGCAAAGATATTCAATATCATGTGCATGAAGGAGAAAAGAGAAGTTTTCTGGGGTCTTGAGGAATTAGTCAAACACTTCCCTATTAGATAAATGATACAGATTCTGCTGCCATTTTGAATAGCATGTTGTTTCATTAGCAGCATGGCTGAAACTTTGAAACATGATTGTGAAGTCTACACCCATGGAAAACTTCAGAGCTGAAATACTGTCTCACTGAAATTGATGGGCAGGTTGGTTGGAGGTGGGGAGGTATCTGGGGTTTTGTTTTTTAACATTAGTGGACAAAGATGTTTCAGTATGTTTGCATGTCTTAATCTAGAGGAGCAAGAAAAGATAACTGGATTGAAGAGGAATAAAGTAATGCTTTTTAAAGCTAACTGGCAGCAGATAGGTGCAGGATATTTTATAGTAGTTGGAAAAATATTACTTCTATGCATATGTGATTTCAACCTTCTGCAAGTTCATACTTACGTTTTTTTATACAGTTCATAATTTTAAAAGTCTCTCCTCCCTCAAAGTACTCATTTAGCCTTTTAAAACAGTCTCATTTGAAGCAGCTTGATTGTTATTATTCACTTGTATTGTGAACCTTGAGTGTGACCCAGACTCATACTGTGCCAGAAGCTAACCAAACATACAATAGAAAGTCCCCAAAACTTCAGATGTTTGAAGCTAGCACTTCCTCAGTTCCTTTTCTCATACAATCTTTTGCTTCCTAGTTCTTTCTGACAAGTTTACATCCATTTCTTTTAATTGTAGTATGAAAGTACTCCTCTCTGCGACTTGGATAAAATGAGGTATTTAGTTGTATTTATAAAGAGATTATGACTTAATCTGAAGGTGTGTTTAAGTTTCATGCTAAATTTGTGCCCAAATGAGAATACATGTTTTTGTGGTTTTCATGTTCTCATAATGGGTAATGTATTTTGCAAAACTCTTGCTTGGTGTTCTAACTCTTTATCTGCTTCTCTGTCTTTACTGTCTGTGGTCATTTGATGCAATGTGAGTTTGTAAGAGTACAGTGGTATTACAAACTTGTCCAGTGCTATTGCTGGATGTTCTTTCTTTGTATCTTCAGCTCATTTAATTTCAGATTTATTGCTTCCATGTTTTTCCTCAGTCATGCATTTGGATTTTTTTTTAATGTTGTGAAGAACTAAATTACAGGACAGGATATTCTGTTTGGAAGTAAATCAGTGACAGGTAACAGAAACTGATGGTGTCCTGATCTGAAGTGCAGAGGACAAGGTGGCATATGTGCTCCTGTGCTTGAGAGTCTGCTTACTTCACTGAGTAGTGCAAAATGGGAGTGGGCTGATGATTCTTGATTTCTTTAGCTGTCTTCCTTTCTCTTTCCCCTAGGGTAACTCTGCCTGAGAATGGAGTAATCTGAATTCACGCTTATTGTGGAAATAGAACAGTGTTTCAACTGTTGATATTTTGGGGATGGATAAGAAAAGTAAAATGTATCTCACTTGCTAATGCAATTAAAATTCCAGAATTTTTGTCTTTAATGATATATCTGCTATGAATCACTGCACTGCCCATACTTTTTTTCAGAAAACTTTGTAGTAGCATAGGTCTGAGCATGCCCAGAAGCAAAGGTTTTGTTCCTTGTTTGCTTGTATTTTCCAGTTATGAGCTTATTCATTCCTTCAGCAGAACAAATCTTGTTTTAATAAAATAAAAACTGAATTTGCATTTTTGTAGTTTCTTTATTCTTGAAGTGGAATTTATCTTGAAACTATTTGCTATAATTTGTTGTGGAAAGAATGCCATAGATTGCTATAGAATAAGCTACGGTGAAGAAGGCCAGTCATCACTTAAACAGCTGTTCACAACTGTATGATATCTTGACCCAGTGAAGTCTTCTGTTGACTTCAGTGAAGTCAAGATTCATCCTATCCTGTGGCAACGGAAACAGTAACATCCTAGGATGGCATTGAAAAAGCATCAGATGTATATGAGGTGTTTAACTGCATTTTGGCAGCAGGAAACCAAGAAGCATTAACCACATGGCAAGCCAGATCCCTGCAGAACTTACTCATGAACAGTTTTTTCAGAATGTGGACTTGATAAATGAAGGCAGGAACTGGAAGTATCATCATGTTAAGTAGCTTTCTACTTTATGTAAAATGGATTGGCTTCTCTAATCATAGACCAAACCAATCCTGATTATGATCTTAAAATGCATGCAGAACTGTCTTCAAAGCTGTATGCAAAAATCCTTTTAAGAGTGAACAATATAGGACTCTGTGTAGACTACCTTGTTCTTTAAATTTAGTAGTCGTTTGCTGTTTGTGACAGTGCCTGTTTAAACCAGCACGATCTTTTGCAGGAGCAATGCACACAGATGTGTTAATTTGGATCAGTAAATGGCTGAAAGGCATAGGCATGTTGTTTCCTGAGGCTTCAATATGTCATAAAATTTCAGGACATGCTTTGCAGTTTTCAACCCATACTTGAAGATAGCTATGCATTGTGCAGCTGGCTGAATGAAGTTACTACTCTGCTGTCAAATAATTCCTTAAAGACATATTGTTCAACCATCTAAACCTGGAGTTACAGACATGATACTGTAAGCAAATTTTAAGTCTGGTGACTGCATCCTTCATGGGAAATACAAGCAATTAATGATATGCTTATAGAGAGTGTCATGTACAATGGAGGTCCAGTTCAAGTTGGAATATTCGAGAGCCATGATGAAATTAATAGCATGGTTTTAGTTGGCTTTGGTTTCATTGGAGTGATTAGCGGTTTGATGCACAAAATTGTTATGTTTCTGTGGTCCTGGAAGTCACAATCATTCTCTTGAAGCGCAGAGGTGTTTTTGATGAAACATATGAACACAGTTTGTTATTACAGCTTATGTGATTTAACAGTGTCAGCAGTTCTAAACCTAGGCTTTTTCTTTGTTAGTGTTCCTTCCTTAAGGAAAACTGAGAAACAGTTCTTCCCAAATATTAGCATTTGTAAACAGGTTTTTATATCTCTTGCATCCTCAAATAAAAATGTACTTTAGTGTATTAAAGCTGGCCAGCTTTTTGTATTTGCTGTGTCATACTGCGTTAATGTTGGCAGTGGTGCAACTAAAAATGTTGGTTATAGCTTACTTATTTGTACAATATTAATAATGATTAAGTTGCAGAATCAAAATATACCCTTGCTAGCTCGTGCAGAGAGCTTAGACACTCTCTGCTGACCTGGAGATTGTGCTGTAAGAATTAACAGTGAGGGGGGTAGACATAGTCCTCAGTATACATGTTGCGTCCCTTGGCGATGCAATGCATGTGCATGACTTGCTTTTTATTACAGTAAAGTTTTAAGATGAAGAGGGATGTAGAAATGAGGAGTAAGACTTAAAGATGCAGTATAGATTGGAACTAGACTAATGAATATTCAGTTTTCGTTCTTTTTTTAGTATTTATCTCTGCTTCATCCGAACCTTTGCAAACAGTTGTCAAAATCCATCTATTTCCTGTGGTGGTTCAGCTCAGATTCCATCATTCTTTCTTCTGGTATGTTACTTCTATTTGCTTAATAAATAGATAATATTTCTCTTTACTGCTGCTTGTTTTGATCCTTTCAGCTACTGCCAAGAGGGGAAGAATAATTATGACAAAGGTTGTGCACATGCTTCTTTCTGAAGGCTAAAGAGAAAAGTTGTAAGGCAGTATGTGGTTACCAGCAGATTTCTCCATATGTTGAAAGGAGCTCTGTTAAAATTCTGATCTAATGATGACTAATCAATCAGTTGCCGAAATGATGACAGAAACACTTGTGCTTTTCATTTCAATAGTCTTAGATTCAATCTGCATACAATTAAAAATAAACATACTGACTTATTGGTAACAGATATTTTACAGATTTCCAGATGTGTCCAATGCTTTAATTTTCCAGTTTGTTCTAACAAATTGTCATTTCCTGAGTTATTGCCAACACATGGTAGTTTTGATTGAATCCGGAGTCAGGATGATGTTGGAGTCAAGGTCAGCATATTTTCACCTACCACAATTAGTTAATGTTCATACAGCACTTTTTGTGGCTGTAAAGAACTCTTAACTGTTCAATATCATCAAGAATTTTCTTCTATATTCTTATTTTAGACATCAGTGTTTTTGTGAAATGCGTTGGTAGGCACAATATTTTTTCTTTTTAGAGCTTAAATGAAAACACATTAATGAAACTATTTTACATATTTTTATTTCCAGCTTTACAGAGACTGTTCACTTTTTCTGTGCTTAGCAAATTTCTTTTTTTCTTCCTAACACTCCTCCATTTTAAAATAAGAATTCATCTGCAATGCAGAGTTCTCCATCTTTTATTTTCTCAAAGTAGGGTGTGATGAGTGTCATTTGGCTGTATAATAAATACAGTTTTATGTAATTGTAGTTGTTGCCTATGCCTTCATAGACATCTCTACCTTTTCCTGGAAGCTGTAAAGGGGAGCCAAGCATTCACACCTGTCTGTCTCTAATCCTTGGATCTTGTTTTATTGCCTACTACATTATTTTTAAGCTTCCTAGTGCAGCCAGTGGCCCAACTAATTTCCTTTATTTCATTTAACTCTTGAGTATGGTGGAAAACCAGAATTTTTCAGTTCACGGAAAAAAATGGGTTGAAAGTCTATTTTCAACCATTTTTTTCCCATAAGAGACTCGCATTCTAGTGCATGGGGGGGGAAACAACAAAAATCTCACAGTTGTATTTTGTCAAGCCTTGTGTTGCCACTGTCTCCCCCAAGCTCGGAGTACTTCAGCAAGGGCTGAAGTTAGTAGGCACCTTTGGAGACCATTTAGTCCCACCTCCTGCTCACAGCGGGCTCAGCTGGAGCAGGCTGCTCAGGGCCACATCCTATGGGATTTTGAGCATCTGCAAGCGTGGACACCCCATGGCCTCTCTGGGCAACCTGTTCTAGCATCTGACCACCTCTCACAGATAAAAAGGCTTTTATCTCTCTGCTTAAACAGAGTTCCTTGTATTTCTGTTGGTGCTCGGTCCCTCTTGTCCTTCACTGTGCTCCACTGAAAAGAGCCCGTTTGCCTGCTGGCGCTGGGCTGCTGCTTGTGCTGTACGTCCTCTGGCACGCTGGCATGGTCCGTGGTGCCCGTGGGGAATAGCTGGCACTGAAACGCCTTGCCCAGTTCTGCCAAGAGAGATTTTCTTCAAGTGGGGAGCCCAGCCCACAAAGAGGAATGTGTCTGTGACATGCAAGCCATGCCAATGAGGACCTGCATGGGCTTTGGTTTTCCTGTGGTTTACCTGGCTTCTGTGGCAAAATGAGCCCTCTAAACCAACTTCCTAGGCTTAGCCCTCCCTTCTTTTTATCCTACAGGAGTTAAGGTCTGTGGCTTGTTTTTTTTTCCAATGGAAGATTTTTCCTTGGTTTTCTTTTGAATATTTCAAGTTAAATGGGTTTACCGACTCTAAATCTACAACTTCATAGTTGTTTGCTATGATTATAAATTTGTTACAAGTCTATACAGTTCTTGTGCATGTTCTTTTCGTGGCTTTTTTTCATTTGCTTTTAGCTCCATTTGCTGTTGCTTGAGACTTTCATATTGGTTTACTTTGTCTCCAGTATTTTGTTCTAATTGGCTTAGTATTAATTTGATTTAATAAATATTTAAAAAGTGTAATATTCAGGATAATTTGCTGTGGCTTATTTGTTTTGGGCTTATTTGGGCTGTGATTTTTTTACTGTTGGTTTTGCTTGTTTCTTTTTTATGGTCTCTCTTGCCTGTGTTTGTAAGGAGCTTGTGTTTGGTTTCTCCCTGCTGACAATTAGGTTAAATAGCTTCTGATGAGGAGGGCTGGGGGAGCAGGAGTTGAAACAGCCCTCCTTTGCAGACTTGTGCTGCCATTGTTTTCTCCTAAGCAGGCTAGTACCGTTGTGCAAAAACCCAGGCTGCATTAAGTGGGATTTTTATACTTTATCACTTTATGTCCTTTCTTAAGCATCAGCGATGTCTATTCTGTAAAACATAGGTATGTAGATTAAAAACGTTATAGAACAGCTAAGCCAGTAATGTTAGTTTAGTGCATTTTGCCATTGCTGTCTCTTCTAAATTTGCTGTGAACAAAAAAACTTTATAAATTTATATCAGAGAGCTGAAGTTACAAACATTCCTAGCGTGGAAGCTTGCATTTTGTCCCTCGTTTTATACTTAAGTTTATCTTTAAGATGACATTTTGTTTTCATTTTCTTTTTGTTTGAATACTGTAGCACGTCTCTACCATCAGCTTAAGTTCTTTCTCCTGGTCCATCTTGCATAGGATGATAGTGCTGTATTTTTTCTTTGTAAATGTACTCGTTTCCCTCAAGTTTATACAGGGAAAGAATTAGCATTTGCCAAAAGGTGACTTGTGAATCTGTGCTCCATTGTCATCAATTTGTATGAACCTTACTAAATTCTTGAATTACAACTGAAGAGCCGGGGAATACATGAGCTTACAAGTCACTCAGACTCCTCTGGAAATTTTATGTAAAGTATTTAAGTGTGGAGAGCAATATTGTCTTTAAAGATGGCACGGGAAATGTACGGCTTCAGCCACTTCATTAAATATAGAACAAAGGAAGATTTGTACAGCATTAGTTCTGCACATTCCAATAATTCCATGAATAACATGGGATGAGCTGACCCGGGAGATAAGGAGCTGAGAAACAACAAGCAGGAGCCAAAGAAAGAACACAAGCATTGAATCATATCAGGAGACATGCTCTGAGGGTTGATTGGGGAACGTAAGAAGCCTCCCCTTTCCGAATGATATATACATGGAAAATTTAGAGAATAAAGTGGATTCCGTTTGCAGCATCACAGGGTCTGTGTCTCAATCCTCACATTTAAATTGTGGTGGGTTTGGGTTTTTTCTCCTTTCTTTTTCTTCAGCACTGTTTTAAAGAGCTACGTTGCACTTTTATTAATGTCTTGACAGTCAAAAGCCTCAGGCTGTAAGTGGATTTGTAAGGACTGAGTGATGAAATTCAGGCACAAAAGTTGACTCTTGTTTTTAACTTTAATTTCCATGTTTCTAACACTTAGAAGTGAATAGGACTGTCACTTATATCACAGACTTGGGTTTGTACTTTCAAGGAAGGAAAATTTTGTTTCTAAATTATTAATTCTGATGGTATTTTTATGTTAAAGTGGATGCTTCTGTGAGGAAAGTTTGTGGTGGTTTTTATTTTTATTTCAAGTAAATTTTTAATGCACTTGATGAAAGTGAAGGTCATGTAGCATCTCGAGATGTCTAGAGATCATTTTGTAAGCAGTGTGTAGGAGGATACCATCTCTTTTCCAGCCTCTTGCTATTATGTCACTTAATGCACATAGAATTTTTCTCTTGTGATTGCAAAATATGTCTACTGTGCTGAAAACTAATGTTGGAAGGGGCAGGAAACGCTGTTCTTGATTTTTTTTAAAAAAAGTTGCATATAGCATGAAAGGCCTTTATGGTGTTCTCTGTGTGATATCAAGGTATCCATTCATACTTGTGCATGTACTGGGTTTATTTGTCAGCTAGAAAGTGTTTCATTGAAAGATGGATCTGAAACAAATTATTATGTTGAAATAACTGAGATTTGGAAAGTTTGCATGTGGATCTTAATTTTTCAGTTTGAATATGTTAATTTAATAAATACAAAATAAACTTTAGAATTGCTACATCTGTTCCACTCAAGGGAGGGCAATAGGTTATGGATCCAGTAAATTAGAGCCCAAATCACCTGAGAGAAAACCAGCAAGCTTCCGTCAGTTCAAAGGGACCTACTTCTGAGATTCAACTGAAATCTTTAACATTTTGTGCTGATTCAGAGCCAGAATGCTGCAGGTATAGCAGAATATTCATTGGAGTGGTTGAGCTGAAATCATCTGGTGTCAATGCGAAAACCTCAAGTGGCAGACATGAGCCTGGCTCAAGCCCCAGACAGGATGTGCCTTTCTATGGGGTATCCATTCCACTAGTCACGCTTGGAGAATATATGTGCTCTTCATTTGACTTATATATTTGAATTATTTTGCTATACAATTATCAATAGTGAAAAAGCATTATAGCTATAAGAAACAGTAATTTTCACACCCAAGCAGGTTAGTTGCATTAGAATTTCTTACCTGCTACTTCCAATTAAGAATCTATTTAGCTTGCTTTTCTTCAATGGCTTACATGTCAGATAACATAAAATCAAAGACCATTTCCTATCATTCTGTCTTGAGCCAAAATGCTAATTCCTCCTGTGTTCTTAACTGGTGTTTTGATAGCATCTACCACAACACAGGCGACTGCACAGCTAGGCTGCCAGTGCACGTTCTTCTCCCAGCTGCGCAGCTGCCTCAGGCAAGCTAACTATAGCTTTGTTTTTGTGAGTGGTATGTCAAAGCCATCTATTTATAAACCAAATTAGAAAATGCCTTGGAACTGTAATTTTTCTTTCAGGCTTTGCTTTCAGCTATCCAGAAGCTCAGTATTCCATATTCATAGATTTGGTTATAAAATTTAACTTGTCTGAAGAATAAAATAATATATTAAACAAAACAAAAATAACTCTGTTAAATTATTAATTTTTTGGAATATAGATATCGGTTGTAAAAGACTTCAAAATATTTTTATACCTTTACCTGCAAGGTGAAATGTGAAGGATGTGGGGATGCACTGACCAAATAAAGAAAATGCACATTTATTTTTTCCATTTTCCATAATTTCTGATTAGTTGTTATTCTTGGAAAATATCTCTTAATAATAAACTGTTATTATGCTTGTTTTAAAAGCTGGAAAAGTGAGGTAAGACACTCAAGAGAAACATTTTAAACATGTTCATCAGTTCTGACCTTCTTCAGTTTCACATCAAGATGCACACTGACTAACTTTTAGAGGTTTGAATGGCCTGGATGTTGGTCCAAGTCTTTGCTAGATATTTATGATGATCAGGCTGTAGGTAACCTGAAACAAGAATCAATAAAAATGGCATTCAACATAAATGGAGATCGTTGGTAATGTGGGGATAAGCAACCTTCCAGAATCCACAAAAGGAACACAAACCCTCCAATTCTTTCCTATTTTCAGATCAATAAACTGTATAGCAGGGGCCTGACTTATGACTCTGTTGGGGCCTGGATGAAGCGGTGGAGTTTAGATCTTGATTATATGGCCCAAACTGTGTTAACCTCCTGTGGAGTAGTATTTTAGTCTGTAAGTAGCCAGCCTTTTCTCAGTGGAGCTATTCTCTAAACATGAGGGCAGCCTATAGTTACCCATAGGTAGGTGATGTTAGGAGCGTATGCAAATGATTTTGGATGTGTTTTCTTTATTAAATAATAGTCCTCTCTTGCAGATTAATCTCCTACAACTAAGCACTTTCTTTAAATATAAATGGCTCTGTGCCACTTTTAGAACACTCAGATTACTTTGTTAAATTATTAACCAGTTTTTATCATCAGTAGGGGAGTTTTTATAGAAATGAGAACAGGAACTTTCTAGTTATTTTAAGATGTGCCAACATGAAGGCTTGTACTTGTGACAAGGCTCATTAAGCGTAAGAGAGCTGTTGTATGGATTTAAAAGGTATTAGAAGAATTAGAGATAGAAAAAATTCTTTTTCGGCATAAAGCTCCATCCAGGTTTGGTCCTTACAGTGTATTTTATGTTCTGCTTCTGCAGTCAGTGGTTGCTGAGGCTACTCAGCAGCTCTTGGTAAGTTTTTATCATATTTCAGTCCAGCTAGTGGGCTATGAATATTGAAGCAAGAGAAAAGCTGGTATTTAAAGCTTAATTTACTGGTAAGCATTTTCTGCCTTGAGATGAGACATGGCTTGGTAGTAGACTATTCGTTATCTTCTCTTTCTTCTCCTCCTCCTATTATTTGCGTTAGGGGCTGCAGGTACAGAAGCACTTGGGTCCTGTTGCTTGAAGGCCTGACAGGAGGAAGGTCCACCTGTAGGGGTGTAGCTGGCGGATTGCTGTGGAACCAATATTTGGAAGTCCTTACTCCCAAACTCTCCATGATTTGCCTGGAGGATACCAATGTACTCGCTACCCAGCAATTCCAAATCCTGGACATGTGGAACAGGGTCAGGCATGGAGAAGTCTCTATAATAATGTCTGCCTCAGTTTCTGGAGAGGAGAAACATAGGCTCTTCCAGAGCTGGAGCTCCGTCCTACTTGGTAGGCAACTGAAATAAAAAAAGCCTGTTTTGCTCCAGACTGCAATTAAACATAATGCAAGAATATATCAAAATCCACCAGAAAATTGAATTACCTTTCTGCAGAGTACAACTTATCTGTTGTTGTAACCGAAAATACTTTGGTGAAGGATGGTGTAACAAAGGAGAGTTGAGAGAACATGGGTGTCTCATCCTCCTAGGCCCTACAGCATTACTTTCTCCAAATACATTTAATACTCTCTGTTTTAAATCTCACATGCCTCTTGCAATTTTCTTTTTCAGCTGGTTAATCATGTAAGCATTCACTGAGCAAGTATGGTTGTCATAAAGGTGATTTGTGAAATCTCTGAGAACTTGCATTACATGGCCACTTCTTCCTACTAGTCTCAGTGTGCCCAAAGTTAAAATTTAAGGTTCAATAACATCACTCTCTGTGTCTTGTTATGCTGTGGTACATTTTCACTCCTCCTTTTTGCACTATATAAACCCAGATTTTATTTTTAATGGAAAATCACTAAATTCCAAAATTGTATAGATGTATGCTTTGTACAGTTTATATAGCAAAATGGTCCTCTGACATTGGCAAGGCATATTCAGCAGATGGCTGGGGAGAGTCTAATCCTCTCCCTCCTGGCACAAGGTATGCTAATTACTATGTGCCTTGAGCAAAGAGCCTTTTAGATATTCAGCTGCCTTTCATATTGGGGCAGAAATGGCTGCTGTCAAAGGTAATGGAAAGATCCCCATGTAAATTCCTTGAGGACATCTTTACTGTAAAAACGAAAAAAAAGGTAAGAAATCTCTACTATTTCCAAATGTCAGTTGGAAGAGTAACAGGGCTTGCTGTCAGCCTAATTTGGATCCCACCAGGGATTTGTGTTGGGTAGAAGCTGGGTTTGGCAGGATATGTGGGAAGAGATTACAGCTGCTTCCATCAAAACAGTCAATTTTCATGGGAGACAGCAAAGGATATCTCAGCGTCTCATCCTAACAGCCATTGGAGACCTATGAAAGACGTGGTATTAGGGTCACCGAATGAGGATTTAGGGCTGCTTGTCTCATTACTTGCAGTTCCATTCAAGTGACAATGTAGCTTCACAGCAGAGGAGCCAGAAAGGGGCCAGAAAAAATGCTGCTTGCCTGACATGGGAAAATCACTCAATGAAACCTGAGACACTCCACCATGAAAGCAACCCAGAGAGTTCCCATACTCCCAGAGCTGTTCAAAGAGGGGAGGCACCCCTAATGCTGACCCTCATTCGCAGATGCCTCAATTCCAACAGCAACATGATGGGAAGCCAAGGGATGGGAGAGACAAAAGTATACGGTGTTTGCCCTGGTACCCACAGACCTGGCTGCCCTTACCCAATTGCTACGGCCACCAAGCCCTTCTCTGCCCCTGCCCCTCCACTCAGCAGGGCAGTGAGCGTGAGAGGTGACCTGGCTGCTGCAGCAAGTTCGCTGTGGGGGCTGCTGGTGCCTGATCTGGCTGGCAGCAAGGAGCCGTCGAATTTGGAGAGATGCTGACCAGCGTCTTCACCAGGCAGTGAGGTTTCCTCCAAAGAAGAGCCAGAGATGGCAGCAGGGACGGATAAGGAGCTCAGTGCCTGACCCATGTAACCTGCCTGTTAGTGTGTGGTGGGGAGCCTCCTGGGCCATTGGGAGGGATCCAGTTACCTGGGGGCTTCCTTGTCTTCTTCCAGCAAAGGCCATCAGGCCCAAACACTGCAGGTCTTGGGCATGATGCTTAGCCCTTTTCCTTGTGAACTCAGGGACTTACTATGCCAGGATGGCTCTCACCAAACAAGCCCCCCCATCCCTGCCAAAGCCTGTCTCCAAAAGGTGGATGTCACATGGTGACCCAGACTCTGGAGAGACAGCAATCGTGTGCTCTTCCAGTCTCCCTGCAGCAGTAAGCCAGCTGAGAGGATCTCCCTGCCCACAGGTTACATGGGCAACACTGACCAGTTCTGGCTGATATGGTGGCGTCGGCCAACAAATAAAATCCCAAAGGGAAGATTATTATTTACCCAATACCTGTGCTTTTTAGAAGTTAAAGTTGTTACCACCTGCTATTTGCCGTCTTAATACTCTAACACACCAGGCTAAAGCTTCTGTGCTGACTCTTTTCACTTGCCATTAGAAGGTCCCTGTTCTGCTCACAGCGATACTGGTGGAGAAGCTCTCAGGGTCCATCGCTCCTGGCCGGCATCCCTGCTGCTGGGGTCCCTGTGAGGTCCAGTGCCAGAACTGTGGTGAGAGCAGGTGAGAGGCAAACAGGGCTGTCCAAGCTGGGAAATACGTTATCTCCACACTCAGAGAGCATTCCCCTGCTGTGTGAGCATGTTATTTCCTCAGTGACCTAGTTTTATGAATAAAAAAGTCTTCCCTCTTCATAACTACAGCAACAGAGAATTTTATTAATGTTTGCCACTATAAAGAAAAGGTTACTGTGTCTTAATTTTACTAGGTTGCTTTAAAATCTATAAGATCTTTATGGAAGTTAGGAGGTAGCTTGTGATCAGCTGTCAGTCCTATGTGCACACGTCTTCTAGAAATGAGTCTGTAGGGATGACTCAGGCTTGGCAGCCCAACAAAAGATGTTCCCTCTGTAAAACAGTTACATCTGAAAATGTAAGACTGTTTCTTCATTGCTGTCTTGGTGAGGGGGGTGGGGAAAGATTGCCAGGATGATCATGAATATTTTAAATTTGAGCTCTGCAGTTCAGCTGCATGACAGCTCGTATAAGCCACATAACATTTTATACCCTGACTGGGTAAGTACATTAGTGCTTCCAGTACAGATTCTAGTTTTGGCTCTGCAACACGTTGCCTTTATACATATGTCTAGGACCAAAAAGGGTTCCACAAACCAGCATTTAAATGTCACTTGAAACCTATTAATGTGCTTATCTAACCCTAGACTGAGGGCTGTTACTGTATGCCCACATCCGTAAGGGCTGTTCTTGCACTAGGAATTACTAAATACGCTTGAAAACCAGGGGGAAGCTTCAAGTGTGGTAGCTCCTTGGTGGTAACCAGTGCTATTTTATACTGGTCGGGGTGCTGTGCTGCAGTGTAGAGTGTGCAAGTCAAGTTTAAAACAACTGGGTCAAGAAAATAGGGTCATTCTTTAGCTATCATAAAACAGGCTGATGTTTTGAACTGTACTGTTGAGTAGCCAGCCTTCCTGAAGCAGAAGTAGAATTGCATGGGTTTCTTGTGGTTGCTACTTGGCAAAATAACGCAAAAGAGATTATATAAATCCGATTACGTTGCTTTCATTCTAAGCATTTTAAAATTTCTTTTTATTACAGTGATGCTCCTTGTCCATATCTCTTCAGCTATTGTTATTTCCACCATAAAGATTGTAGATGGTATAATGTTGTGAAAGACTGTTGTGTTGCTTAAACAGTCACTGAATCAATGGATCATTGTGGCTGTTTAGAAGTAGTTTTCTCTTCTACAAGAAAAGTCAATTTATCTATAGGCAGCATGAGGAAAAAGATATTTTGTGCTCAGCAGGATCTCTTTGGTAAATGGAAGTTTCATTGATTATGCAGATATGTTGGAGAGCAACATAAATTTTGGGATGGGGCTAAAATAGCATAAATAAAAATAAAGGCAGGAAAATACTGTCCAGTGGCAAGGGCCCTGAATTGCCTTTGGCCTGGAGAGGTCAGGTTGTCTTTTGGACTGTGCAGTTAGTCTGCTTTGTACCTTTGGGCATGTTCCCTGCACTGTCTAATGCTTCAATCCACCAAGCTCTACTAGTTGAAGCGTATTTGTTTATTTATTTAAGAAATTATTTTGCCCTCCAAGCTCCACATGCAGGATCAGCACATGAGAACAGTAATAAAAATTAAGAATAATTCAAGTTTTTGTGACTAAATTCTTTATTTTGTGGCTCCATGATCCAAGTTTTGTGTATGTATTTGTTACAGGAAGAGGGTTTGTTCTGAAACCCAATTTAATCAGAGGCGAGATTTCTATTGATTTTGGTTCTTGCTCAGGCACTTGATGCCTGCAATGCTTTGTTTGTCAGCAAACTGATCCCTTTCAGCTTACAAGTAGGAGCAGCTAATTTTCTGGACTTGCTTACAATAAGCAAATATTTTCTGCTGCAAGTTAATGCATTCCTACTGTTTTCTTAATATTTATGTGAAAGTCTTTAACTGTGAGAGTGTAGTTGGTGCAACTAAACCTTAACTGGAGGTGTGAACTGCTTTTGGTGATGTCTCACGTCAAGCAGTAGCTGGCACATGTATGCATACAGACAACTTTGCCATGCCACCTAAGCTCATCTGCAGGAAGAAATTGTTCTGGCATCATTATGCACTGAAGCCTTTGATTTCTCAAGGCAACAATCTTGAGAAAGGAAGTTACCTCCTTCTTTGATTTATGGGGCTTCTGGTGCCCACATGTAAAAAGCAGGATGAAGAGGATGAGAAACTGAAAGATAGTTAAAGCTAGAGTATTTCTTAGCCATAAGATATGGATGGAATTTAAGAGAGAAAATCAAATTAATTAATTCCCCATAAGAAGCAGTTTTGTAAGTAATAATAGAAAAAATTATTTTTGAAGTAAGGGTTTGAATAATAAACGTATTCGGGGGGGTAGTATAGGAAAACTAGCGCTTTTTCAATCATGTATTGCTACAAAGATAATCCACACAAGATAAAATAATGCTGCTTTAATTTCCAAGGAAATCTTAAAAAAAAAAAAGCTATATTTCCATAGTAACAACAAATAATAACGTGTGTTTGAACTTATAGTTAACCAGTGGGATAAGCAACTCACAGAAAATCACAGGGAACATATGCATATAGAGAAATAATAAGATCTTTGAAGGGTGACTAAGTGTGAGTTTGTGTGGGCGAGGGGAAGAATGTAAGCAGCAGGGTAAAGGACATAATTTCACATCCCCCAAGTGTGAGTTCTCGACAGGACAATCCACATGATCAGGCCGTGTGGGGCTCATGTGGGTGTGAGAAAGGAGTATCCACTTCCATGGTTGTGAGGACTTGGGGTTTTTTTGTGCTCTAGAGATTTGTGGCTGAGATTTTTGTCCAGAAAATTAGTAAGAAGACTGAGGGGTGCATACTGCATTGGGAAAGATTGTTTGGGTCTTATTTACCTTTGTACCAAGCTGACAAAGCAGAAGTAGTGATCCCCTGAAGTATCTTCTGCATTATGGCACTGGCAGCTTGAGTCTAGTAAACTTGTAAAATATTATTGGGCTGTGATTCTTTGCGTCATTTGGGAGATTGAAAATTTACTGGAGCTTCCTTAGGAAGCAAGAATCTGCTCAAGGAATTAACAGCAGAAATTACGCAAAGCATTCACTGGGATACGTGCATAATTTTGATGCAATGTTACAAAACAGCTATGTTAACATTACCAGATATTGTCTTTGGCAGATGGGTCATTACAATTACCAAATTTGTGACTGACCTCTTTAAAATTTGGGAATCCATAGGCCCAGACTGATTGGTGGGGAGAAGCTGAAAGAGGACTTTCTTTGGTTGTATATCAAACTTGTAAGGAAATTAGTTTAGAAGGTGGGGGCGATGATAACACACCAATCTGTGATCCACATCAAATACTGAAAGTTATTTGTATGACAAAAAATACATTTTAGTAACTCAAATGTGTCGGGGACACCCTAGGACTTTAGTGCAACACTTTGATAATACTTTGCACTGATTTTTCTTAAAAATTCAGACCATCTCTCTAGAGAAATGATGGCTAAATGTTTTAGGCTCTCTAGAGGAATCAGTGCCAAATCCTAGATGCATCCTCAAATAAGAATCTTTCAGGATAGTGTTTCATGTCTGATTCAGCCTTATGCCTAATTAGGTAAGGAGCTGGGAAACTGGTCAAAGCTTGTCTATGGAGGAAAGGAAGGATGCCTAACTGGAAATAGCAGTTTCTATTTTTCTTCCGATTTCGTAGAGCTGCATTTTATGGAAATGCCACGATTTTCCCCATCTGACTAACATTGCTGCTTCTCAGCACTTTCACCTACCTTTTATAGCATAGGATGACAGCAGTGATGGCAGCAGCATCAGCACAGGTCTCTCTGCTGAATGCAAGACTGTGTAGAAGTCCCTTACCTGAGCAGCAGCCTCAGCAAATTAGTGGAATAAGAGTTTTTTATTTTTATTTTTGGGTGAACATAAGAAAAGCAACTGTAACACTTTTAGATGCTGCATGTCCATGCCCCTTGCATCAGCTTCCAAGTAGTACTAGCTGTAGCTAGGAAGTTCCTTTTCCTGGGGAGGTTTGGTAGCTCAAGCATCCATTGTACTGGCACGGCCATATTCCTTCTGCTTCTCAGACTAATGCAGTCTTTGCTGTTCTGGGCATCTCTGTGCTGAAGATAACACCCTTAATGTTTTCAACTACAGTCTCATGAAATTTTCACCCATCGCTTGGGCTTAGATGCTGTAAGCATCGAAAGTCTGGTCATTTCTACCTGCAGGGCGAATGAGCTATTAATGCACGCACTGGCACAAGAACAAATGGATTTCTGTGAGGCATGGATAAATTTAGGCTGGGAAGTAGGAGGATTTACTTAGTGATTCTAACAGTGAGATTCTGGAACAGCCATCCAATGGTAGTCAAAGGGCAAAAAGCCTAATTACTTTTAAATGCAATGTATGAAAGGAACTGTGTGATGGAATAGCCTGTGGTAGCTGGGGGCTGAACCTGGTGACTTAAGAGATCCCTTGCAGCCCTTTTCTCCCCTGTGCATATGCAAGTGGGTCAGGGGAAGAGTGAGGCTATCTTCCCTCCCATTTGCAAAGTCACACTGGAATAGCTGCAATCTAGCTTTTTTAGAACCTACCACTTCGAAGTATTTGATTAGCTGTGGCAAGTCCTTAGGATGTGAACATGTATTTAGTTTGAAGGAAATATAAAACAGAGTACATATTTAAGCAAGATTTTCCCCGCCACCGTGTCTTACTTTCTTGACACTGTTTTTACATTTTAACTCACAAATGTGAAACGAGCTAGCAAGGAGTAGGCTGATGTCACAGCCACAGTTAGAAGTGCTCGCCTATTAGAAAAGCAGCATATTTTTTTTCCTGCTGGTGGCATATGTTTTACTTGCTAAGTATATCCATGTCAGAACAGCTGACAAATGTGTTCTAGACAGCACCACTGACCAGCATATTTCTGCTGCTTCTCTGTCTCTTATTAATAAAGTGAACAATATGGTGAATAACTGGAGCCTTTAGTATCATAATATTTCCAGTGACAGTAAAAAAACCTTACTGCAGTACCTGTATACAATGACTTATATGCAGTTGTTTAAACATTGCTGAGGAATCCTACTAAACAACTTGTAAAATCCTTTGGCTGTGAATGCTCAGTTAATTACACAAGAGTACACAGTGAGTTAATAATGAAATTAGAGTCTGGTGCAGCTTATTTAAAATAATTTTTTCCTGAAGTCAAAAGTAGATTACTGATGATAAGTTTCACCTGGATACAAATTGCACTGCAATTAATAAAACCTCTGACTCATGTACTATTACTAGCACGGCTGTGTTCACCTCCCTTCCTTGTGGAATATTGGTGAGATATGTTCCTTTTATCATCTTACTTTCTTCACTTGACCCTACCATTAATACTTCACAGTGTTGAGGGGAGGGGGCTGGTAAGTGTATCCTAATTACTGTGTATATTCTAACTAGTAGTGCTCTAACATATGCTACTCACAAAAGAGCTCATCTCTGAGGTACTACTGGTGAGAGGAGCAGCTAATGATGAAGTGCATGCAGAGCTTAGTAAATGAGCGATAGTTCTGATGGAAAAGGGATGTTTTTACTGCATTCTGTTTTATAACATTACTATGTTTAAAACAGTGTTGTGCCCAATATTGTGCATTGTTCCACTCTTGTACATGGAGGGGAAAGCTGGGTTTAGGGCTCTATTGGACTATGGACTAAATAGCAGGAGAAACCTCTTCCTCTGAAGAGTATGATGTTGAAATAAAGATAACTGAAGAGCAATGGAAACCCTGTTCTGTTAAATCTACAGTTTGGAAAGTGATGCTTGCTTCAGAAGAATCTAGAGCCACAGCTCTGTTTCCTGAATCAGCCTTAAGTGTTTGTCACATTACTGTGACATTTATGCTTTCTTTTTTTCCTAGTCACTAAAAGGTATTTGAAGAAGCTAAAAGAAACAGAATAAATGAGAAGTACTTATTTTTCTGACCAAATGCTGGGTTGCTGCTGGGCTGTTAGGTGGTAGGATGTGTAGCAAGAGATGGTGACATAAAAAAAAAAATATTAACAGCCCTTCATATAAGGGCTTCTCTTTCACACTAATGACTGAGGAGCTCTTTGAGAATAGCCGAACATGGAGAATCAGTGAGTGTTCCAACGTGTGTGACTAAAAAAAAAAGTTATACTAATGCAATGCATTGTTGATTGCATTTCCCGGGTTTCTTGTAAATATAAATTATCCATACTTACATTGCATATGATAAAAAGTAAGAATACATGAGTGGCATGAAGTTTCAGTACAGCTTTGTCTTAGCTGTTAACCCCCTGTTGAGAAACAGAGAATGGCTACCACCTTCTTTTGTGTGCAAATTACAGGTTGTGTGGCTTAGTTATGTGCCAACTAATAGGGTTCTATTGTTGTTCAATGTCCACCGTGTAATTACTGCTTTTTAGACCTGCAGTCTGGTTGGTACCCCTCCTAGAGCTGTTATATTTTTCTGTTATTTACAACACGGGCTGACTTATTTGCTATTGCAAATCAAAAGAAAATTTCTCTAACAGATCTTTCATTTTGTCCTATGTCTGTACAGCACAGAGCACAGCGAGACCTTGGCCTATGGCAGAGCCTGCTAGTAATATTAATAAATCATAATCACACTTGACTACTGCACTCACCTGATAGCAGAATTCAACAATGGCTGCTTCTACTCTGCTGTTTGTGCTGCCTGTTCCCCATGGTGTTATACTTTTCATCACCCAAAGCCAGTCTTGAGCTCCCCGACTGGTATCACCTGTTATGACCAACGTAACTATGCTAGTCTTCCTATGCTTAACCTCCTATTAAACCGAATATTTGATATTGTGGTTTACTCCTCTGTAATGATCACTACTATTGTAAACTTGGTAGCCAGGGTTCCTATGGCATCCTTGCAAAGACTTGTTTACAAATTAGTTATCCATGTTTGTACATCCTGAACTTGTCTCCTTCATATTCCGTCTACAACAATAATACTCCTCTTTCTATTAAACTGTTAAACAGTTTGTCTGTGTGAGGAACATCCAGGAATGCTCCAGCTGTTCGTTTCTTACAGGAAATGATTCGTTCTAACTGGAATCTTGAAATAAGTGTTAGATAAGAGACTACTGTTGAAATCCACAAATTTTCTTTACTTCCTAGTAAGACATAGTCTTACTGTGCTCACTCAGCGAGGTCGGTATTATTTATGCCTTGGTAAGAAGCAAGTTCTTTAAAAACATATTCTACATAGAGACTTGGCCAAGTCAAGGGATACAATGACTTTTTTTCTTTCAGATGATATCAGAAAAGGCATTTGATTGTGTTGGAAGGTTGTATCTTTACCACAGAGCCTGGACTAACACTTCCTGACTGGCTGTTAATATGAAAAGCCAAGACTACTATCAGCAATTTTGCATCTGAAGCCCTTTTGATTTGAATTGCAGCATCACAAAATTTCATCCCATGTGCTCATTGGCCCCTATCCTGATAAAGGAGCAATGAATTTAAAAGCTCTGGGTAATCATCTGGAGATACGATGTAAAGTTTATTTATCACCCAGAATGAAAGCATGTGAATACCTTGCCTAGTATGCCTTTGCTCCCTAGCCAGTCTTCAAGCACCAGCTATCAGCAGTTTCCTATGTGCCTCTGACTTAGATATTTCAATTTCTTTCACTGGATACAGATATTGCTATGATAATCCATGTTTCTGGTATTTTGTTTTCAGACATCTGCAGTGCAATCTATCTGGGATTATTTCATAGCGTCTTTCAAAGATGAAAGCAGTTTGGTTGGTTTTTTTTTTTTTAAAAAAAAAGCAGCTGTCATTCCTTGTAGGGTATTTCATCTTGAGCTGATTATGCTCTGAGAACTGCCCATAAGCATCTGAAGGTTTGTAGCATGTTTATGAAACACAGCTTGAGTTACATGTCCATCAGGGACTGGGAGACTAGGCATGCCTGCTTCAGGTGGTTATTCAGGTGATTATTTCTGCTGCAGACTTGTTAAAGAAACTTTAGAAAATCTTTGCCCTAGACAGTCTTTGTAGAAAGAGGCAATCATTATTTTCTCCCCTCAAAATCTGGACACCAAAAATAAGAACTGATAGTTTCAGAGAGCAGATGCTTCTAGCATTCATTGCTGCTAGACTTGATTTTGTTGTGTGGCGAAAGTTGTTTTTTGCATTTTATTTTTTGTGTGGTCATTCTAGCCTTTTGTTCTTTGGTCCTAAAATATTTTTTTAAATTGTATTTATTTATTTAAGATCTAGATGCACTGAGGTAACTGGTCCTTTGATCTGTTTATATGTTTATGGGGAGAAAGGGGAGCTGCTGTTGGTTGAAATGTTCTAGTGATACCTGATGAGGAACAGTTGGGCTAGGTGGGCTGCATAAGAAGTGTCTGGGAATGTGAGCATCAAGGAAGAAAATTTTATATAGACAACTGGTACAGCTTTCTCTCTAGACCCAGCATCCTGGGATATAGTTAATTGTCTTCCTAGTAGCTGGTATGGTGCTATGTTTTTGAGTTTGGTATGAGAATAATGTTGGTAACACACTGATGTTTTCAGTTGTTGCTAAGTAATGTTTAGTCTGAAGTCAAGGATTTTTCAGCTTCTCATGCTCAGCCAGCAAGAAGGTGGAGAGCCACAAGAAGTTGGGAGGGGATGCAGCTAGGGCACAACTTCTGTTATTTTTCACACCTCAGTCATCCTGTGGGTCTGTGTCTTCTATGTGTTTGTCTACTGTTACACGCTTAGATTTTGAGCTTCCGCAAGTAACACCTATTCAACCAGCCTGACAATTCAGAATTAATTTTTTAAAAAGTAATAATATTACTGCTATGAGGTAGTCTGCATGGTAATTGTTGAGGAATTTCTTGAACAACAGGGCCACAAGATATTGTGGGTTCTCACGGACAATCCTGGCTTGTTGAAAAAC
>JANZLQ010000001.1:24200560-24239899 GCA_026212715.1 Elanus axillaris | reverse complement strand
CCCCGCCCTCTCCCGGGCCCAGCACATCGGGGGCGAGGGCGCCGCGCTGCCCCCCCGGTCGGCCGTCCCCCGCGCCGCCCCGGGGCGCTATGAGCCATGAAGCCGCCCGGCAGCATCTCCCTGCGGCAGCCACACTGCGGCCGTCGCTCCTCCGCCGCCGCCTGCTGTCCCGCGCTCCTGCCGCTCCTCGGCCGCCTCGTCTCGCTGCTCCTGCTCCTCCATGGCTCCTCCTGTCCCAGGGCCCGCGCGGCTGCAGCGGCCGCCGGTGGGTATGATGGGTTGTGTGTGTGTTCGTGGGCGTGAGGTGTCTGCTGCTTCTCGGTCCCCTGCCTTCCCCCTGGGTGATAAACCCCGATAACAACCGCTTCTCCTGAACGATTCCTTCCTCCGCCCCTTGCAGCTTTGTGTACGTGTCTGTTTCGGCGTATAGAGAAATAGGGCTCAGAAAAGGTTTTCTTGGCCTGCTTGCTTGCAGAAGTGAGAAACGTGAGGTTTCCCCCTCTGCTCTTCTGAAGCCAGTGCTGCAGTGTTTTAGAGGATGGTGCGTGTAGAAATACGCTGGTGAGGTATGCGACAAAAAAAGGCTTAGGTGGGTTTTGTGTGTGTTAGGATGCAGGTGTATGGGGATCTGACTGGGAAGCTAATTTGTTTGGGGTTCGATTTTTGTGTGTGCTTTTTGTTTATTGGCTTTTGATTGCATTTAGATGACATGGAATGCTGAATATAATTGGTTGGTGCATCATGTTATTACTGTTACTGTTACATTGCTTGTTGATTGACTGTATCTTGAAATTTTAATGAGGAAGAATACAGGATTTCATCAGAAAAGCTGCCACCGAAGAAAAAGGCTCTTGTCAAAGTTAAAAGAGAGAGGTAGAAAACTTCCTCCAAATTCAGTTTGTCTTAGGAAAATGGGGAGTATTCTTAGACTTCTGTAGATGTATATTTGTTTTTCTGTGCGTGTGTGTCTCTAAGAGGGAAGAGAACTTGGATATCAAAGAGGGTGTAGGGGGTAACTACACAGCCATTAAGTTGGGGTTTTATTCCTCTTGGAGGCTGAGAGGCATTAAAATATTTATAATTTGTGACTGCGTATGAAAATGTATATGCATTTAAATAAATAATGAATGTTATTTCTGAAACCATTTTATGTGTGAAAAATGAATCGGATCTAACTCAATGAGTAAACTATCTTTTTGTTTCCTTGAGTGATTCATAAAACACTAGAATATTGCAAGCTACATATGTAGCTTTTTTTTATGGAAATAAACGCATTCTGCTATCTAATTTATGTTTGGCATATCTTTCTTCCTCAGACCTGCATTGGAATGAAACGACAGGCAGTATGGAGGGAGTACTGGCAGATGAAGAGAATACATTTCAACAGAATAAAAGCAGTAGCAGTAAAAATAACAGCTACAGCAGTGCAACCCAGAAAGAAATTACACTGCCTTCAAGACTAATCTATTACATAAACAGAGACTCTGAAACCCCTTACCATATCCTGGATACTAGAGCAAGGCGCCAGCAGAAACATGACAAGGTAGGGTAAAAAGATGCTCATCTGCAGAATTTTCAGAGTGGTAATATGTGACATGGAACTGTGTTCGAATGTTATATTCATTATAATGCTGCTGATGTAGATCTTGGAGACTTAATGGTGGTCCTTACCACCATTTTTAGGAATTAAAGGAGGGTATGTAATTAAACAAGAATTTAATTGCCCTTGTGTTAATTTAAAAAATAATTATTTTGAATTTCAGGATGGTTCAGAAGCTGAACTGTAGATAAAACGATGGGAATTATGCAAAGTTGACTTGTCTGACCATCATAGATTCTGGTGTCTTGACTTATGGTATACCACCATCAACAAAATGCTTCTTCCAAAATAGCTCTAGATTGCAGAAATGTCTGCATAGGGAGTTTCTTTAGAATCCTGAACTTACAGCATGAGTTACGTGGCTTTAAGTGTATCATGCACTAATAAATGCAGTATTGGTTTCCTGCCAGCATATGAGCAGTGAAGACCACTGTAAAGTGTTACCAGATTTTGTCAAATAATACCTGCATTTTTAATGAGACGATCTAGTATTTCATTTTGTGTAGATGCAGATAGTAATTTTTTTTCTGAAATTGCATGGGATTGAACAAACTTTGGTTTTGTGAAATAACTTGATAAAGAAGTAAACTTATTCTGAACTATATCACTTAGGAGGCACCCTTTAAAATGACTCCATCCTGGTTTTATAAATTTTTATTTTAAAAATTAACTTCTTCCCACAGGTTCAAATGGTGAAGGTAAAGATAGTTTGTATAGGAAGAGATTGCTATGGTAGAGAAGAGAGACGGCAAAGCAGATAAGTGTGTATGATATTACTGAAGGACTTGGCTATAATGGCATTCCTACCTATTGAATTGCATTTCTTTTGAAATTTTAGAAAGTGAATTTATTATGTATTATATGTGCTTTTGTTGATACTGACTATGTGCTATTTCAGATGTGGAATTAATATGGAGGGACTGTATAATCTTTGAAAAAAGGATGAGCTAGTTGTATAGTTTTGATGTTTTAACAGGAAGAGAGGTTGCTTCCTAGCTTGTTGAACTTGGATCCCAGTATGTGCCTTTGGATGCATCTGAATACACCAATATGTTATGGATGGCACAGAAAAACTGTTCAGTTGTTGGGAACTGGGGCTACTGAAGAGAATGCTACATTTGGAACTAATGCCCCTTTAAAGTGAGACCACTCTTTAAAGAAACTTAAACACTAGGGACATTCTGTTCTCCTCTTTGGAAGAGGGGTGTGGGACGAAAGGGATTTGCAAGTGCTTGCAGACCTGCCTTTGGGAATAGTGCTTCCTCCGTGTTTCTACATGAGTTTTCCCTTGCGAATCCACAGAGGAGAATGTCCTCCAATCTCTTTACTTACACAGCATTGCCCACAAGAACATTGCTGCTGTTGCCAATCCTTCCTATGCCCTACCTTATCTACCTGTTGGGATAAAGCTCTGCAGAAATCAGTGCTGACAGAATTGGTATTGATTTCCTTGGGTATGCTTGCTGCTGAGTATTGTGTAAAGTGGATCTCCTTTCTACTCACTGTGTCCCTTTTAAATGTAAGGAATGCTAACGCTGCAGGTTTTGCCACAGAAGGGTTCTTTAAGCTTGGGGCTTCATGGAGAGTAACATTATGTTGACTTCATTCTTCTGGCATGAAACTTCTACTGCTTTGATCCACTTAACTGAAGGAAAGGGTTGATTATGTTCCTTGTCTGGATTGATTTTTGCATGTCTTTCTTCCAGAGCACCATAGAGGCCTTTCCCCCTCAGCTTGTGTCTTGTTTCTTTCCTTACATGGAGTAATTTCTTTGCCCTTCCATCTACTTTACCAATAACACAATAACCATATTTTGGTTATTTTGTTCTGTTTAACATTTGCTATAGTTGTCTCTGTAGAGCAATAACCTGGGGGGAGGAGGGGAGAAGTCTGCCTAGGATGTAAAAGGAAAACAACCCATAAAGAAAACAGAATGCAGTTGGATTGTGAACGATACAGGAGTGATTTGTTTTTTGGTTTGGTTGTTGTTTTTTTTTTCTTTGATGGGGGATTTTTAGTACTGCTTTTATCCTTTCCCAGAATAAAAATAAATGCTGTGTTGTAATAAGTCCTACTAGCAAGATTTTGCTGACTCTCACATTGGTAATAAAAAGAAATAACCAAAATACCTTTATAGTTAGGTGAAGAAAGAAATCTATATTTAGGATTGATTTTTAGCACGTGAAGAAAGTAAAGACAAATATGATGGCCTTATATACATACACAGTGGACAGTTGAGGAAGAAAAGTACCATTTTTTCTTCTTTTTTTACTGTTCTTGGAGCCATACATACATCCTTTAACCTGTATTTTCTTGTTAGCCTTTATATGCCATTTGTAGGCATATGATGTGGATATACTCCCTAACTATGGATATTATTCAGTAGACTACTATTTCAGTAGTTCTGTGGAACTTCATTATAGTGGCCAGAAGAATACAAGCCATATGGATAGTTTGTGGGATTAGGCCTGAATACCTCAGAAATGCTGAGTCATTATAAGGAGAGGGGAAGAGTAGAAGGAATTGTGTGCATGTGGGGCATAAAGAGGTAAAGCTAGAGAAATACAATTATGTAAAATTATTTAAAATATTTTTAAAGGCTCTTCTTAAAAGTAAAGGTCTGCAACCTTTTTCATGAAATATATGTAGAAATGAAGGGCTGAAGGAGAAAAGTGTACCAGAGAATAAAAATTTAAATAATAAATTGCTTTCTTAGCACTGATCCTCTTCATCCCCTTTTGAATTTGGTGAAATGCCATCATAATGAGATGGTATATGTTATCTAAATTGTTAGTACAACCTCTGTCATTTCTTATTCTTCTAAGAAGCTTTTTCTCACTGTTGAATAAAAGGAACGTTCACCATAGTTTTGACTAAGTGGTCTATCTCCAAGGTGGACAGAGCTCTACTGTATAATCTGTTTTCTCTCTGTGTTCTAAAAAAAGCATATTTTAAATACTTGGTGCTTGAAGACTCTAAAATCTGTATTTGCAGACTGCATATACAAGACTGTTAGGACCTAGTGGGAAGACTGCATGGGACACAACTTGTCACAAAAGTCTAGGAGCCAGTTTTATGATGGCCAGGAGAGGGAAAAATCTCCCAACACAAGATGTGATCTCAAGATAATAGGATCGACAGAGAAACACAGCTCAGGGCAACCTTACCAAACTTTGAGTGGAAAATAGCTTCAACTAGGTGCATATGAAGGAAGACTATCTTCTGGATAGTTGCTAACTGCTTTTAGATCACTGAATCATAAATTCTCAGCAGTTGTAAAGAAGCAATGTCTTCATGCATAATTCTAAGCTTTTAGTGTAATTTTGGGGAGGAGGCAGGTGTTAAGAAACCTGTTTTGCAGATCCTAATGACTGGAAAAAAAAAAGTGATAGTTTTAACTGACGACAATGTCGTTGTCATCCCCAGTTACATTCATTTTGAGCTATTTTTCTTGGGGTGAAAACTCCAGATGCTTCTGCTCAGCTCAGCTGTTTGTCATATAAAGAAAATATTCCTGCCAGGCTGAATGTTGTGGGTTTTTTGCAATGTTGCCCTGCTTTAAAGGTTGAGATATAGTGCTGTCACAGTCCTTTATGCAACTTTGGTATGTAGTGTATGAAAGTTGAGAGGGAAAGCATCTTTAAGATGAAAAGAAAACAACTGTATCGCAGCCATTGCAAAGGGGGTGGTGCTGAAGAAAAAGCAGGCCTGTTTTGTGAAAGACGAAAGATCATGGTTAATAATCTCTGAAGAGGTGACATCATGTGAATTTTTACTAATATCCAGATTAAAATCCTGTGCATTAATTACTGTCTTCCCTTCCCTGGCCTGTCTTAGGCCAGGTCTTCACTTTTAATCCCAGTGTAATGAAAACAGATAGAAATAATGATGAACTTCCTGTTTTATGTGTATGAGTTTAAGACTGTTGAAGAATCTTTGTAGCATTTCAGCTGGCTTTGCATTTTTTTCAGAATTTTCTGTGGTGCAACTTTAATTTATACTACTTGCAAATGGATGATTTTGTATACTTTTTTTCCCCTGTTCTATATTGAATTTATATTAATGCAAAAGGCTTATCTGGACTCTGTGTCTTCAGTAGTTACTAATAGGAGGGTTGAAATTGGTCTTCCTGTCTTTGGTTTCTGGGAGTAGAAGGCCATCTGCCTTATGCCAACTTCTCATCAAGTAGGTCTACATCTTGGTCTCCTAGCTGAAATGTGGGTCATGATACTTCTAAAACTTTGTAAGTTTGTTTTTTTTTTTTAAATATACTTCTGGGTCCTTTCATGAGCTTCAAGCAATAACCTATAAAAGGTTTCAGTTCCTAAGTGTTAAGTAGTGCAACACTTGTGCTTCTTAGGCCTTGTTCTGAAATAATAATAATAAAAAAAGCTTATAGGTTTTCTAGCATTTGTGGGAAGCTGGGTACTGCAGGAAAGTGGTATAAGATATGGATGCACTACTTTGGAGAATCTTATGAACAAACCCCCAAGAGGGATATTATTTTAGAAGCCAGTGTCACTATAGACAGGTATCTAAGTATTGTCATGTTGGGAGGGCATGGTGGGTTCTAGTCCCTGGGGTTAAAAGAGCAACAGTAGGATTGCTTTCAGTGTAAGCCTGAGCCTTTGTTCACATGCTGACAACCATTCTTTCAAAGATCAGTGTTCAAGGCTTGAGGTTCAATTCCGTCAAAGTAATCTCTCTACTGTTAATTGTTAAAGACCAGAAACAAATCAATAGGAACTTTTCTGAAATCCTATATGTTTTAAGCATGAGTTTTTACATGCTGCTGTGACATTTATGTATGCTGGTTTGGTATGAATTGCTTGATTTCCAACGAATTATGGAAGGTTATCTTGGCATATGTGCCATATAGTAGATGTTTTTCGAACACTAAAGGATGGCCTCTGTATAAAGTCTGAGGATATGCAAACAAGCTAAAAAAGGAGTGAGGAACTACTATATAGTAAGTCACATTGATTTGTGACAAAACTTGTACTATTGTCAGAATGAAGATCTAGATCAAAAAATGTTTTAATGGTGTAAAACCCATCTAAATCTGACTTAGATTTCTAATTCTGAAATGGGAATGATGAAACTCCTTGCTCAGCCACTGTAATGAGAGAGGCAGCTTTTGGCCATTATTTTAGTCAGCAGAACTATATGCAAAAAGATTTCTAAAAGCTGCGAGCTTGTCGTTTGGAGATCATATCTGTAGAAATATGGCAAAAGACCCATAGGTACTATCAATCAGTTAAATAATGCTGTTACTTTTGTTTAAAGACTTGTGACAGAACTTAGTATTTTTGAAGGGATAACACATTATTGCACTTGGCATAGTTTTACTGTGATGAAAGGAAAACCCAATATAGTACTTTACTTTTGGTGACGATGGTTGTAGAATTCCTGAAAGTCTGCAAAAAGTGAATTATGGACCAATGATGCTGAAGTGCAATAATGAAAACAATGGAAGCATTCAAGTTATGACATGGATCACTAGAACTGAGATTCCAGTTACAGCCCTGTAGTTCATTTTTATCTTGAAACTTAGAGTAAGCTAATAACTGATTTGAAAGAAACTGGAATTATTGGAAAAAACCCTGAGAGCTACTGTATTGCACAAGCAGCTGCAGCACTCTTAGACTGTCCCTAGTATGAAGAATCTCTTATTACAATGACTATGCTAGTAATCTGAGCTTCCAGAACAGTGAAAAAAAATGACACCACCACCCCCCCCCCCTAAAATTTGGGTTTGGGGGCAGGAAAAATTTTAAAGACTTGGATCTTCCTTCAGCCTGCTCCTCTATATATCATCAGTAAGTCTGCTGCAGAAAAACTTTATGTAATTTTGCAGTTTTGCTATTGGGGGTAGCTTACAGCTGTCAGTGGGAACCTCTTTCCAGAGGTTTTTAGATAATAATCAAACATGTACAAAGGAACTTGGTCTCCTGTTTATGTAAGTAAAGAATACTCATGCAGATGTGAACATAGGCATGTATGCAAGTGGTACAAGAAGGTGATGTTTAATATTTTTCCCATGAAAAGACATGGTAAGATAACTAGCCTATATATGTTCTTCAAAATATGTACTAATCTTCAGTCTGTTCTTGTCTGAATTTTTATTTCTATGTCAATCAGAACACTGTATTTCAGATTATACTTCAGGCATTGTATTACAGGGTAGCAGATAAGAGAATACTGTGACACAATAAGAATTCCACAGATACTCTTCTGAAATACTTCCTCCCATGATGGTGATGCATGATGGTTGTAACAGCTTAAAACACCTGGTGACAACTCACTGGTAGCTTTCTGTGCTAACCCCTTTCAGGATTAAATACTTCAGTCTCATTACCTTCACCTGATTTCTAGTTTATGGCTTTCATGGGTGGTTATCTAGCATTAAACTGGCTTAACAAAACCTGTATTCTGCTGCAGTGTGGTGTATCACATTCACCTGAATTCAAAATGGTGTTTTTTGCTAAACTCCAGGGATTTAAAATCCAGTAACCAGTGGTTTGAGCTGGGTTTGGTGGAGAACATGCCCTACTGCAGGGTAGCAAATTAGTGTCAGCTGCTTTGCAGCAGTTGCCTATGTGTACAGGCTACATCTGTTAAGTGAGGCACAGCAATAGATAGCAAGTGGTCTTTTTATATACAGGAGTAAATTGTTTTCAGAAATAGCAATGATATTATATCTAATCCTACAAGATGAACTTTTTCTTATGATATTGTAGAAAAGTTAATTTAAATAATTTTAAATTGCAGAAGGATAAAGAACACATGGTTGATAGCTTAGAAACTTAAAGGATGATATATGTGTATCATTGAATGGGCTTGATTGGACAAAAGAAAAGCTATAGCAGATCAGGGCAGATGTCCATCTAGCTGTCCCTGAGAGCAATCAGTAGCAGATGCCTAGGGTGGAATACAGGAGCATAACAGTCATGGGGTGCTACGTCCTAGACTGGTCTCCCAGACTCCAGCAAATTGTGGCTCAGGATCTTCTGAGAACCAGAAATTGTCTTCTGGATTTAATAGCCCTTGATGGGAGTTCCTGATCTTGAGGATATCCAGGGTTTTATTATACATGTACATTTTTAGTATCTGTGATGTCTTGTGCTGAGCTTTAAGGATTTTGGCATGTTTCAGTATACTATGCTTGCTTTTGAAGTGTGTTTTATTATTTGAGGTTGTATGTCATCTTCCACACTTAAGCATTTTCTTGATCAGTTAAGTAGCTTGAATCTTCTTGAAAGGAAATATATTCAAGCGTTTGGCTTATTTAGTTTGTTTGGAATTGGCAGTCAGAAGAATACTAGTGACCAAAAAAAATTTGAAGTGGGAAACAGAATACTTGGGTATCTCTCTTGCAGGTGATTAGCCTTGGTGCTGCTCTTGTTCTAAATAGTGTTTCAAAGAATACACATTTTAAGTAATGCGTAGTCTGTTAAGAGAAGTGGAAGAAATGCTGCACTTGTATCAATCTGCAGAGAAAGAGTGTATTTTTATTTCTAAACTAACCCTGGAAAAAGTATATGGTCTCTTTTGACCCTACTTTTTTTTCTCAACTTGGGTAGTAAGTACAGCATTTGGGGTCATTGGTAGTTGTGTTGTTTCTAAAACAACTTGTAAACATCATTAATGATATACTACACTGAGTAAATCTTGATTGAGCAGCCACTCTTTGCCATGTTAAGTATGTCAGGAATGTTACGTCATAGATCGGAAAGTGATAATCTTATCTTAAAGGAAACACTCAATCTTCATGCTTTGTATGTAAAAATGTATACTCAAAATTACCATGTTTATCTTTGAGCAGGAGATATTTTGAAACTTCAAGTACATAGTACATGCTTTTAAACTTTCCAGATAGTTAATAATCGTCTTGTTTGTGGCATATATATGAAGACACATGATTTTAGGCAAATGTTACATGTGGAGGAGACTCAAAGCAGTAGCTCCTGTAACTCTTAAGTGGAATCCTAATGTGATAAAACTAATTGCAACCCTTTTCTTGCAACAAATTTTCATGCTTTTTAAAAAAATTAAATTAATACAGTGCATGTTGATAACATGAGGTTTTCGTCAAACAGGTGCTTTTCAAGCACCTTGTGACACTTGTTCCTGCACTTGTTTCACTGTGCAAAAAAAAATGTGTAGCAGGGGTTGAAAAGCCTCTCCTACTAGGCATGCATTTACACTGGGATTCTGTGCTTTTTTATTTTTTAAATATATATGCTAGCTTTCATCCTTGCAGATTCTCTCAGATTCTTTCTTGATGGAGATTCTCTCCATTGAGTCACCTGTTTGTCTTAAACTGTTTCACTCTGGTGATTCAGGGCAGCTGTAAACTCAGTTTGCCAGGCCAGTGTCATCAGTGAATTGGTGAACTGGTGAGACAACTGTTAATATTAATTTACCAAAAAATGTCACTGAGAGAAGGCTTGATACTGGTTTGCTTCCATATTATTTTAGATATCACCTAGGAATATTATATTTTAAATTCTTGATTAAAGTTATAGTATTTTTTAATAGAAAAAAAGCAGGATTTGGGTAAGAGATTGTTTAATGATATTAAATGATGATATTAAATTAATGATATTGATGATTTAAATTAATGATCTTAAAGATCTTTAAAATATTTTGCAACTACACACTTCTTGTAAAGAAGCTTGACAACAAAGCTCTGTGACCCTGTTGAAAGGGAAATGTTAATTCTGGGGGCAAAGAATGATTAACCAACACAGGGAACATCACAGCTGATTTTAGTCACTATAGCAACTTTTAGAAATGTTTTTTTAAAATTATATTGAAGGGGTTCATGAAAGATGATGGATAACTTTGCTGAGAAATAAGATGAAAATCAGTGCTGCTCTGTGTAGTGCAAGAATGGAAGAGGAACATAAAGAATTTATCCTTTGTGAAAAAATTTCCAAAGGAGAACAAAATTGTAGGCCTTGTGGGCTGTAAAGTCTAACTTTCATGTTAAGTTATGTCATAAACTAGCTAGAACTATGTAGTTTTTGTGACATACCTGAAGATTCATTGTGGTGTTTAATAAAAAATAGTATTTTTGCCTTTTGATTAAAGGCCTTAGTCATAATATTCCAACTTTATGTAATTATTAACACTGTACCAAATTAGTGTGTAAGTAAGCATGATTTGATTAGACCATTAATAGGGAAGAGGTTCTATGAAATTCAGATCCAATCTTTTCCACCCTGTTGCAACAGTGTCTTCAAAAAAGAAATTCTTGGATCATCTTCTCTCCTTATTTTTCTAGGAAACAGATGAACATGTTTTAAGTGCCTTTGGCTTCAGTTACAACAGTATAGAAAAGAATACGATTTATATAACTGAAAAAAATTGAATATCCTGAAAGTTAAAGTTAACCCTTACATGACACAAGCTAATGTTTTGTTGTTGTGTGTTGAGCAGCATCAGTCTTCTGTGTGCTGGTTTGGCTGCAATGCCAAGTAAAAAGTCTGTAGTTGTGAAAGGATTACTTTGAAGGAGACTTTCATAACATGTAATACAAGGCTTGTCATGATTTTATTATTTGAAGGTGTGCATAGCAAATGCTTTAATTATTTCAGGCCTTTTAAAGTGAATGAATGCAGTAGCATAATTAAAAGAACAGTAGAGTACATTACTTATGCTTTTGTTATATAGCCATCTGATTATGGCAAAATATAGACATTTATGTGAATCTTTTTTCTTTATTTTCTTTTTCTTGTTTTTGTGGGGAGTGAGTGTGTATTTGAAAGCATGCTTTTCAGGTACCATTTGCTTCTCTCTTTTCCTTTACCCTGTAAAAAGGCATATCCTTTTGAATAAGAATTTGGTACAAGGGCAAAGCTTTTCATATGCCTGAGATTCATGAAAATAAGCATGTTTTCCATAACTTTGTTTTTCACAGGTGTTTGTCACTTATTTGTTGCATATAAAGCTCAGTGATTCTTTTGACAACTTTAAATGTTCTGCAAAACTGTGTAGTACTGCTGTGTGTTCATGTTTACAGGCTGTACATCTGGCCCAGGCAAGTTTCCAGATTGAGGCCTTTGGCTCCAAATTCATCCTTGACCTCACATTGAATAAGTAAGTGCACAATTTGAGGTTTCTTTCTTTCCTTCTCTTATTTGTCTTTAACTTATGGTACAAGATCAGGGCATGTGAAATCCTAAGATCTGTGGAAAAATACGCTGTTTATCCAAGTTAATGAATACAAAATAACATCTAGCCTTTTTTAAGCAAGGTAACTGTTATCCTTGCTGATGCCCATAACACATATACCTTTAAAATTTTATAATTCATCATAAAATAAATGATGATAGAAAGATTCCAGTACCAGTAGTGCTTGAAAGGTGTGGATTTTCTTGTGTGTTTTTTCACTTATTGATGAGCTATCATGCAGATGTTGTTTTAGTTGCTCAACTTGATGTGTAGGAATATTGTAAATACTTATATGAATGGCTCTTCTTTAATGATCTGGAAAACATGCTATTGTCACTATAATCACGAAGTTCCTAATGAGGTGGGAATCCTAACAGTTTGGCTGTCCTGAAAGGTGCGGCTAGAGTCTGTCGACCAGTAGGACAATTCTACATAATCATCAGGTCTAGATCTGACTTGTAATACAGGTCAGTGGCAGTTTAGTTGTTTGTATCACATTTGTTTATATCCCCAGCTGAAGGCATGGAACTATGTTTTTCTAAAAATTGTTATGAGGTTTTTTTGCCACTGAAAGTTTACACTGAGAAAGTTTAAGAATAAGGTAGAAGTATAAAATCAGTACTAAATACTGGACAGGTAACAGTGTTGCTTAAAAGTGTATTTATCTGCCCCTTCTGCTGCCCTTGAGCCTTTCAGCATACTTAAAGGAGAAAAAAATTTGCAAAAACAATTGCATACTGTTTTAAAAAAAACCAAAATGTGTTCCTCTGGTCTTGAAGTCCATATGAGGTCCTACTTTGGTCTTAACTGTCATGTAATGAAAGTTTTGTTAGGGAGAAAAATGCAAGCTTATTAAGTCTAATAGCTTTTCAAAGCAGCAAGCTATGGCTTTATAAAATTTGCTGAACTGTTATATTCATGTATTTTGCTGCTTGGCTACTAGTTATCAGATGTTTTGCTGTAAAGCTGAACTAGGAACATTTTCCTTCATCCAGGCATGACTTTGAAGTTAGGTTGCTCTTGCAGTTCCGTCTTTTAAAATGTGACACGAAGTCTTGAAGGCAGGGATATAATAATATGAAGGCAGGGAGTGGCACACAGAATGGAAGGAGAAAGAAGGCTTGAAGACAACTGGGTGTTCTCTAGCCTCTAGAAGAACTATAGCATAGTGCAAGACTACAGTGTTTTAGGAGACTTGGAGCTGGATCCATGCAAAGTAATTTCCAGTGGGGTAATCATGACATTTGTGAATGGAACCTATATCTAGTGGCCTCTAAGCTACAGGGAATTTCTCCTCTTGGTCTGCTTGCCACTGTTCCTGTTTGCCTGTCCAGCCAGTAGCAAGACTGAGCAGATTCCCAAGGTGGCACTAAACATAGGGTATGGTTGGTCACAGATCATCACAGAGAAAAAAACATTGCCTTTACTGGCACCAAGTATAAACACAAACAACACTCAGGTAAAAAAGAATATAAACAGCCTGATAAAGTTCTTCTCCAGCTGATGGGAATTGGAAGTTTGCTAGTGAAATGTGCACACCAGCCCTCTCCCGATTCACAGGCATGCCCACATTCAGACTCAGATGTTAACACAGGCTTTAAGTTGATCAAGCATTCATGTCTAGGCCTGAGGTCTCTTACTTTGTTACTGGCTTAGACCTTGGGTCTTTCTAGATACAGGTCTTCTCATAGTTGTTGACTGACTGAAGTTTTCTTGCATGTCACACCTATGCAGAGTAGAGAGCAAAGCCACACAGAAAATATTATGAGGACTCAAAAACATAGGCCAGACTGTAGTGGTCAGGTTTGGGGCTGAGCCAAACAAACCTACTGACTTGCAGCTTACACTAATGACTTCCTTTTTATGCCACTTCCTCTCCATTTGCCCATACTTGTTCTCCTGATTCACCTTCCGTACCTCTGGCACTTACCCTGGAAGTCCCACAAAAAAGTTTGCACATTTCCACAAGCCCCTACAGAAATCCTGTAAGAAGTTTTTTCTTTCCCAGGAGACTCATGATGACACTGTTTACCACTTCTTATCTGTTCTATAGTTCTGGTTGAATCTCTTCAAGGCCAAGCCTGAGTGGCTCTTTCCGTGGCCTGTCAGTCAGTGACCTAACATAATTACAAAGACCAGAACTCTTATCTTGTTCGTTAGGATTTGTGAGTCTGGGTGTTGCTTGCCTTTCCTGTCCTTGTCTCTTATGCTGAATGGCTGTTAAACAAATACCATCACAAACCTGATAGCCTTACATTCCCCACACCCTTGCAGTGTTAACCATTGTCCAGCCTTGCTGTTTGTCCTTGCTTACTTATAACAACAAAGGGTCCATAAAGAAAGTAAATGTACACCTTTTTTCCAACTGTGGTTCCTTTATCAGCAATCAAGAAATGCAGTGTCTTTCACTTCGAAAAGAGAGAGGAAGATCATTTGCTGTGCACCTTATGCAAAGAAGTTCTGCTTTTGGGGTATTGAGAATTTTCTTACTGGCTATGTGTAACGTGCAGGGTGTTTAGGTGCCTTATTGGTACCCCTGTCATTTGCCTCTTTATACATTAGGTTTTCTCCTAGCTTCCTATGTGGCTTTTGACTCATAAATGTTTAACTCTTGATCTGGTTCTGCTCCAGACAATGATGACTTCAAAAACCTGCCCTAATTCTTGACCTGACATAAGACTCTAAACCTGTAAGTCATAAAACTTGTAACATCTTAAATTGTAAATACCCATAGACAATGATTTGAAAAAGACCCATTCAGTTATGTTTATGTGTTCAGCAAAATGCTGCCTTTTGCTACTGTGTTGGATTACAATGAATTTTAGTTGGCATACTGGTATTACTAATGTCTGGTCAGAAGGAAAGGCAGAAGAACAACATGACCCCAGACTTTACCTGTTATGTGCTATTGGCCAAAATAATCCAGTCACATGTGGAATATGTATTCAAGATCTGGAATACCCTTGAATATGTTGAATATATATTTGTGTCAGTTACTCCAGGGTGAGTTAATGTGAACTGCTCTGTGTGTGTATTCTGGGTTTGTCCCTTTTTTTAGGAAAGTTCTTTGAGTATGTAAAGCTAAAATCAGAGGATTGTTGTTGCCTACAAAACAGGTTCTGGTTTTAAGTTTCCTTTACCTTTGTTGGAATCTGTGCAGTCGCCTACCTTCTGTGTTCCAGTTGCTCTTTTTTCACAGCAAGTATTATAACTAGAAAGTGAAGAAAATTGTATATTCACTTGCATTAATAACTGTCAAGATTTTGTAAGAAGAACACATGGCAATCTGAAAGTTTCTGGAGCATGTTAATATAAATTCTTACTTGATACTTTCTATCTCACTATAGTGCAATAGCACAAACAGCTTGAAGGGGATATAAGCCCATCAAACCTCTTGAATCCAATGTGCAGACAACTCAAATGTAAGATTTGTATGGAGTTTGAATGGATAATCAACTTTTCAGTTGCTCAAGGCCTAGAGATGTTAAAAAAGATGAAATATAATTTGTTATTCTAAAGGTCATTATTGGCAGCTTTTTCTGACAAGAAGACTAAAGAAAAAAGATTAATTTTGAACTCTAACAAGGTGGGCTACTCTGAAGTTTCAGACATCTTGCCCCTCATTACACTTAAATGTTTGACCAATTTCAGGCTGTCAGTATGATGTATTTTATGACAATGCATAATAACTGCAGATATGTGGATTATGGAAATAATTTGATGCAAAAAAAATACTTTTTCTAACCTGTAATGGATTAAATAATGTTTTTAGTTAATGCTCTTAGTACAAAAATGAAAGATTGTAGGGTACTAGTGGGGTAACGATTAATCGCATTTGAAAAGTTAGACTTTTTATAATTCAGCTATGATTGCCCAAACACCATAAATTTCCTATGCAACAAGTAATATGTACCATTGTATTTAAACCCAATATATATAAAAAGCCTTTAAAAGTGTTCATTAATTTCAGTAAACTTATATTTTTGTCCTCAATACTGTCAATTCATTGTTGTAACAATGTATTTGAGTAAACAATGATCCTAATATATCTGAACAATTTATTATTTTTTTCATTTATGTATTATATACATAATGTGTATATATATGTAAATGTATAATATAAATGTAAATGTATAATATAAATTATATACATAAATGTATATAATACACAAATGTCTGTGAGGTGCTAAAAAATTACTTTTTAATGATCTGTTTTCCACCAACATGTGAAAGGCTTTTAAGCTGCTGTTCTTCTGTTGAAGGACAAGTATTTCTGCAGGTAACTCTTATGTCCTGTTTAAAGCTAGCAGTCTTTATGTTTTGGTGTAGTATTAAAGCACGTCAGTGAGCCATACTACCAAAAGCCATGAATTAAAAATATTTGCTTGCTGTTTTTTGAGGGATGAGGGAATTTGGCTATATTGTCTGGCAGTTTTCAGCCAATGGTCTAGCACCAGTCTCTAAATAAGGGGTCTTCTCTGGCACTGGGGGCTGGGACCATGCTAGAGCCTTCTCCCACTGGGACTGTGGTGGCTGAGGCCCATACAACAAATGGGGAATTAGGTATCTGAGCTGGACAGAAACAGAAGGTAAAAACTAAAGACAAAAAACTTCTGTCCCTTCCTACTGAAAACTTCCGTCAAAATTTAGGATTCTAGGGAAAGGGGAAAAAAAATAATCACCAAAACCAGCCTGTATTTTTCAGCTTTTCTTTCTTTTCCCTGTAGAAGTCTGCCTTTCCAGGATAGATGCATTTCCAGGAAAATGGATTTTCTTTTCAATTAAGAGGTCATATGAAAAAAATCTGGCATCTTTTGCATGAACTGAGAAAAAAACCCTACCACATTTCACTGTAACATGAGTTAAATATTTGAGAACTTAAAATATGATGACTATTGTGAGCAGTCAGTCTTTGAAGTGCAACATTACAGCCAACATATTACAGCCAATTTTATCCATCAGTTTAAAGCTTATAATTGTTGTGTAGTCTTTGTGTATGTTTCTGTAAGGCTGAATTTAACTTGAGAATAGTCCCAGCAGACTTTACATTGTTAGCATGATTGAAAAAACAGTAGGGCAGTAACTGGATTATTTGAGAATCTATTTGATTCTTGTTTTTTTTCTCAAAACTCTGGGTTTTTTTAATGGAAATGGGAAAACTAGTCACAGGTTTCCAGAAAGAAAACTTCAAATATTTATAACATTTTCTTAAATAAAAGCTTAAATATTTAGGGTACTAAATGGATCCTATGAGATACACAAGCTGTGCAAATTAAATGTGATAATATTACTGTGGCAAGTTTAACTCTAGTCTGCTTTTAAAAATTTGTTACAGATGAGATGCAAAGAACTCAGTGTTAGGATTTTACAACAGTGAGTTTGTACTCCTGTGAGTAAGTGCAGTCTTGAGTGTCTTGGCTGTAGGTAGCAGAGCTTTACTGCCTCATTTGCCACTCCCAGAACTGGAGGCAACCTATTAAAAGTTATCATTTGCCTCAGTGGGCCTTTCACATTCAAAAAGACTTGGAGACAGATACTAAAACCTCTCCCTCTCTATATTTTTAAGAGATATTAATGTGTGAAAAAAGCTTTCTTTTGTCACTTTAAAAATTATAAGAACCTGATGGTGTGAAGAAGCTTCCTACTCAATTACTGTGTTCAGCCATAAATTAGAAGCATTAATTAAAAGTAATACTTCAGTTATTCTGTCTTCTTTTAGTATTTTGTTTCTGTAATTTTAAGTGTTTAGTACAGTTCTCTTCAGGTATTTTTTTCCATCCTGTCACTAAGGTTATGATAAAAATGTGTATCTTATTATGTATGCATGCACATTTTTATGTTCACTAATGTGCATTGTCTAGTGTCTTACTCCTGCACTCTTGCAGGAGTACAGTAGGAGGCAGCACCAGTCCTGCTATTGACCAAGGGCTTGCACTCTTAGCTCAATGTCTCAAATATTTCTCAGCAGTATTTCCAGTTCCTTGTCAGCTATGTCTTTCATTCCTCCTAGAACTTTCTAGATCAGTCATTTTAATATTTTTTTCTTTTTTGATCTAATTTTTGTTCATCTCATCTGCTTCTCTTTAGCAAATCTTTATAAAATGAAGTGTGTATGTCTGTCTGTTTCTAATATGTTTTATAGGGGAACACTTATAACTGCAGCCATAGAAATTAATGTCACAGTCCCTGACTTTAAAGCACTCAAGTTCTGGATTCCTCTGTAGTAATTGAGTAATAACCCTGTGCCTGCTATGCAATGTATGAGTAGAGTTGTGCTCCATAGAATGTCTATCAGTAAAATCATTGGCTACAGAACTTATTTCAACAAGACTATAAGAAACTCAGCATAGGCTAATTTGTTTATTTGTTTGAAATTCCACCTTATTTTTTCTTTCTTTTTTTTTTTTTTGTGCTGACATATGAGCTCTTGGATGTATGTTCCTGCATGGGATCTGGGAGCCCCTGGGAAGAGGCATCTTAAAGAATTTGTAAAAAACAAAACCAAAAGAACAAACAAAGAAAACCCACCAACCTCCCTCTTCCCCACCCCCCAAAAAAACACAACCCCAAAAAAGGCCCAAAACCTGAGAGGATGTGCTGTTTATATTTTAAAATGCAGACACTGATGTTGTGAATGTTAGCCCTCTTGTCAGACTGGTGGAGTGAAAAGAGTTTATCCTGTGTACTGATCCTGGATGTAATTAAGTGTGGATTTCACACCCTTCTGAACAGGGGTTTGAATGTCTGCCAGCTGATATGTGACCACAGCCATTGGTTTGGTGGATTGTTAGGGTCAGCACGCTCAGGGCAAGGCAAATCCACGTTTGGGACAATATGACAAAGCTATAAAATGCTGTGTGGCAGGATGAGGATGTTTATTGCTTCCTGCTGTGTAACAGCTACAGGTATCAAATACAGGAGGAGATTTGAGAGGAGGTGCTTCAAAAAAAAAAAGGCAAATCTTGTCACAGGGTACTGTGCATATAAAACTATTTACAGGAGTTAAAGGATTGGAAGAATCCTTTAAGAAGAAAAGAAATCTACTGAGGGCCAGTGAAAACAATTATACTAACTCTGGTTTATGAAATCCTGCTGTCACAGATCACCGGGTGCTAAGAAAACTGCCTGAAGAATTGCTACATGTGTATTTGCTGTCAGACAAAATACTAAGCAGTTGTCTGACTTGATGCAACCTTTCTTACGTTATATTCTTATTCCTTGCTCATATGTAACCACTGCAAAATGGCAGTGCTGAAGAACTGTTATTTTTCTAATTTAGTATAATTTTCAGTCTGTTTCTGAGGTGGTCTGGTCTTGTCAATAGTGACAATTTTATGCTGAAGTGAATTACTGGGATCTTGGATTCTGTTATAGTCAGGCTGAAATCTTTGCATTTGGAGCTAGTATAAAGCCTTGACATGCTTGTATGCTTGACATATGATTAAATTAAGTTCATCAAACTAGCTCCTAAGAGCCTATATAACTGAGTTTAACTTGGTTCAATGACAGAGCTAAAGTTGTACAATATAGTTCAACATGGAAGCATGGATTAAGGGAACCAAAATAAACTTTTAGTTTGCTGGAATACCAAAATGTGTCTCTGATTCTGCTAGAGTCCTTAATCTAATCTGAAGATGGTCAAGTCAGATCTCTACAAGTATAAATAAACTTACTTCTAGCTTTACTATGAGAAATAAAATAATAAAAAGCCACCAGACCCACATTTGATTGGATTTTTCCTTCATAGTAAGAGTTTAAATTGGACTGTTATCATTAGACACAAAGTAACAGAACATGTGGAGCATTCAGTGAATTCTTTAAGAGGAGAAGAAACCCAAGTTTCTTTTGTAAATAAAGAAGCTTGCTTTAAATGAAGGAAGTTTTGGCAAATATGGTTACCATCGAATGAGATCATTCTGGCAGACAGATGGCAGCCCTCGACCTTACACTACAGGTCAATAAAATTCTTACTGATAATTTAAAACTGCCTGTTTTCCAAGCAGGTAACAAAAAATGCATTATTGAATGAACAGTTGTTTAAATGAAATCTTTACTTTGTCAGTTGCTCATCTAGGGAAGTTCTATCATAGCAAATTACATTGAGGTATCTTCCATGACACAGTACTCATACATATCTTCTGTAATATTGTATAGCTGTTCATTTCTTTATATACTTTTACATAGCCCTTTTTAAATTGGTATCATCTTCAGGGCTATGGTAAAGCAAAATATGGCAGAAACTGAGCAACATACTCTTAATATTCTGAAGAACTCTTGAAGCCCCTACTTTCAAAATGCTTGCTGGAGTAGCTGTTAAAATATATATAGCATGTTCCATTCTCAGATGAGGGCTTCAGAACATTGTTGTCTGAAATCCCTTGACCTGACTTAGGGCTCCTTGCACTGAAGGAGGCACACTGATCCAGAAAAGAGTCTGGAGCATTTTCTGCACCATTCTATATGACTTCAGAACATGCTTTCCTGTCAGTCTTTTTTGGAGCTCTTTTACCATTTGAGGACCTCTTAAAAAATACCTAAAATATCACCTGGGTAATTTCACTGTAATAAATTTGTTGCCAAGTCATCCTTTTATCTACCTGAAAAACAAGCCAAATGAAAACAAACAACAAGAGCAAGACCATGCAAGAAGTGATTTTTAAATAAATTTACTGTTATAGAATCATTATGGTATTAATAGCCAAAGTGAGTGGGGACTTTCTTTGGTTGCATAGTTATGGAAAAGTTAACCTATACACTTGTATCATCAGTTGTTTCTTTTAATTGCTTGTAAACACAGATGCTTGATCCATGGTATCACGTTTTGATTTTTAAGCTCCTTCAAGATAATACAAGAAAAAGTAGTGAAACTTTGCTGTGTTTTAAAAAACAATGACTCTTTGCATTATATTTATTCCTTGGAGACACTCTTGTCAGAGCAGCTTCAAAGACAAAAGCCAAGTAAAGACTACTGTAAATACATACTAGAAATTTAATAATGAATTCCCATAAGAACAGTCAATTCAACAAAACTTGTGGATATAATCAAAACTGGTAATAGAAACAAGGCTATAGGTGGCCATTTCATTAGATGACAGTGTCTTGATAATCTAACAAAATGCTATAGTAAGGTCTCAATTTGTTTTTCACATCTTTATGTGCTGCTAAACTGTATCTGTCAAATGGTCAAAACATCTGGTGGGTGTTAAGTCATTCAACTAAACTAGGTTGCTCAGGCATTGGTACTGAGCTTGAATCATTTCAGAATACTTAAAAAAAATATGCCCTGGTAGTATGTTAGTATAAATATAATTTAAGAAGCATGCAGGAAAGATATTTCAGCTGGAGTCCAATTTTCAGCAGGCTGCGTACTAGGTTCTTGGAAGCTAGCTTGGTTACTTGTGTACGAGATATCCTTTAGTCATTCCATAGCCTTTACCTACCCAAATCAATTCTTTTTATCAGGTTAGATGCCAGCTGAGGTAAGCTACTTTTCACACTGCAGCTCTCCTGCTAATGAAAACAGCAGCAGTGAAATACATGCTGGGGAAGTGGATGAGAGTTCTTCAGAAATCATCTGGTGCTTGCTGTAACAGCTGTTCTGTGTCTTCAAAGGCAGCAATTACCAGGAATGGCATATCCCTTTGCTGCTTATTTTGCATCTCTCAATGTAACTCAGAAGAGCTGCTGCAGGGCAGCTTAATAAAAACAATTACTTAAGACAAATAAGGCAGGGTGGGAGGAGCTATAGAAAAAGACAAAGCAGACTTTTTTTTTCATTACTTCATTCAGCATTTTGCAATTTAATGTGTGCATTGTAAAGCAGCATACTAATGTGTCACTAGCCTAAATATGCTTTTGTCTGATGTGATCATGACTTACGTAATTGATTCAATTAAAGCTTACACTGTTTCTGGTGGTCATAATATTGAAAACCAAATTTGCTTTACTGGGTGCATTTCTGCTCAATCAAAATGTAAATTGATCAACTGAAAGGTGACAAAACACAGTCTAGTACAGATGAGGCACAAATGTATTTTCTAAAATTCAGGGCTGCCTTTCAGAGGTAAATTTAGGCATTCTGTGAATGCTAACGAAGGAAGAAGAATTATTTTGTGATGTGGAGACTCCCTACTTTATGCCTGAGTTCTGTATCTCATTCCTCAGGTACTTGTACTTCTACATGAGCTCTTAATTGGTGTATTCCTGGCCTTTCTTTTTAATGACACTTGTGTAAAGGATCCAATCACACCTACTGGTGAAATCGCAGTGCTTCTCTGTGTGTCTGTCTTTCATGTTGGAAAATCTGTTTGAAAGTTATTTTGGTTAAGTGGTTTTTGGTTTGGGTTGTTGGGGTCTTTTTCCTTGTCCTTAAATAATTTCTTTTGTCTTGTCAGATTTGTCAGCATTAATAACATATAAAAGTTTTGCTAGAGAAATTTTGCAGTAGCAGTTTTATGCTTATTTTTACAGCTTGTCTTTGTGGCAGTAGTGGAACATTTTTGCTGGATTTTTCAGTCCTAGACCACTCTCTGCAATATCACATTTCAATACTGACCATTTATAAGCACAGTTATGAATGTGTTTGTACTGATTTTGTTATGAATCTAGAGAACAGGACTGAGATTAGCTTCATTATTGAAGGAACTGGTTGTGTGTACTAGCAGAGCCACATTGGAAAACACCTGCAAACGTACTGTCCCCCTCCCATTGCCCCTTCTTCCCTGAATAAAATTATGGTTGTCTCAGATTAGCCGTATACATTGAGGGATTTCTGGATGATTAGAAGTAAGGTGTTCTTTAGGATGTTTGCTAGTGTAGACAAATACTTGAAATAAGAATAAGTGATACAAGGTACCTGGCAAAAATCAGGTACCTATCAAGGTAGAGGCATACAGTTTAAGGAGAAGCTGACTGATTTTTTTCAATGCAAAGTTCAAAATTCTTGCTGGCCTGTGGGAAATGTTGAGAGAAAAATGCCCTTGCAGTATTTTGGTGGTTATGTATGATGAAGTTAAGAACATAATAGTGATCAGAAACTAGTGTTAAATACCCTGTTACAGTGTAGGGTAAGAACAGGTTTGTGAAAGACAATAGCATTATAATAGATTTTTCTACTCCAGCTTCTAGGTGGTAGATATTGTGTTACATTTGGCAAAAGGGTGGTTCACAAATTAAAGGTGCATTTTGTTTACAGCATGGCATTTTGGAAGTATATCATGAATAGCAGGCCTCAATTTTCTTTGAAGGGAATTTGTTCAGTATGGACAATTTCATCAATGTGCCTTGTATCTAGCAGATCCCACAGGACAGTGGCGTTAGGAACTCAGCGATGAGAAAAGTGTGGAGTCTACTGGAAAAGTTGCTGTCTGCTGCATACTTGCTTTATAATTGTAACATATATATATATATATGGAGTATTCCATTATAAGCATGTCATGTTAGATAGCCTATCATGTGGGACACTGTATTTACTACCTGAATCAGCTATCCCTTTGCAGTTGGAAGTGATGAGAAGCTAAATAATGGAAGCGGTTGGTAGATGAAGGAAACAACTGGGTTACAACAGAAGTTCAACCAAAATCAAAGACAAGAGCACTGAACTCTGGAAAGATTCTGCAAAGGGTGGACTAAGGAAATTTTGAGCAGCTCTTACATCACATGAAATGGGATAAATCCAAGAGACAAATGCTGTAATTAAACTACAGTTAGTTGTGTGTCAGTAGACACAGTGGGAAATCACCTACTGCGAGTCTTCTGAGATGCCAAAAGCACTAGATGGCATTGAAAGCAGTTCTGACATCAGTCAGGTAAGGTTAGCAGAAGAGGGCAAAAGAGGGGGTGTGAGAGTGTAAGCTTGACACAGGGAGATAAATGCTGATCACAGAATTTGTTTGAGGAAATGAAATAGTCTCTGTGAGTTCAAGCAGAAAGTGCCTGTAGAAATCTGAATCTGGTCAAGGCCCTTTCAAGTTGAGCACGGTTCCAGTGTTTAACCATCCTCAGTGATTTTTTTTAAACTTAAATCTAATCAGAATTTTTTGTTTTCCTACTTGTGTCAGTTACCTCTAGCCTTGTCTATACCATCCTGTTAAGTACTGGTGATGGCAATACTTATGCTTCATAATAAGTATGAAAAATGCAGAGAAGAAAAGGACATTGTCAACACTCTAAAGTTTAAATGCTTTGATACATAATACTCTTCAGAAGCTTCGAACCTTGCCATGTTGAAGAAGTGAAGGTTTGCATTGTAGTGAAGCACTTACACTATTTATAAAGCATTCATGTTCTCCTGCAGAAAATTTATAGCTTACTATGATACAAATTGGGAAAGTTAAAATGATTTTATGCAACTGAATTTATTTTTAAATCTGGACTTGAAAAATGTATCTATGAAATATTGCTATTAAAATGAAGGTTAAGACAAACGATGAGACTTCAGTAATTATTCATGGCTATTAGTGTTGGTTTTGCAGGCACAGAGTGGCCATAATGTGGTCTCTCAGTTCCATGAAAAAAGACTTTTAAGAGAACCACTGGTAACTGACTTCTGCAGGATCTTCTCTGTCAAGTATAGCGCCTGATAAATGCAGCATGAAGAATTCATTTTATGAGCCAGTAGTCCCAGAGTTGAAGTGTTATCAGGATTGCTAATAGCGTAATCTGAGTTTGAAATACCCATTATCGTAAGTTGTTCTTAGTCGTGAATTCCCATCAGAGCTATTTTGTCAGACCAGGCTTCCATAATGATTTTTTTTTTATTCATGGCAACAGTATTTTTGTTTTGATATATGTACCGCTGTCAGACCCTTTAACGTTTTGGGTGGTTTGTTTTTTTTATGTGGAAGGGTACAGGCTCTTACAGGCTTGAAAAATGCTGAGAAATCTGGATCATACAAAGTAAAATGCTCATCTTGCATATATGATGGGGCCAGTTAACATATTTAACTGCTTTGTTCTCCCTTGGCTGCTATGCTGCAAGCCTGATTATAACGGGGTGAGAGGTGAATGGGACATTGAAGTTATCGCAGGATATGTAAAGGCTAGCTAATCTTATTTTTAAAAAAACAAATTTGAACTGTAAATTATACAGGAAGGGAAATTTTTATGCTTCAGAAATTTGTCTTGCCAGAGTTAGGAAAAAAACTAAGAGCGAGAAAAGAATTTGAGAAGAAAAAGTGAAAGGAAGAAAAGGGGTAGTATGTTTGGGTTTTTTTGTACGTGTGTATTGGGGCTTTTTGGTGTTTTTTGGGTTATTTTTTTTTAAAGAAGATTACTGTCATGGTCTAAGTCCAGCCAGCAGCTAAGCACCACACAGATGCTTGCTCAATCCTCCCCACTTTTGGTGGGATGGGGAGCAGAATTGGGGGTGAAAAAAGTAGAACTTGTGGGTTGAGGTGAGAACAGTTTAATAACTAAAGTAAAACATGGTAATAATAATTAAAAATAGTAACAATACTAATTGTAATTAAAAGGGATATAACAAAAAGAGAGAAATTAGACCCAAGAAAAGACAAGTGATGCACAATGCAATTGCTCACCATGTGTTGACTGATGCCTGAGCAGCTGTCTGCCCCTCCTGGCCAACTCCCCCCAGTTCATGATGTTCTATGGTATGGTATATCCCTTTGGCTAGTTTGGGTCACTTGTCCTGGCCATGCTGCCTCCTAGCTTCTTGTACACCTGCTTGCTGGCAGAGCATGTGGAACTGAAAAATGCTGAACTTAGGACAAGTGCTACGTAGCAACAACTGAAATGTAAGTGTGTGGTACCAACATTATTCTCACACTAAATCCAAAACAAACTGTACCAGCTATTAGGAAGAAAATTAACTCTATCCCAGCCAAAACTGGGATGGCCTTACTGTTTTTGGAAAAAATTGAGCATTTGCAGTTGTGAAAGTGAATTACAGGTAAAGTATACACTCTTGTCTTCGGAACAGTTGTTCAGCCTTATATATGCCCTGTTTAACTTTTAGATAAAATATAAAATTTAACTGAAAACAATAATGAACTAAAGTAGGTTTTGTCAGTACCAGTTACTGGCAGCAAACGAAGTTCTAAAGCCATGGGATATTTTTTTTTTGCGTATTTAAAAGGCTGATAATGTAATTGTAAAGCTAAAATACAGGGAATTAGATTGCAGAATGAAATTCCCCCTTCTGAAACACACTGACTTCCAGCGCACCAGCAAACCATTTGCTGGATGCAAGCTGCTTGATTTTGTTAAACTAATACACAAGGAAAGAAAAAATGGTTTGAAAATTCTAACAAAAAACCCCAATGTCACCCATAGCAGTAGAAAGGGTATTCAGATTTTTCTCATCTTGATTTTTCCTTTCTTTGACAGTGACTTGTTGTCTTCCAATTATGTGGAGATTCACTATGAAGATGGAAAACCAAAATTTTCTAAGGTATTGTGCTCTTAAAATGTGTTAGAATGGTCTCTCTGAGGGATCAATGCCAATAAAATGTTAAAAAAAGAAAAAGTTTTGCAAGACTTAAAAACAACAGAAACCTTTTTCCACACATACAAGGTAACTGATCCCATCTTGTAAGGGTACCTCAGTAATGCAAGAAGAAGAATTGTACAAAAAAGGAAAGTTGTCTGTCAGGATATGGGGTAGGCAGTGGTAGGTGGTAGTAGTGAAGATGGTCCAGATACTACCAGAACAATTACATCTTGTAAAATGAAGGAGGTGGAGGGGTTGAAGTCACCATCAGTATAGTCTTCGTTAATTATTTACACGACCTTACCACAATGTGCAAGGGGGAAAGCATAATGGTAACACAAGACATTCAAGCAAACAAAAAAACCTTGGAGTAACTTTTCTTTGCAAGAATTGTAGTTGTGAAACAGAAAATGAAAGACTTAATTCCAGAGGTTAAGGTTTCAGTTATTACAAAACCAGCATATTGCTTGACATCCAATTAATTACATTTGTAAAACTAGCTCCCAAATTGAATGCAGTGTGTTAGGCTATTGATCCAAAGACAAGAAGATTAAAGTTCTGCAAGATAGTTCAGCCCTGACTAAGGGAACCATATCACTCTTTTGTTTGTTGTAGTAACAAAATGAGGACTGGTAGGTTCCTAGGAATATTATAACCTACGTTTTCAGGGAATGGCTTTTTTTCATATTTGGCATGAATGCTGGAATACTTGTGAACTTATTACATGTGAAATACATCTTTATTTAGAGTGGAGGAAAGCAAGCATTCAGGTTGCATTTATGCCTTCAGCAAGTCAGGACTGTGGCTTGTCCAAGCATTAGATATCCGGTTTATTATTTTGTGCTTGTTATACAGAATCTGAAATAAAACAATATATCACAGATTAGGGCAAAATTAAACAATTACATTGCACTATAATTATTGCAAAATACCGTTTTGTTTTCTTCCAGTGAAGAATAGTTTCATGTAACATACTAAGGAAGTTGTTTCATTAAGACTCAATGCTCTGCAGAATAGACAAAAATGCTAAATGATGCAAGAAAACAATTCCCTCTGGCATTTGGACAAGCTCATGTAATTGTCAGCTGCAGCACTAGTATTGAGCACTGCGGTTGCTGAATCATGAATCTGACTAGAAAATTATATTAGAACTTTAGACTCGGCAAATGGACTACCTTTGCGTGCTGCAGTAACTTGATCCAGACTTCCTAGGGGATGTTTTCTGAATTGATTTATTTAGGAACAATAATAGAGCTCCTGAGGTCACATTAATCTGTAAAAGGTTTCATTATAAGTTCTGAACATATACACATGTTTGTGTGGGAGATAACTAAGGACTGTATCCTGGTCTTTCGCAGTATCTTATAATCCTTTTTAGACGTAAGTAAGTAAAAGATTGTTTTGTTTCCTGATGTGGATGTAAAGAAGTGAGATTTTGATGAAAAGGATTGTATTTTGTAAAAAGAGGTAGTCTATTACAAGAGTGAAAACACTGAAGAGCAAACAGCAATTTCATTATTCGGATGACTGTCTTAAAAAAAATTCTTGAAAAGCTACTTGTGTGAGAAAGATAAGCATAATTTAGTTGTTAAAAAGCATGGCTTAGGCATTCTTACTGATGGAAAGGTAAATATGTAGTTATTGCTTTCTGTGTAGTACTTTGACTTAATTATGCACAATAGTCTGTTAGGAATTTCATTCAGAATCTGATTAACATTAAATAAGATGCAAAAAGGAAATAATGCTGTGCACATTTAAACAAAAAGCATTTACATTTTTGGTACTTCTTTGAGTTACAATAATTGCGGAAGGAATGGATCCAATATACTTGTTGGAATTCAGATGACATGACACCAGAATTAAGAATATATTGATGAAGAATGGTACATTTTTCAAACAATGTGTGAGAGACACAACCACACTTAAGGGTTTTTAATAAAACTTTTTGAGAATACTATTTATCTTAGCTGGAGTTACTGTTGATAGACATTAAAGACCAACTATTTAAATGAGGTACGTTAGTATAAATCAGTTTTCCTCATTTTATCTTCACTGACATATAGCAGTAGCTTTTCTGGTATTTAACAGCTTCTAAATTCACTTTTATTTAGAAAAGCCAAAGTAATGTTTCTTGGTTTCTTTCTGAACATTCATAGCTTGAACAGTCTGTTAATGTTGCTCTTGACGCTTTGTTTCCATTGATAGAAAATAAATATACTCATCTTGTTTACTCAGTTGAAACATTCCTATGAAGCCAGTTAATTTTACCCTTAGTCACAATAAGTACTTCTGTAAGCCTCTAACAGTCTAATCTGTTTATTTCTCAACAATTTATGGAATTTTAGGGATTAGTAATTCTGCTGTCCAGCAATAAGGATAGAATTAATTTCTGTATCAGAATAGAGAGAAAGGATTTATTAATTTGCCCTGTGGCTTTCTATAGTATGTAATCATAAAAATATGCTAAAGGTTTTAGGGTATTATACATATTTAGCTATTTACAATCAAATAATACAAAACTCTTGATGGTGCAGTGGAACTCTACTTTCATTACATGGAGAAGTTAAATCATACAGATTTAGTACCTAGAAGAAATCTAGAACATAAAGAGAAAAATGACAAATTGTGCAAGTACAGAAAGTAAAAAAATTGGAGATTGAAAAAGATCTTCATGGAATTATTTTAACACCATAATTCTTGCATATGAGTAGATGATCCTTTGACAAAACAATTATTTCTGAATTTCTCATCTGAATCACTTATTTATTGTAGTCTGCTGTTAAGACCTCCTTCTAGAAGCTTCCTAGCCTCTGGGATACAGAATCATGCTCCCTCTTTAAGAGTTCTTTGTGAGTTCCCCAAAATGGGACTCTTTTAGCTTGATTCATGTAGAGTGCTCTGACACAAAGTAGCCAGTAACGTGGATAGAAAGTAGCTTTTAGAATGTGGAGAGATGTGATTTGACTCTCTTCAAGGTGACCTGGGAAATTGTTCAGCCATTGGGAAACCTGGGATGAATGCTGTAGTTACTAGCCAAAGAGGGGCATTGGCCTGTAATGGTCAGTATTTTGAAAATACTGCAACTCTATTTATTTGAGGATCCATTTTGCACTCTGTCTTAGGTGTCTTCTGAACATGCTTGAATTTCTCTGCCCACTTTAAGGAGAGCTTAGATAGGAGCTGGTTGCTTCAGGAGAGGGGGGCTCAACCTAGCTCATTCTATGATAAAGGCCAGGCAGATCCAGAGAACCTGCACTTCTGTTCAGAAGAAAGCATGTCACATTCACTAGGGTTTTGTTGGCATCTGAGCAAGGCTTTTCTGGATCAGAAGTTTCAGATTTTAAGTACGTATCAGTTCTCTGTGGTATTTTGGTCTCCTGCTTTGTCCTGTTTCCCCCCATATATACACATCCTGCAGCTTCCCTTAGTTCTTGTGGAGAAGCAGAAGACTACACACAGAGCTTCACTGCACACCCATTTGGTAGCACATTTTGCACTAATACTGTTCAGCCTAATCCCTGCATCAGTTGACTGTTCAAAACTTGTATTGCAGCATTCAGCAGGGTCTCTCTTACATCATATCATTAGGGCCTTCAAGAACTGGGGTTTTGGATGTAGTTTGCCTGATTTTGTTTTTCTTTAAAGTCTCTAATATTTAAACACAGTTGTAGCTAATTTAGTTGTTATTATTTATTAAATAAAAGGCAGGACCTTGTCTAAAACATGATTGCTGACTTCCTTAGAGAAACACAAAAATCTTGCGATTTTTTGAATAATTTGAGTTTTACATCTATTTGGACTTCTATGCAGTTAAACTCAAGAGTTGATTTTAGTACCCTTTTGACATATGTACAGTAGAAATGCAACTGTACACTTCAGTGTTGCTAAACTAGATTGACTTTCTGGCTCATTCATCATTAGTGATATTGATAACTGCTGTGTAATGATGTAACATCTTAACTGATAAATTTTTAGTGAGACAAAATTGGTAGAATCCAGATCTAAGCCAAATACATGCAACATGATTGATGAATACTGTATCACTTGTAATTTTAATAGACCTGGAAGGTATCAAAAAACAATTCAATGCTTATGTAACCTGCATTGCATAGCATTTTTACAGAATCAATGTACAGCAAAGAAATGCTCTTAAAAGGTCAAGAATGCTGTGACTTCAACAGAAGAATAACCCATGTTATGGCTTGAAAAGTTACATAAATTAGTCTTTACTGGGCACAGTTTTTCTCTTACAAGCAATTAGGGCTAGTCATTGGTTTTTAGGAATTTACTGTTTTCTCTGAAATGTTACCTAATGCAAGGTGTTGGATCTTTTTTTGCCTTGGTTTTAAGCAAGAGACATTAAATCAGGGCAATTTTGTGTCTATGTGATTGTTTGTTTGTTTTTAAACATTATTAGGGTGGAGAGCACTGTTACTACCATGGAAATATCAGAGGTATCAAGGATTCCAAAGTTGCTCTTTCAACTTGTAATGGACTTCAGTAAGTGCATGTTCTCATTTTTCAAACAAGGCTATTAACTAATTATTACTCTTTAATATTATCTTTTAATATGTGAGGGACTGAAAGTCTACAGGCCCAAAGATTTTTGATGTTTTGAAATGCCAGTACCAGCTGTGCCAAACTGCTAGCATTTTTTTTTTAGTATCACTGGGATTAAAGTATTTTGATGCTGTCTCATGAAACCTTTGAGTATGGTAAGTGCAAATAAATATTTCACCAGATGACTTATTATGGTGAAGTATAAACAAGAATTGTACTTAAGCAGTTTGCGTGCTCAGTATTCATGTATAATTCTGTCAGCCAATAGAAAAATTGATCTTTTTGTTAGATTGTACAAGGAAAAAATGTAAGAACTTAGTCCTTACTAGGATTAGTTACTGTCAAGTGCAACTTGGCTGTTGATTATATTCTGTATGCCTATGTATGTCTTAGGACTTCCTCTTTCCAAGGCTAAATCTTTACTCTTTTTTATGCTTTTTCATTACATTGCCATTACATTCAGTGTTAGTTCATTAAAATGCACCTGATCTCTTAAAAATATTCTTGGCTTTAGACACATGTGGTAATAATGAACATATATGGAATTTATTTTGATATTGATAAGGTTTTCAGCCCTAAGTTTGGTTTTGTCTCGTCAAAAATCATATCCTAGAGTCAAATTAATTGCCATGTAATCCTAAATATCACTTTTTTTCTCCATGTTTTAGTGGCATGTTTGAAGATAGTACTTATTTGTACTTGATAGAACCGATGGATCTGACTCACAGTGCAGTAAGTTTATTTTTATGTAATATATTTGGTTTGGGAAAGAGTGCTCGAGGAATAGCAAATAAAAGTATTAAAATAAATCAATAAATAAGTGACCTCGCATGCATTCATATGAAAAACAAAAGTATTTTAGAACACTTGCTTGGAATTTATTTATGGCAAGAAATGTGTAAGTATGAACTACCTAAGATTTTCCTAGTTATTATTATCATTTAGATGTTGGGAGTATACTAATAAGACTGTTTCCATAGCAAATGGTTATGGACTGTCAAAAAGTGGTTATCAATTTGCTCTAGTACTTGAACTAAAGGATTTATAAATTTGTAGAAAGGACCTCTGAAAGTCATTTATTCATCCCTCTAAATAGTTCAATCAGATTGCTCTTGACCTACCACATTTCCACAAAGAGCTTAATGAAGTAGATAATTATCTACTGGGTGCCTTACACTTAATATGTGTTAAGTCAGTGATCACCGTATAGCTTAAATGATTCTGATCCAGCATATTCAAATGTATGACTATGCTGGAATGGCCTGTTAGGACTGCATTTATGCAAATATCTTGCTAACTATTATTATTTTTGTACTTCATGTTAAGTTTCATGTTACATGTTCCTAAAACTTTAGCTCTTAATTGAACTGACTCAATTTCATAGACAGTAATAAACCCAGGTAGATTTCTACCTCTTGAAAGGTTCAAAGATTTGAGTGATTTTCAGTGAAATGATTCTGCAGCATTGAGACAGAGAATTCTTAAGGTTTGTATCCCACTTGGTCTATAGGATATATTCCAGACGGTGTATCACAGCTCTCAAGCTTGTTTCACTCTAGTAATTACTGGTATATGACAAATAAAGTAATGTTGCAGAACTGTATGTTTTAGTGACTGTAAAGCTGAACTTGCAGTCCAAAGAAAGATCTGCAAAATCTTTGACTCCTGACACTTTCAAAGAAATTGGATCAACATTCAGAGGAATTAGTATCATTTGGATGGTCAATTATTGAGCTGTAAATGGAACTGTAGACATGGGAAAGTATTACATCCAAAAAGATTTCTAAGTCTCCTAAGGAACAATATTACATGTCATCTGTTAAGATATGTAATGCATTTTGATGTAACATATATTCATAAGGGTTGTAAGCCTGAAAACTAACAGCACAGATAACAGTAAATTCATGGAGATTATATTTATCCAATGGTATCCATGTAGTAGGCAGAGGAGAATTTGACTAAATTGTTTTCTTGCTTGTGTGGATAAAGGAAGCCTGGATCTCTCAGTGCGATATCTCAGTAAAACTTGGAAGTAGAGCAAAAGTTCTAGTTATAAAAGTGAGATACTCTCTGCTAGCTCTGTTGAGGATTCAAGTGGAATTCTAAATGATAAGAAGACAGATGAGATGAGTATTTTTCTCAAAACTGCTGAAGATCAAATTAATACAGCTACAGAGAGCTTTCAGAGACTAATTTTGTGATTGTACTATGTGAGATAAATATCTTGGACACAGCCTTCAGCATGCAGTTTATTCAGCTTGATTAATCTTAAATATAGTAGATACTATACAAAAGCGACCCCCACCCCTGAAAAACCCAGCAAAAATGTGCGGTATTTTCCTTCAGTGTGTTATGTATTTCTTACGGAAGCTACAGAACAGTAGCATCCTACCCTTTGAAAAGAATTGCTTGTTTTGGCAGGTACTGCACAGGAGGTGTTACGAAAGAAAAGATAGTTGTTTTCTAGAGCAGATACCAAAATGTGATAATTTGGGGCATGTCAGACTTCTACAGAAAATATACATTAAAAGTCTTCTCCTTTTTAAGTGTTGTATACACTAGTAAAACAGGGTGAAATAATCCTCTTGTGGATAGTATATTGATTTATTGGAATAAATGGTCTGTGTTCTCTAACACTAAGGCTTTTAAAGGACTTTTTTCAAGTAATCTCAAAGACATCTGTGATACTCTGTAGGCCAGTAAATGTGCTGAAGCAGAAAGGCTCCATGATTTGCTCAGGATTGCAAATAGATTGCTTTAAATTAGCACTATGCCAAGTTGGTACTATGGTTACTTGCATTTTATGGAAAAATAATAAAAATGGTAAATAATGAAAGAAGTGCCTCACTTTTCACTTGACATTATTAATTAGAAGAAAATGTCACATTTTTCTTATCAGGAAAGTAAAAGTAGGCCACATATCATCCAAAGAACTTACGGAACACAGTCCTCCAAGCAGTTGCAGGACCTTGGTATGTTTTTGCTTATGTTATGAGTTTTTCAATATTGAAAATAATTGTATATATAACTTGAAAAATTTGAATATTAGGTTAACAGTCTATGTTAAATTGCTGATTATTTAGAAAAACTTGAAAAATAGATACTAAACTGACTTTTTTCATAATTATTGCAATGGAATTTAGAGTTGTCAAAAAGCAACTGAAAGATTTCCATCCATGGAGACCTGTATTTAGCTTTCTGACATTAATGCTATTGAGGACACAAGATGGAAGAAAATGTATATTCAAAGCCCAGGTTACAATCTCTTTACCTCCCTTTGCATGCTTCAGTTCTAACTTTAGATTTCTATTTATCTGAGTTTTGATAGGAGTTATTTTACATTTTGTGTATTTTATAAAATTAACTTTTCTATAGCAAAAGTTCTTTTAATTTTGGTGATCTTAATCTACTTTTGATTTGGACAGTGTATATAAGTAGTTTAAAGTAATGCCATGAAATTCTTAAATTGTAATTTATACAGAGACTGAATCTAGTTCTGAATGGCCCTTTCTGTCTGAACTACAGTGGCTGAGGAGAAAGAGAAGAAAGAGAGCCGTAAGTGTTGTGACCTGGAGTTAAGACCATTTATAAAAATAAAACCAAACCCACTAATTTCTGGATTTTTTTAATGTTGAGAGAACATTGACTTTAGAAAACAATTACTTTTGGTAGCTTAATGTTTTTTCATAATACAGTTATCAAATGATTAAAAAAAGACTATTCTTTAAAAATAGAATATTTGAAGAAAAGTAGATAAACTTTCTAAAGTGATGGCAATACTATACATCAATTGAATGGAAGTTTAGTAGTGAAAATGAGAATTTTAGGTTTTGAGTCTGCTTGAGTATAAAAAATAATTTTGAATGAAGTTTTCCTACTTTGTATGACTTTATTTTCATTTGGCTTGTTAAGTAGCATATATAAATTAAAAATCCAAATAAGGACACCCAGAGCTAGGTTATTGAGAGAACAGAAGTGGACAGTCCTCATGATCTACACATGCATATGTGTCAGCTAGGGGAATAATTGAGTTAAAGAAGATTAATCTGCATTTCTTCACTGGGTTGCACAGTCCACAGCATATTTTTTGAGGATGCATCTCTTTTTAGTAACTTCCTCATTGAATCTGCAATGAATAGTACAGTAGACCAAGAGCTTTTAGTGTTTCAGATTTTTTTCCTTTGTGAAAATAAGAGACTAGGGGGGCAGTGGTGGCTGCTGCGCTGAACCAAAAAGAATAGACTCTAAACATTCTTAATGATGTGATTCAAATTCTCAGCCAGTGTCTATCATAACTCACTAAGTTACTGGAGCTATAATTATTTACCCTAGCTGAATGTCTGACCCAGTTTTTCCAGGTTTACACACCCTACGTAATATTTACGGGTAATCCTATTAAATAAGCTGCAGTTATTTTTGAAAATCACATCTTCATGATTTCTCAAAGAATTTCTTTAATCCATCAGGTATCTCGCGGTATCTTTGAGGAAATGAAATATCTGGAGCTCATGATAGTCAATGACCATAAAATGGTAAGTCTATCAATTCAGTGGTAATCTTCCTTTTGATTATAATTTGTAGGTTTATGTACAGTACTGTGCTGCATCAGCTGCTTTTGGGTCAAATATTTTGTTTGTAGCAGCTGTTAACATTTGTACTGTAAGACACAGTATAGACCATAGTACCTAATAATGCCTAATGATATCGAAGATTTTCTACAGCAGTTACATATTCAAAATATGTCTGAAACACTTTGGTATCATATGGATAATTTAATATGTCCATAACCAAAAAAGTGAAGCAACAAAACATTTATGTCCAGAATAAACACACTAAACGTTCTAAAGTTATATCCTATCCTTAAAGTAATAAAGAGGTCAGAACTTGTTAGTTTTACTAACTTAAATTTTAATGCAGCAAAGCATATAGACAAAACTATGTGATTTTTCTTCCTAGCTATTCCACACTCATAAACAGAATTCATAATGAAATACAAGATTAGTTGTTTGTTCAATTCAGAAAGTGTTTGTCATTTGATTTAAAAAAAAAAGGGGGGGAGGGCAGGGGGAGAAGCAGCCCACTTTTTTTTCCTTTTTATCTTGAGGGGTCACTGGAAAAAATCAGACCAAGTGACATTTTGTTATTTAAATGTTGCTGCTTTCACTTATTATGCCAAGTAAGGCTATCAAAGTGTCTGTGTGTTACTCTTATGAAAAATCAGGAGGGGGCCTGAAGAATAATAAGTTTTGTAAACCTAAACAACTATTTTATAGCCCCTTTTTGAAAAGCATCACAAATTTGAGTCCAATAGCTACATTTTAAATAAAGCATAACTGTTATGGAAAAATACTCAGTATATGTTTAAAAGTTTTGTAGTAACAAAGAATATACTGCAATCAACAGCAAATTACTCAAAAAAACACCTGATTGTGCCTTGTTCTGAGCCATGGTCTCACTTAGCTTTCTCAGCTGTTACATTGGCTAAGAGGCAAATAAGGATCATCAACTCTTGGTGTGACTTTGCTTCTGTGTGAGCAAGACCATATTTTAAATAAAATTATGCTGATAAAACAGTTTCTGCCTATTTTATGTGCAACTAAAATGAACTTTTAAGTTTCTGTAAGAGCTTCTTGCATCTCTCACTCTACTGCATGTTTTCCCAATGCTTTATGTTATTGTGGGCTCTGTTGTCAACACTGAAGGATGATTTTTAAGAGCCAGAAATAGCAGATACCAGAACAGGATGCAGTATTTTGTACTTGTTCCAGTGCTGAATAGACATATAATACAACCTTCCCTCATCTGTTTAATAAATCATAGAAATATTCTGGGCAAAAATTACCTATATTTAATCTGTGTCAATTCAGCAATGGAGGGGGAATTTGAATGGATGGGAAGAGCAGGACAGAGATTTCTTCAACTGTTTTCACTTGTAAAGCCACCTGGTGGGAAACTCTTCTAAGAGTGCTCATGTGATAGTTTTTTAGGGGTAGGGCACAGTAGCTGCAGTTGCAGACATTTTGTTGTCTTGTTTGAGGTCTGTGGTTGGTGTTCCTTCTGAAGAGATAATATTTCTGTGTCTGTTTCCTCTGGCCTCTTGTATTACAGACTTGCTTAAAGGACAACCATCCTGTTCAGTACACTAGTTACAGACACAGACTTTTGTCTCCTCTCAGGCTTTATTTGTTAGAACTTCAGACCACAAGCATTCAAGATTTTTTGCTTCAGAGTTGTCAGTGACTCAGAAGCAGGTAATAATTCTTTTCAAGGAATAAAATGGATATACTTAAGGAAGTGTTCTCAATTACAAGTTAAAGCCTGCCACTGCAGGAACTCACTAAATGTACTTTTAAGGTTTTTTGCTTACCGGTAGAGGGCAGTTTTCTCCTGCTGCAAGGTTCTGTGTTGGAAGAAGTGTCTTAAACCTCTGGTCCTTGCATTGTTGAATGGTTAATACTGTATTTTCACAAAATTTTCCCTTCCTGTAATGCTAAAAACACAGCTGAATGTATTTAATTAGGTTGTTGCACTTTTTACTGACTTCATTTCTAGTTTAGGAGCTATGTTTAAACAGAGTATGTTGTATCTTGTTATTGATTTGGGCATTTAAATACTTCCATGAAAATGAAGAACATTTTCTAAAGCATATTATTTTACCTCTCCACTTCTGGGAAAGTTTGGGATTGGCTCAAAACAAAAAACCAAAGCTGCCCTTCCCCCCTCCCCCACTATTTTATTCTAGGATCATGGTTCCCTAGGGAGCAGAGTCCATGATATGGATACTCAGTGTACATCCTACGCACCTGCTAGCACTGTATCTGAAAGTGCTTTGTTTTGAGAATGGTTATAGGGGAGGGGGTCTCTGCAAACCTATGCTGTAGAATTTGGGGGTATTAAAACCTGCTGTGGATGTACTGAAGCACTGTGGAACTTAACAGTGAATAACTGAATATGTAAAATATTTATCTTCCTGCAGACAAATGAATTAGTGTCATCATTAAGTTTGAACTTTTTGTTATCTTTGTGGCATTTTGTCCATATAAAACTAGATTGCTTGTGCAAAAATAACTGGAAGGTAAAGGGATGGAAAATTTGTTACAATATAGTGTGTGTGTCACTTCTGGCTTTGAATTTGAGAAACAGATAATTTACTTTTAAAAGCATATATATGTCTTCCAGTTTTACTTTCACCTTTGTACCAAACGTAATTCTGGTAAAGAGGATTTGTCTGTAATTCTAATTTGGGAAGGTAGTTAATCATCTAACTTGATGAGAGTAGCTACTCAGTTGCTCACAGAAGAGCCAGACCCTCTTGTTTCAAGGCCTCTTTTTGGGCGTTGTGTTTTGGAGTGGTAATAGCTGGCACTTTCATGGAACTTCATAAAGTTTGCTCATGAGATTTGTGATGAGGTTTGTTGCTTTTAACCAGAAACAGTTTACCCTCTTTTTCTATGCAATTTTGTGTTCAGTTTCCGTGAAATTTTGAAGACTTATTTTTCCTGCAAATCATACTGTGTAATGCCATTTTGGTTTATGAATTTACAGTTTTTTGAAAGTCATGGATTCATGTTCGATACCATAGCAGTATCTTTGGAAAATTTGACTTGGAACAGAGGGGCCTTGTGGGGCAGGATGAGGAAAAACATGAAACAATTGTAATGACATACACAAAAATTAGGAAGCAGATCTTGTAATACAGCTCATCTAAGTCTATAGAAATGGAAAAAAATTGCAGTTAAAACTTAGGATATTCAGCTTAAGTTTTGCCACATTCAAACACATACTTTTACCATGCACTCCTTCTTCCTTTTTGCATTTTGGTATAACTAATGCTACTCATCATAAAAGTCTTGTGCTATATTAGAGAAAGGATGCCTTTGCCAAGAGCTGTACACAGGACAAGTGGTAAATGCTTTATCTTCATGTCTCATAATTATAGTCATGGAATGTGGCTAGTATGGTCTGATATTTAACTCATCAGGTTAAGTACAGTTTTAATGGGTACAGCATCCTCTCAATTTTGAGCTCATGTTTATGTTCATGTTTACATATAATTTATTCTTGAGCATTTGAACTCTGGTTTTAAATAGGATATTTCTTGTGGCTAAATGCTGCTTTTATAGATGTGAAAGGCTGTCTAGCATACATGGCTCCATTTATCTTTCAGGGATTCTTGAATATGAGATACAGGCTGTGATCTGAAAAGTTTTATGAGTTTTTCTGTTACTCTTTCTTAAAATATTAATTCTACTTTCTTGCTGTAAAAATAGTTAGTAATAAATGTTTAAGTTCTCACTGTGTTCTTTTTTTTTCCTCTTTTAGTTCAAAAAGCACCGTTCTTCAAATGCATACACAAACAATTTTGCAAAGTCTGTGGTAAACCTTGTAGATGCTGTAAGTATCTATATTTTTCTGAAAATGGTATCTGCCGCGATTGAGAGACGGAGACCCGGCTTGATGCAAGTCAGGATCTCCTTTATTGATTATAACAGCTATTTTTATACCTTTAGCAAACAAAGAGCAATATGTGTCTTAAGTTGATTGGTACAAC
>JANZLQ010000001.1:24188790-24200460 GCA_026212715.1 Elanus axillaris | reverse complement strand
AGCCTTTCAAGCTGAGTCGTTCATATCTTGTGCGACTCCCGGCTTGCGAGGTCCAGCACGTCCTTCCTTATCAGTTGTAACTCACTAGGAGTCCTTTGAAGAGAGATTGAGTCACCCCCGTCAGGTATCACTGATTATGTTAGTTTAGGACTGTATTAAAAAAGTTAACATTAGCAGATACCAGGATAACAAAAATACCAGCAGCCATAAAAATTACATTTTAAAACTAATTTCCAGTTTCTCTGGAGAAGAATACCCTGGGGTGGATGTGTAAGAAACCTCCAAATTATCCTTGGAATTTTTCTCAAAGCTTGCAACTGCCAGAGTTTGCCCTTGACAGGGAGGGATTTCAAACTTGAAGGAGCTTTCAGTATCATTCACTGCTTAAAAATGACATTTAATTGAGTTTAGATTTGTGAAACAAATCTAACTACAAGTGGTTGAAGCTGCTAGTATAGTTCACAAAGCATACACATATCTACTTGGAGAAAAAGAGTGTGAATAAAAATTCTCCTTTATAAATCTGTATTTATAGCTTTAAAATGAACAAAATCCCATCGTAGTACATTATAAATGGGTGGCACTGACACAGATACCAAACTTTTATCTGTGACTAAATTTAGGACAATTTCATGTAGAGCATATGAACTAACAGTAAGATTTGTGGTAAAATTTCATTCTTTTTCCTCTTTGATGTATGTGTAATGACCACATGCGTTTCAGAGCTGTGTTTGTAGTGAAAACAGGATAGATTTTCTAGGAGTGATGAATACAAAGGCTAGCAAAATTCTGACTCTTAAGTCCCCTTTCCATGTGACATTATTGATACCAATAGAACTGTGTGACATGATTCAGTGCAAAACATTGTCAACAGTTTGTTTAGTTTGGAGGAAGCAATACAGTATTTGTTCTTAGTATCTTACATATAAAGTATTATGTATACTGTATGTATATTGAAAACTTAGGTGGATATATTTATAATACATGAAATACTGGAAGTGTGCTGGAGTGATTTTGTGAAATGGTCTGAAAATGCCAGTAGTTTGAAGAAAAGTTACTAAAGCAGATAAAAATTCTAAATAATTGAAATAATATTTCTCAATTTATATTGGACATTCCCAAAAAAAGGGTGGCATCTTCATTCTTTTCTCAACTGATCATTATTTCTTTGTATTCCTTCTGCATTTTAACAAAAGTTATTTATTCTCTTTCCTTTCTCTGACAATTCCTTCTGTCTTTCCATTTTTATTTGCTCTGTGTGTGTATACAGAAACACTCAGCTTGTCTCCAGTGTAGAATTCAGTCCCCTGATAGACATCTTGCAAAAATGACATCTTAATGGCCTTTTCTTTAAACAAAGCATGAAAAGGAGCAGAAATTTCTGCCTTGTTATTCCCTTGTGTTCATAAGCAGTGGGCTCTATTTCTTACTGATATAGTACTGGGAAAAAAGGATATTGGCTTTCAGAGGCTTCCAGGTTCTCTGCCCCCTCTTCCATTCTTTCCTTCCTGTTTGCTTCAGGAAATATGGTTTTCCTCTCAGCAAACACAAGTAAAGTCTTTATTGATCAACCCATATGTAATTTCTGGGGTTTAATTTTATTGATTTTTCTCATGTTGTTAACTGTTTTCTGTGTATGTCCTCAGCCTGTCTCCCTCAAATTGAAGCATATTAATATTCTTTTTTCCTTCAAAGTTCTTGGACAAAATTGAGCTCAGCTGGATGCTCTCTCTTGCTCTTACATTTATTGCTTTTTTTTTTTTTTCTAAGCTGAATATTATACACTGGCTTTTTGATAACGATAATGCTGTCTTGATACAAAAGACTGGCATGCTAGTCGGTGCTAGTTTATTCAGTATATCTATCATAACTGCAGGAGGATATTTGCAATTCATCTAGTGTATTGTAGGTATAATTTGGCAAAAAGATAATAAAAGCATATATTTAATATGGTGCCTCATGGAAGTGATCAAATAACTTGCCTTTTCTGTATTTTATGCATTGGGCAGCCAATGTATTAATTATTTGGTGCTTTTAGATCATAACTATGATCACTAGATGTTCTTCGTGTCCCATGTAAGACTTTTGATGGGCAAACTGTAGATTACAGATAAGGAATGCTTCTTTTGAATATCTGCAAGTTCTGAATAACTTTAGTTGATAAAATTTGGCATTTTATGACCTGAATCTAAAGAGAACATCAGTTTTATTTCAGAATCAAGTATCATGCCAAAGTTAAAATGGATATTATAAAGCTGTTTTGTAATTATTAGGGCCTGATTGTTGTTTCCTTGTCTACTGTTACAGTGAAATTAAAATTAATAGAAAAATTAATATTCTTATTTAATTTTCATATTACTTGAGTAGCATTAAGTGGTCATACTATAAATGAAAACCAACCATTATGTGAATTAAATTTTGGATATACTGGAGAACTGAGAAATTATTTAATCTTGACTTAGGAATTCGCTTTGACTACTCTCTGTCTTTGAGATCTTTCTTTTCTTTTTCTTTGAGATCACCAGTATACCTTTACATTTCTTCCTTGCTGATTTTTGTACAGGTTTTCTGCAAAACTCAGTGGTGAAATTATTTGACATGAGAATTTCAAAGAAAAGGGAGTAGCTCAAAAGAAGAGCTGCAAGGGTGGGTTTTTTTTGTCCTCTAAAACATAAAATTTAAGTTGATCAGAATGTTAATTTTTAGGGAATCCAAGGTGTTATCAGCTAATGGTTTCCCATGTTTCCCTCCTGCTTTATCCCTCTTGTCCTTCCGCTTTACTCTTACTGGCTAACTGTGCATGTTTGACCCAGTGTTCTACTCCTGTGCCTGTCCTGTCTCTGCCCTCAGATATACAAGGAACAGCTGAACACCAGGGTGGTTCTTGTTGCTGTGGAAACTTGGACAGACAGAGATCGTATTAATATTCACCCTGATCCTCTGCAGATGCTTCATGATTTCTCCAAATATCGACAGCACTACATCAAACAGCATGCTGATGCTGTGCACCTGCTCTCGTATGTACCATCATACAATGGTTTAGGCTATTACACTATTGTATAGTTTTCTGTCTACTGCTTTTGTCTACCTGTCTCTTTTTGCTTACTTTTTTGCTTGGTAGTCACTACATCAGTCAACATCTGCCTTCCTTAGGAGGCTTAATCTATTTTTTAAGAGGTTAGTCTATTTTTAATAGGTGCAGTATATACCATGGTCATGTTGATATATGTCTATAATGAAATTTTAATGTCTTTGCAACCTGGAGACAGTGTCACATATTTGAAGTGTCTTCTCATGAGCTCTTAAGGACACCTAGTTTTACTAATCAGGTGTGTAATGTACCGTTTTCCCAGTAAAGAGCAGGAGGGGGCAGAGCTGACAATAATGTGCTGCCACAAGAGCATTCCAGTTACTGTATTTATTCACATACGTAGCTGCAGTGATGATTTGTTAATGGAAGGTCTCCTTTAGAGCTGTAATGACTTGTTTTCTGAGGCAAAATGGATTGTGAGGGGGGATTCTGCTTGCATTGTTAGGCACATCAACCTTGGGCAACAGTATTTTTTTAGTTCCTGGCATTATAAGCAAAGAGGAGGAAGAGTGTGTTCACTTGTGCAGCATAAAGATCTTAAGCCTTCTGCCAGCAGCATGACATACACAAGGATGGGGTGACAAATGTCTTCCATGTGATTCTTCTATCATTTGTCTTCTGTAGAGGAAGATAAAAATAGGGGATGAAGAATTTCCTCCAGCTGTACTGCCTTAATACAGGCATTGCAATACAATGCTAATTGTGTTTTTCACAACATGTGCAAACTGCTGATAATGTGCCCTCTTAATTACTTTTATGCATGTATTGTGTCCTTTGCTGAAGAGTTTGCCAGTGGGCAAACAGGCTCTTCTTGGTGCATGATGAAAAGTACCAAATACAAACTCAAATATGGGAAATTTCATTTAAACATTAGGGAAATAACTTCCAGTATGAAGGTGGTCAGATGCTGGAGCAGGTTGCCCAAAGAAGCTGTGGACTGTCCATGCTTGGAGATACTCAAAACCAAATGGAACATGGCCCTGAGCAGCCTGCTCCAGCTGAGGCCCCTTGGAGCAAGGGGGTTGAACTTGACCATTTCCAAAAGTACTTGCTAACCTCAGCCCTTGCTGTGGTTCTGTCTATTGTAAACCCTCTAGCTTTAAGCATTTAGTACAGTTAAGCTGCAGTTTGAAATTTCTGATGGCTGTCAGAATGTTCTAAATATATACCTGTCTGGACTATCCTGTCATTTAAAAAAAACAAAAGGGACATTGATTCTGCTATTGTAAAAGGATTTAATTTTCAAAGATTAGGGTCATTTGCTATGCATGCCCAAGGCTGAATGGATTTATTATTATGCCTATGAAGTTAAAATAAGTGTCATTCGTAATTCTTTATAGATATTTTATAGGATAATTTATATCTTCCAGATTACATCAATTTAATTAAATTATTTGGGGCTTATTAACAATAATTGAAAGGAGGCAGGTTTAAAGAACAGTATTGAATTACTTTCCCTTTAGGTAGACTTCTCAGTCTTTTCATTTGGAGTTGAAACTAGAACTTGTATTGGTTTGGATTAAGAGCATAATTAAAAAATTCTCAACACTGATACGTTTCAGTACAGAATTCCTTTCTGAAAGATTATGAATTGGAATATGTTGTTATCTTTTTAAAGAAAATGTTATCATTGTATTTTCTTAGGTATCTGGTACTCTAGCTTTCTCTGCTTGGTTTGTTTGTGGGTTGGGACTGATTCTGACTCTACAAGATAAAAATAGTATTTTTGTCAAAGGTTGTATCTAATCAACTCTTTTGATGTTGGTGTTCTCTTTATAAACTTGCAGTTGCTTTTGGTGCTAGATGAGGATTAATGTGCATGCAGTGTATCATAGTATATGTGAAAGTGTAATCTTTCAATAAGTTCTTGGTGCCCAATGCCAATGTGTTATATTTTATTTGTTTTTGTTTGTCTGCAAGGAATGTGACATTTCATTATAAAAGGAGCAGCTTAAGTTACTTTGGAGGGGTTTGCTCTGTGACCAGAGGAGTAGGAGTGAATGAGGTATTTTTTTTTCATGACTAAAGTGAAATAAAATAGAAACTACATTTTAACCTCAGAGTTTGTATGTTTCAATTTTCAGGGCTTTAAAGATAACTTACATATTTAAAGTTAGAATTCTCACAGCCAACCTTCTATCATCATTAAACTATTGCTCACTGTGCTTTTCCTTTTAAAAAGCATTCCTCTTGTCTGCATTATTCTCTTCATAAGATCTTAAATTGGCATTTAGTGTATTTGACAGAAATTTAGACCCAAAAATCTCAGACAGGAGTATTTGAAATATACCCCTGAACATCCTTTTGGGTCTTCTCACTATAAGAGGCTTGATCTTCTAAGGTGCTGATGACATGTAATTTTTACTGATTTTTTTTTAACATTAAAACTAGAAAAATTTGGTCCCTGTGAGTTGATTTTTTTTTGTCAGTGCAGTGTTAAATCAATAATGAAAATCTCCTGTTTTAACATGTGTTAATCATACTATACAAAACTGTATCACATATGTATCAGATTCCTTTCTGTAGGTTAACCAGCGGACAGGGATTCCCTCACCTTAAGAGAGGAAAGTTTTTTCTGTTATGTACTTGTTTTTATTTTCCTTATGTGCACACAGAATTGTGATTGGCTGTACAGAATTATTGAAGTAGTAGGTATGTGGTAAGCCAGAATGAGCTGGTGTAGTGTTCGTTACAATAACTTATGGTTTTTTTGTTTTGTTTTGTTTTTTAATTGCACTCCCCTTGAAATGCAGTATGGCCTCCCTTTGGCCATGGCGCAGGAACTAGCACAAAGTCTTGCTCAGAACCTTGGGATACAATGGGAGCCAGCTGCCAGGAAACCGAGTATGTACATGGACATGGAGTCTTCTTTTGTCCTCCTTAGCTAAATATATAAACTCTTCTTTTGTAATACTTGACAAAATACCAGACTTGCTGTAACTGTAGAACAAGAATTGCCGCTTTTGGAAATACATGCATCAAAATTTGAGTTTAACCAAACTAAGAACCACCAGTTTAGCACTCAGTTTGCAATGACCTCAGTGATGTCCTGCGTCAGGAGGTGAGATTCATAACCAACATTCAAAGGTCTAATTGTAAAAACACGATTAATTTAACTCAGAACTCTTTATCTACCGTAATGAAATCTGTAATTCCTATAGAACTATCACTGACTTCTTAAAATACAAAAATACCTGATTTATAATTGAAGAAACAGTAAGATGCTATAACCTAGTCCAGGGTGATATTTGCTCAATTTGTTAACTTGCTGCTTTGCAGCCAGAAGATTAGACTGACATGGCCTTAACACGTGTAGAGTGTAGGTGCAAAAGCTGCTGGAAAAGCCCTTTTTGGGACTAAAGAAAATTGTTGGGTTTTTCCACTCACATCTTGTAAGCAATTTTGCTACTTTCTCTGTTTCGTCTTTAAAAATGTGAACGATAATGCTGACTTTATTTTGTAATCGCTTCATTAATCTGTGAATTAGGAAACAATGTGGAAAAGTAGGGAATGTTGTTGTTTTGTAAAATGTTGCTTTTGAATTGTGTAAACTTGCAAAGTGCTAAAATACTTTCTATATGATTGTTGATTACAGGTAAAACAGAATTCATATAGTTTGGAAATCATAATATTTTTTAACTGTAAGATAGAGGTTTTTAAAATGATAGCTTGGTTTCTTTATTTGGATACCCTTTATAGAGAAAGATTAATGAAAGATGCGGATAGAGCAGAAATAACCATATAAATAATCTGTGAATATTTTCTGTGGAGAAACACTATGGAAACTTTTCTTCTTGAAAATATTATTTCTTTGGTAGATAATTTTTATGGGTAGTTTGTAACTGTTTTACCAACCATAAGATGTTGATCTTTTGGTTTTATTTTATGAATTTGGTCACTGTTGACTTACATGCTAATGCTGTAAGTAAACTGTAAATCCATTCTCACTCAACTACTTTTTCTAATTAATTATTGGCTGATTCACATATTACTATTAATAATTCTATGCCAAAGGGGAAAGATGTGGCCTGTCCAGTAACAGGTCTCCTTCAGGGTGTTCTGTACACTTTTTAGGGAGGAGGAAGCGGGAACATTTTTAATTGTCAGTATCATGGGTACTGCACATACCCTTGTGCTGCCTGTTTTCAGAGCATGTAGGGAAGAATGTTGCCAGCTATTTTTGGCTTTCTACACTGCCTGAAACTGTGTTGAGTCTAAGAACATGCATATATAGTAATTTGGAAGTACTGCATTTATGTTAAGTATATTAGTATCTCTTCAAGTGGGCTGGCTTCCATTTTGGGGCTAGAATCTGTACAGCAAAGCAACCATCTAACTTTTGTATAAATAGTCAAGGTCTCTTTTTATAGCGAGTACTTTATTTTAAGCATATTTATAACTGCTTTCCTTTTCTGTTGTATTTTGGTCTTGCCTGAGAAGAGTGTGACTGCACTGAATCCTGGGGTGGTTGCATCATGGAGGAAACTGGGTATGTCATAACTATCAGTAACTGAGGGCTCTGGAATGAGTTAATAGTTTACATTATGACATAAATATTTGCGTATTTGGTTTTGTCTATGTGTTTTAGTACTAATAAATGCAAAACTAGAAGCAGTTGGAACAACCCAAATATACAGATCAATGATTTCAACTTTTAGCAATTAATTCCCTTTGCTATTCACTTTTTAAGAAGTTACTCATAAATCTTCCATTTTGAAGTGCAATGCAGTGTATTCACTAATGTTTTGCTACACTTACAATGATTGAAAAGTAACAAATATCTATTTTTCATTAAATAAATCCAGTTTTACTTTTTACATGCAGCTGAAAAAGTGTTATAATACAGTTTTGATAAGTGATATTTCTATTTTCCTCCTAGATTTTGATTATTTTCCCCCCAGTTCCTTCAAAATTCTAATTTTGAGTGAATAGATCTCTCTGCTTCTGTTCCAGTGAATAAAAGTAGAAACCTGAAGCTTTCAGCAAGTGCTCTCAAATGCTTAACTAAATAGTCAGTGAAGTCTGAGGGGGAAGCACATCTATGGAATGGAACCAGGTTCCATTGCCCTCTACCCTCACACACTGCCAGAGATTCTTTTATCTATACTGTAAGCAACTGATTAGAAAAGCATAGCTTCTGAAACATAGCTTTTTGAATTTTATAAATAACTTCCTGTTAGAATTCTTGCTCACTGTGGAAGCTTGATTGCAAAAGTAATGGAGGAAATTAGTTGTAAATAAGACAGAAGGAGCTTAGTTTCTTCATACAGTATTTGGAAATTCTTTCTTCAGTAGAATTACTGTGTGGCTTTCTTGTAGACTTGTAATTGTCAGGCACCATATGAATGCAACAGAAAATTATTCAGTAAGTTTGCTTCTGGAATCCAAAGTAAGGCATTGATCAGAATAGATACTAGCTTCCTTCCTATGGTGAATTAATTGAAGTACCAGTCTCAGATGGAAATATCAGCAGAAGAGGCTGTGGAACAAATTTCTGTAGATAATGTAACAATAAAAAAAAAATGCCAGGAGCAGATGATAGTCACCCAGAAGCTGAAAAAGGACTGACTAATGGCATGAGTGAATAATTAGCTGCAGTGTAAAACCTTTTTCACTTAACTCCATCGGTGCCAGAAGGCATTTTTATAGAGAGAATAATTCGATGGGGAAATGTCAGCTTAGTAGCAGTGAGCTGCTAGGAAAGGAATGGAGAACCTCCTTATGGCATGGTTACCTTTAATATTGTGAATAGTTCTCATTCCCAGATCTCAAAACATGTCTAATAAAAATATCAGACAGTTTGTGTGTGAGAATGACTAATGAAGTATGTTTTCATCAGGCTATGAAAAAGATGGAGATGAGGAAATAAGACAGAAGTCTGTAACATCATGAACAACATAGCAAATTATTACTGTTTCTTGCACTGTAAGAACTAGGGGGACATGAAATGAGACCAGCAAATAGGTGACAGGACAAACAGGATGAAATTGTTCTTCTACCAGTAATTAAGCTGTGAAACTTCTCGCTGTAGCATCTTGTAGGTACTAAAAGATTTGGGGCAAATTTATGGGAGAAAATACAGTGAAGATTATTAAGTAAGACAAAATTGAGCTGAAAATTGTTGGAAGCTGGAAAAATATTCTGCAAGTAGTAGTACAGTGCACTGTTCTCTACTCTTCTGTGGGCATATCCTCAGGGCCAAAATCAGAGATGGGATCTGGGTAAAGTGGATTTTTAGTCTGATCCTATACAGCTGTTCTTATAGCTACAAGTACTTTTACTTTCAAAATTAACCTTATTAACAGAATCAGATTAATTGAACAGTTTTAAAACCCTGTCATGAAATCAGGGATCTGGAATGTAATCCATCTTTTAAACTGAAGCTGCAGGGAACTTAAGAGAACACTGGATTATGCATGCAATTGAGAGGGTGCATAGCAGGTATTATGATAATGTGGGGTTTTGCCTTATTAAGAAGATTAGAAGACTACAGTTTAATATACTGCAGATCCATATAATAGAAATATAAAAATGCAAAATGTTTTAAAACTTTTTCCTTCGTTCTGATTTTACTGGTTGAGAATAAGATTGAGCTGACATACTGTTGCACACAGTGGTTGTAAGAAACTGGGATTTACAGTATTTTAAAAATGTTTTGACTCCTCCACCCCCCTCCAGAAACTGTTGGTGTTTCAAGGCATTTATTAACCTATTTTTTTGTCATTTTAGGGTATACCATTCCAGGAAATTCTCCAAATGCAGCATTGCAGAATACAAAGAATTTTTACTTCGTGGGGGAGGTGCCTGTCTTTTCAACAGGCCAACAAAGGTAATAAATATGTTGGCAGTCAGCACCTCTGCTAAACATTGTAATAAAAATGTAGTAATTTCACTAACACCCATCTGTTCTCAAATTTATTCAAATGTCTATGTGAGTATTTTCTGGAGATTGCTTGCATTAGCTGACTGTTCATTTCCATAACATTTAAAAATAATCTTAAGAAGAATGCAACTTGTTTTCTATCAATTCTTCATGCTCAAATAATGACAAATATTGCAGTTGATTTTTCACAGCTATATACATCCCTACTCAGCATAAATGCACTGCTTATTAAGCTGCAAGTAGTGTAAAATAAATCCAGAAGTGAAGCCATAGTGTGTGCTCCGCATACACCTAATTCTTGGACTTTTTGCCTGAGGTTGTTAAAAAGAACGCCAATTACCACACTAGGAATTAGAAATCAATAGCTTACTTCATATAGACAGTAGCAGCTTGTGGTTCTTGAAGTTAACTTCATTTCATTTATGATGTACTTCCAGCAAACACTGTTATTTATAACTGTTACCTTGCTTTTTTCGCCTCAGAACTTACCAAGGTCATAATTTTTTCTAAGCCAATATAAGCTGAGTAGTATAAAAATATTCCATGTGGCTCTTTTTGCAAAGTAAGATCAATCCAAAGTATTAATTTTCTATTTAATCATGGTATCAAACTTGCTGTCCTTGTAGAATTTAATACCATGTGAGACTATTAGACCATTCTGTTTAGTGTGCTGTACCCTTTGGTAGACCATCACCTTGCACAATTAACTAAAAAAATTTTGCTTGTTAGAGTGTTTTTTAATCTTTTCCCAGGGTAGCAATCTTAGAATAAGACTGTAAGAATTCTTACAGAAGAGAGGAAGTAGGGAGAAAGAAAAACACAGCTTCATTTTTTGATGATGGCTTTCTAGCAAGGTGATGTGAACAAATTGTCAAATTTACTCTATTTACTCTAGAAAAAAATCTGGTTTACTTCCATGAAAATGCTCCCAGGAGAATGATTGAATTATCTTTCTATATGATCTGTGTCAGTGTTTCACAGCTTTGAGGTTGTCCTTTGGGGTGGGTTGGGGAATCATACAGTGTTCTGAATCCTATTATTTGCAGGTTGGGAGGTAAGGTAGAAAATGGTGTGTTTAATCTTTAGGTAAATATAGTTGTGTTAAGCAGGACCATGGTGTCATTTTTAATTATAACCTTTTAGTTATTCTCTGACATGTATATGAACATTAGGTGGTTCCTGATTAATGTTGTAGGAAATTTGTGTGTGCTGTTATTTTCTTGCATTACTCTTGTTGACCCTTTTTTGTTTTCTTATGGCCTGTAGGTCAGATAACTAGGTCTGATGGAGAAGTTAATTTCAGGTTCAGAATAAGAGATCTTGCTGTTTCTACTGAAGCATAGTAGTAACAGTGGCTTATAGAGGGGGGGAAAAAGAAATTTCAGTTTTCTGAATTGTGTTGACATTGCTAATGAAGAAGAGTACGTATGGGTATTGCTTCAGTTTAGTTTTGCTTCTGGCACCCAAAATTGTAGGTGTTATTGATTACCTATATAGTTCATGCAACAAAAGTAAGATATTTTCATTCTTTTTGGTTAAGCATTGTGATTCTTGCCTCCCTCTCCCCCGTCAAAGTACCAAAGAAGAATTCCATCCAAGTTTATAAATAATTTGTATTGTGTTATTGTATTGGGTCTGGCTGAGATGGAATTAATTCTCCCCATAGCAGCCCTCATAGTGCTGTGTTCTGCATTGG
>JANZLQ010000001.1:24152889-24188690 GCA_026212715.1 Elanus axillaris | reverse complement strand
GCCAGACATCGCCTGCTGATGGGAAGTAGAGAATAATATCATTTGTTTTTTCTCTCTGCTTTTCGTGCGCGACCTCTGCTTTCGCTTATTAAACTGCCCTTATCTCTACCCACGAGCCTGTTGTTATATTTTCTCCCCCCTGTCAAACTGAGGAGGGGGAGTGATAGAGCAGCTTTGGTGGGCACCTGGCGTCCAGCCAGGGTCAACCCATCACAGTTATATGCTATGTTTCATATCTTGATAATCCTCAACAGCTGTATTGCCACTAAGCCCATGCAGAAAGAACATGTTTACTTTCATCTTTCACCCTTATCTAGCTGTAGATTTATCTGTTCTCATTTTAACTTGTTAAATTTTAAATTCTCATTTCAACCAGTGATGAATGTGTTTCTGTTGCTAATAGCCCAGTTAAATAGGAGATTCCTGATATCCTTATAGATTTTAAAGCAGAGTTATTATATGGAAAACAGACAAGGTTTGGCAAAATTATTTGTGTGTTAAGACTGAAAAATATCCTGTATCACCTTCAATCAAAATTATGATATGTGAAACCAGTACAGAATTTTTATCATCCTGAATTGTAGAATTTATATGTATTGTATGTATCTGGTCCTACAATTAACTGTTTAGCACTATTTGTATGTGGTTATGTTATTCTAACTTATGAATAAGGCACATAGAACTTCCTTTTGGCAGTGTTTCTTAATGTTTATTATTTTCATGCGCAAACATGTTACACTGGAATAGACAGTAGCTAATTGCATGAGCAAGTATGGGTACCTAAGTAGATCCCAGAGATCATATTGCTGACTGGTTTCTTGAAGGAACTGTTAGAGAAGTGGGAGTCCATAGAGTAGGAATGATGTTCAAATGTTATCCCCTTGAGTATTATTTTATTGTCTCTCTGTTTATCATAATTTTCTGAGATCAGTATTCTCCTAAAGAGGGCTTGTATTCAAGTTGCTTAGCTGTGCATCTTTAATGTCTGAACAATCCTGACTAGCAGCACTTGAAAAACATGCTGCCTTCCCCACTGCAGTAGCATGGCATGTATATTCTCTGTGAGAGCATATTTCTGTAGCATTGTGGAAGTGGGCTATGTGTGACAGAAAAGTCATTTGATACTAGTTTTATTCTTACTTGGGGGGGGGGCTTTTTTGCTTTCAGCTCTTTGAAACCACTGAGTGTGGAAATGGATATGTAGAAGCAGGAGAAGAATGTGATTGCGGTTTCCGAATGGCAAGTAGAGTTACATATTACCCCACAAGTCTTTCTTACAAAAGAGATTAAGATAAATTATGTGACTGGTGAGGGAGGGGGAAAGGTTATGGAATTGAATTTGTTTTGCCTCTTGTTAGGGAACAACTTCATTCAAGGACTGTGTTTAAAACATTTTTTCAAGTGAGAGTAAGTACAAAGACAGAGATTGTCCTCAGAACAGTTCCTGTTACACTAATGACAAGATGTAGCTGTTTTCCAGCAATTTTTTAATTGCACTGTAGAAGTGCTTACCCCTTTACTTCTCCTGGATAGCATGCCTGGAGTAGCAGGCTCCTTATCTGTTCTTTGGAGATAGATGCCTGTGTTTGGACAGAATAAACTGTAAAATACAACAGTAAACTGTTGTAGTCTTCTCTGGAAATATTCCAATAATGTTTTTGCAAAAATCTGACTTGTAGGTTTGAGTCCCAGTTCTAGTATTTAAATACAATTGCACCCATAATTAGTTTTCTTAATCTTTTTTCTGCATTGAATGCAATTTGACTAAGCAGCATGCCTTTGGCACAGGCTATTCCACACTTGTGAAGAGGCTTTAGAAAGTGTGAATCCCCTTGTTGCTAGCGCATATATGCCACTGTTTTCCTTTACTTTAGTATTTGAGCGCTGCAAAGGATTCTTCCAGCTGATAATTTCAAGTCATCAGTGCTGAACTGAATCTTTTGTCTGCTGGTGCATAATAGTTTGTTGGAAAGACTGTGAAGGAAAAAACTTATTTAAAATGGAAAACTAAAAATTTTGCTTAATATTTTCTTCAGGAATGCTATGCAGACTGTTGTAAGAAGTGCTCTCTTTCTAATGGAGCTCATTGTAGTGATGGACCCTGCTGTAATACGTCATGTCTTGTGAGTGTTGCTGCAGTATATCTATTGTTCTTTTCAGTTCTCCATGGAAGTCATATGCAGCCTGTTATAGTTCAAAGAGTGTTTTATGTAGAATGAAAAGGAACATCTTATGTAGACATAATCTTAGTCCTGAACTATATTCTTCATTTTCTAGTTTTTCCCACGGGGCTATGATTGTCGATATGCAGTGAATGAATGTGATATTGCAGAGTTCTGCACTGGAGACTCTGGCCAGGTATGTATGCAGAAGCTTTCTCTGCCTACACTATTGATGTTTGTTTGCACTCATTTTTTATATCAAATTAAGAGGAAAATCTCGATTAACAAACTGCGCACTCATATACCCAAAATAACTGGGGGGGGGGTGTTTAATCCTAACAAAATTTTTTAAACATAAGAATAAACTATCATAAACTAAAAAAAAATTAATCTAAGTGGACTCAAAATATGACTTCTGTAGGGTTGGTTATTTGTGTTTTTAAAACTTGTGGGGTTTTGTGTATCTGTATAGTATTTGTGTCAGACATCCTCCTTAGCTCTTTGCCTGGACTATAGTGTAAGTACTAAGAATATACTATAAATGTGAATGAATTAAAAGGTATTAACAGCAAGATTTTATGATATAAAGTAGTTTATAAGTGTAGAAAATTACAGCTAATCAGGTATACAATCATAAAATCATTTAGGTTGGAAAAGACCCTTAAGATCATTTTTTTAAGAGTGTGCAAATGTATGATAATTTTAGAAGTAGTGGATTTTATGCATTTCTCTTGAAAACATTTGGCTAATACTTAAAAGTGTAGGAATAAAGAGCAACCAAAAGGTTGTTTTAACTTGAGTTCTTTTAAATAGTTAACATTCTGTACATATTCCATTTTCACAGCAACTTTGACGCTTCAGGTGATATATGCTCCTTTTGAATACTGAGTATTTAGCTTCAAGGTTATATAAGAACTTCATAACTCTGCTGCAGTCATCTACTGCATCAAGTTCTTAGCTTTGAAGAAGTAGGATTCAGGATAGATCACATGTCTCTCTCTGGGCATTGGCTGTAATTATAGATGCCAAGAAATTAACCTCTTTTATATTACCATCTGAGACATCCACACTTACAGATACATACCTGTTCCTGAATTTTTTATTGTAAATCTTTTTTTCTGTAGATGGACCATTCTTAATGGGAGGGAGAAGGGCTTTCTTAAGCTAGAAATACTGCCCTCAAAAGTATTGGCTAATACAGTACATTGCAGCAGCAAACCCTTTGCAAGTCTTCACAGCTCTCTTTGATGACAAAAAGCTTTGAGAATGGTCTGCTTGTAGCTTTAGTAATATGAGGCTTCTGGACCTAATGACTTGTTCATACTAAAAAAGTTTCTAATGCCAAGAGAACATGACAATATCATAAAAAAACACAGCTCTGTAAGCAGTAGACTAGTAGGCTACAACTAGGTAGGTGGTTGCTTACCTTCTTAGTGGAACTGAAATGAATGCAGTGGCAGTGTTGCAAACATGGCCCCAGTATTAGCTACCAAATATCCTGCTACTGAACACATTTGTTCTGCTTTTCATTTTGCCTCACCTCCTTAATTTCTACTTGGAATATGCAGAAAGTTAGAATCAAACGTTGTATTTCATGGCTCAAGATACTAATTTTTTTCATTTGTATTTGTAGTTATAAAGATTCCTGCACTAATTATGTTATCTACCCCCTTTATATGTTGTGCAGTTGTCTTTTAAAACCAGGAAAATTCCATATGTGATCCTTTGATGTATTACAGCACACATGATTAAAAAAAAAAAATCTTAATTTTTTTCAGTGTCCACCAAATCTTCATAAACAAGATGGGTATGCCTGTGATTCTAATCAGGTATGCAATGTTTTAAAATCCCTGCACATCAGCAAATAGAAATCAACCAATTACAAGTTTTCTTTCTCTAATCCTGTCTTCCATATTTCTTCATAAATTTTGTCTTTTGGACATTGCTGTTGCTTGTGGTTTATGCACTCTATGTATAGTAAAAATTTTTACTTTGAGTAAAATCTGCTTGGTATCTTTACATTTTACATGTAGATCTTTTATTACACTCCATGTTACTAAGTTCTTTACAACCATGTAAATGATAAGTATAAAGCAGCTGCTGAAATGTCAGTATGTATTAAACATCAACTGACTTTGAGAATCTGGGCCAAAATGTGTACTCCATCTACCCAAATTCATGAAGACTATTATATATCCCAATATGTGTGTGAAGAATCAAAATGAGGCATTTGTTGGAGGAGGGGAAGGAAATGAAATACTGTTCAGTTCTCATTGCTAACATGTTGTGTTTTGTTTAGGGTCGTTGCTATAATGGTGAATGCAAGACAAGAGATAATCAGTGCAAATATATCTGGGGATCTAGTAGGTTGACTTTAACTACCTTAAATGTACTTTATTTCTGGTTCATTCCTGCCTTTGTTTTCTATTTTTAGTATTTTTATTTTTTGTTCTTGCCACTGTAAGATAAAGTTTTCTGCTCAGTAGAGTAGACTGCAGTGAGAAACTGTGGCTTGATTGCCAAGTGAAATTCTGAGTGTGGAAGTGTTGACAGTGAGATTATTCTGACATGATGTGGTAGGTAGGACAGCAAATGCTGGACTCTGGAATTAGGTGAGAAAACATATAAAATATTGGCAACTTAGAGTTACTGTTAGCGAGGCGGGGGAAAAGGGTTTGAGGATTTTTTGGGTATAGTTCAAAACAAATATTTTGGGTTTTTTTAATGACAGTTGTTAATTCCTTTATCCTAGCAGTGGTTCATGCTAAAGCTGCTCCACTTTGCGTCTCTTTGCTATAGCATCCTACTAGTCAGGAAAATTAGTACATTGGTGTGAATTTAAATATACATAGTTTAAATTTAAGCTCAGAGGTGTTAAGTAAAAAAGAATTGCAGTTGCAATTGAGTTTGCTTGCAGCTGAGAGGGGAAAAACACTCTGTGTAATGATTTTGAGACAGTTCATCAGACCAGAACTATCAAGATGTCCTGTACTCTAGCACTTAATGTTTTCTTGTGCATTTTGTCTAATTATAACTGCCACTGCTTATTTGAGGCAGAAGAATCATTCCATTCTAGGGAAGATGGGAGGCATATAGTTATTTGTTTATTGTTTGTCTTGTACAGTACAAAAGATGCTATGTCAGGGTAAAATTGGATGGTGACAACGTTTTCTTTGTCTTCTGATGCCTTTTTGAGATTTATGTTGCCACTTCACATTTATTGGTAATATTAAAGATGTTTTTGTTAACTCACTTCTTTGTATCTTACATACTTATATTTGAAAATATTTGGTTTGTCTTCTGCACAAGTGCTTTTACTGGAACTACTCTGTATTATTTATTTTTAATATTTTACCTTCCTCTGTGTAGTTGTTGTGCTTTTCTTTTTTTAATTGATTTTTAGAAAAAACAAATGCGTTTGTTAGTAAATAACTGTGGTGCTATTAGTTCAGATTTCTACTCCTACAAGGCAGTAGAAATTACACTCTGACTGTTAACCTTGTTCTCTGTGAAGTCCTGAAAATAAAATAAAATAAACATTGAGTTGATGTCAGAACATATGCTTATGGTATAAGCCATGTATGAAATCTTTGATCTCCTGAAATACACATCAGGAGTAACTGTAGTGCAAACAACTAGGTTTAATCTATGTGCAGCTGTTACGAAGTGAACAAAATTGGACCACAGATAAATTCAAATGCAGAAGACAATACAGACACTGTGAAAATTGCTTTTTTAAAAGTTCAGGGCAAATTTTGAACATTGAGATTATTTTAGAAAAGCCATCTGCAGGTATTGCAGTTCAGTCTGCTAGGTCCCCACTGTAGTCACTCGAAAATACCATCTGCGTACATACACATGTGTTTAGATTTCTGTTTTGTTTTAAAAAAATACAGAGAATTGCTGCAATAAATTATACAGGTTTTCAAAGCTCTTATGTTGGTAGTGGAAAGTATATTCCTTTTTTTCTTTCTTCATCAACAGAGTCTTCAGGATCTGACAAATTTTGTTATGAAAAGCTTAACACAGAAGGCACAAAAAAAGGAAATTGTGGAAAGGATGGAGACCGATGGATTCAGTGTAGCAAACAGTAAGTTCAGATGGTAGAGATTATTTGTATTTTAAATAGATTAATACTAATTTAATATTTTCTACTTTTTCATGAATGTTTGAGCAGTTTGTTTTGCATTATTTTGAATCTTCTTTCCCTCACAAGGGTTTGCATCTTCAAAAAGTTCCATAGCTCATTCTGACAAATCCATAGGTGACTCAGCAATACACTTGTAAAGAATTCCAGATTTTCAGAAGAACATACTGTGACTTTAATTCTTTCAGAGGAGCTGGGGAACGGGGCAGCAAAAAGTCAAGTTCCTAATATACAAACACCTCCGACTTGGTAGGGATAAACTAGGCTGCAAATGTTTTTGATTGCTGTGGGATTAATACCAGATGATGTTATATCAAGTTTATTCCAACCTTTAGTTTGACCAGAGGACCATTAGATATTTGGACACTATAGAGAAAATGGCTGATTCATTTGCATGTGATCATTACTAGATGAATATTTGATTAAATTTAGTTTTCAGGTTAACGATCATTAGTGGATAGACTTAAATTTCTCCTAATTGACCTACTGTTTTGTAATTTTTAATTAACCATGTAAAAATTACAATCTCAGAAGGGTGTTTTCCTTCAACTATCTGATGTTTGTCATCAAGTGGCTTTTTATATTTTTTATTACATGATTTAGTTTTCAGATAGGTTTATAAGAAAAGAAGTTGTTTAATGAATTTTTTTGTATTTAGATGAGAACAGTGTTGTTCTGATATGTATATTAGACTCATTTGTAGAGTAGTATAGTACCTCATAGTAGAGGTATGCAGAAGAATGGTCTAGCTTAAGGACCATTTAAATTTTTTGCAATTTTAACAAATACAATTTCCAGCATTCATCTAGTTGCTTCTATGACTTAAGACAATTAGAGTAAGAGATGGAATTTTTAAGCTGATATCCTTCTGTTGAAGATTGCTCATATAAAATAGCATCAAATAAAGCAGACTCTTGACCAAAATTCAGGCATGCACACTGCATGCTAACGATTGTTATTATAGTTCTGTTGTCCTGCAAGGGAAATAAAATAAAATTAAAAATTCAAACTTCACATTAACATACAGCATCCAAGCTGCTAGAGAGAGGGAAATGTAATTTAGCCTGACAAAGCTTTGTACAATTTGGCTCCTCATAATTGTACTGTATTGTATTTAGAGCACAGATAAATATTTTTGTTGATGTGAACATTCACTGGTGCCTTAGAATGGATGATTACTTGTTTCTGCCTCTTGGCATTTATATAAAATGATTTTTTATTTCCAGACTTGTACTCTGAAAGTCTATCGTGTGGCTTATGGTAATATATTACTTAATGCGATCAGCAGAATCATTGCTGGTCTTTCTTTTTTGTATTTTTACTTCATATTATTCCAGTAACTTTTTGATTTATGTTTTCATTTTACAGTGATGTTTTCTGTGGCTTTTTGCTCTGTTCTAATCTTACTAAAGTTCCACGAGTTGGTCAAGTTCAAGGAGAAATTATCCCAAATTCTTTTTATCATCAAGGACGAATAGTGGACTGCAGGTAAGAGATAATGCAGTGTTCCAACATGATTTTGCTTTGTCAAACCTAACTGAATTAAGATAAACATACATGTAAAATTGTATGATTTTTTGGTAATTAATATCTCACATCAAAACCATTATTCTAAGTGGTATTTCTTTTGATTAAAAAAATTAAAAGGCTAATAATATTCCACATTTAAAGAGGGTGAAATGTGGGTTATGCTTTTGATTACTCTATCTGGTCTCTCCAGTAGCAGAACTTCACAGTCAGAGTTTAATGCTCAGCCTTATATTTTTCTGGGGGCGGGGGACACATCTGTAATTGTCGAAGATCCATATATTAAACATAATGATTTTGCATATTATATCCTCAGAGAAATAGCTGTAGGGAAGTGAAGGCTGAGAGGGAGGAAACTGAAGAGTTGTGGCAGGATAAGAGTTAAGTTACAGTTCAGTTAAAAGGCAGGTAAATGGGTTTTAGTCTACTGTGCACAATACTGGATTTGTATTCTAAAGACATTGGCAGCATTGCTGTCATGCTAAGAATACTCTTACATAGTTAGGTGAGTGAACAATGATTCTTAACTCTTCTATTATTCCACTAGTATTTTTATTTAAATGTCATCACTCGGGAAGTTAGTTTTTTAACATTTTTCTAGCAACAGTATTTCACAATATTTGAAAAAAAAAAAGGGTAAAGAAAAAAAAGAAAAAAACATGGCCCATCAAAGACTTCAGAAAAAAACCCAAAGCCTAAGGGGGTTACTTTTTGAGTATTTAAGGCATTATCTAGATTTCTTTTTAGTCTGACAACCAGAATACGTTGTCAATGCTGTGGAAAGACAGAAAAACTTTAAAATTTTGTTCAATCTGTCTGTGTGCTTGAATGAGAGAAAGGTATGAGCCTTTTAGTATCTACATTAAGATATTTAATATTTTCAAAAGACTCCAGTCACAATACTAATAGTATCTCAAAACTTTTTTCTCCTAGTGGTGCTCATGTTCTTTTAGATGATGATACTGATTTAGGTTATGTGGAGGATGGAGCTCCATGTGGACCTCACATGATGTGTCTGGACAAAAAGTGCCTGCCAATTCAATCCTTGAACATAAGCAGCTGTCCCATTGGTTCTAATGGAAAAGTCTGTTCTGGTCATGGGGTAAGTCTGTACTGGGAGTTAGCTAAGCTTCTCCAGCTATCTCTGCTATATCTGATCTCATGCCCTGTGGAGTTACCTACCTGAAAGTATTCCTAAGACCTGTTGATCTGAAAACACAAATGTTAGATTCAGAGGAAGGCTGCCATTCTGTGACGCGTAGCTAAAATGTTAGAAAGCAAAGTTGTCAAATTAGTTCTGCAATCATACCCAAAGTGGTGGTTTTGTTACTAGCAAGAAAGAACTTTGACATTAGTTATTGTAAAGACTTCTGTAATGTACTACCCATATTTCAAGCTACTTGCCATCTTCAGTTAAGCTTTTTCCTGCATACTAACACCTTTATAAACTTGGCCCTGTGTTCATGGATTTATACCTCATGACTTAGATAATTCTAAACTGTTGGACCTCAGCAGAGAAGATACATTCTTCTTGAACAGATGCAAACTGTATCGTTTTACATTCAGGAACATTATATTCTGTTATTCTACTCATAAGTTAATTTGTCTAAGACAGTAAGTATGTTTTGATGAACAGATTCACTGTTCCATGTCTTAACTGATACTGATAAAACATTGATAAAACCTTTCCACTGTGGGATTCAGTGGACAGATACTTGCCTAAGGGGCTAGACTTCATACAAGAAGTTTTTGTTTTTCTTCTTGTTACTTGTAATTGAAGGTGAATTTGAGTGCTTCAAAGAGTATTAGGTTCAAAATCAAGAAGAAAAATGTTAATATTGGAAAGTAAAGGATCTAGGAATTCTAGAAATTGTCTCAGTACTTTTGGAGAGTGGCATGAGTGGTGAGGGAACTATGTTACCTTTTTTGTTTTCATTTGGATGGTTCTGATTCATAATTTTAAAAGAATACTTCAGTTGATCAAACTTGCCATAAGATGTATTTATCTTCAGCTTCCTAGATAAGATTCTTCAGTGAATACTTTAAGAAGCAGAGTGAGATTAAAGTTAAATGAAAAAAATCACATGTACTACTTGTAATCATTGGTGTGTAGGTTTTTTCTGGGTTTTTTTTTGACATTATGTTCCAGTGTCCAAAAGGCATTATTAGCTGATGCCTAATGACTGACTTCTAGTCCAATAATCAAAACTTCATTCTTTGTTTTGTGTCTGTTTCTCATGTCATGCTCTTTCCTTAGTAACCTCTTCTAGCAAGACATTCCATGTTCTTTTTCACATGGAAAGTTTACAGCTATTAACTCTCGCTATTGATGTTATATTTTAGGTTTTGTCAGTTGGATAGGTTTTCCTGTATCTGATAAATGTGCTGCCAATTTTAGTGAGTCCTAAGTCCTTTTTTAGAGGTAATTCAATTAATGTAGACCTAGGAAGAGCTATTTCTTCTCTTTCTAAAAGATAAGCAAGGACTCCTTGTTGCTGCTTAGAAAAAAATGACAACAAAACCAATGAGAATCTTGCTATTTTTTATACACAGGAGCAAGCTGTTAATGAGAGGTTGTAAAGCATGACCATGTCTTGAACCTTTTCAATGCAAATGCTTGTATTCCTTCTGGACATCTAGACTCAAAGTCTAGATAGTTGGTTAGTGAAGATCTAGCTAGTCTAGATTGGTTTTGGGTTTTTTTTTTTGGATGAGAATTTATGTTACTTTTTACATCCTATGCAGGTGTTTAGTGCAAATGATAATGGAACCACTGGGAACAGTTCTGCGTTTCCTATCATCTGAGTGTATTTAGAGGGTAAAAGCAATCTTTCAGGTTATTGATATATTATACTCATTCTAAACACTCAGTGCTATTGTTACAATATATAAATGGATGTCTTATACTGTGAATCAAATGCCTAATTACAAGTGAAATAAAGTTAATAAAATGTAGTTAACTGTATTGTAGTAACTGCTGTCCTTTATTGTCTTTTCCAGGTTTGTAGTAATGAAGCGACTTGCATTTGTAATTTCTCCTGGGCTGGGACAGACTGCAGTATTGATGATCCTATCAGGGATACTGGTAGCAAGAAGGATGAAGGACCCAAGGGTTTGTGTGATTTCAGTTTTGATGTTCTTTCAAGTATTTATGACATTTTTCTGTTGATACATGGTAGTAGAATTAGCACATAGAAAAAGAGTACTATTGTGCAGACCTGCTTAGACCCAGACAGTAAAATTCTGCTTCGTGTAGATGAAGTAGGTCTTTCTGCTTTGAGAATTGATGAAACTTTTACTTTTCTAACCTAAACTTGGGGAAGATTTCAGTAGGTAATGGTATGTACTTTCTGGTTTTTTTCCTTCATCCCTTATTCTCTATTTTTTATGATCATTTTCTTTGTGAATAGAAACTAAGTGTAGCTCTTATTTATATCATAATTGAGTATTTATGGTTTATTAGAGATTTCCAGTTCCCTTAGCTGTTCTCAGCTAATTCAGAGGGCCATGGCATAAAAAAGGGAAAAGTGGAATGTCCCTGGTGAAAAAAGCTTTGATTCTTTGAAATCAGATTTAAATGGGTGAAAAAAGAAGTAAATCAAGATTTTAAGGAATTATATTATTCTTATGACTATTATTGCTTATTCATGTATTTACTAGGTATTTCAACTGCATTGAAGTGTAAATACAAAGAGGGGCTATTCAGGAAATAATTAATCAAAAAAGTTTTCCAAAGAGGAAGAAAAGCACTTGAGATTCTCTCTGACTTCTCTGCCAAAGAATGTCTTTGGATTGTGCTATCCATTTTTTTTGTCTTTCCTGTCATCAGGACATTGTCTAACATCAGACTATATTTATCCAGTGTTACGTATGCATTTACAGATAAAGTTCCCAATAAACAACTGAGAAACCCAAACAAAATCTTTCTGCTATGTCCCAGTTCCAGGTTCTTCTGTCCCTTATATAAGGCTGATGGAAAGAAGATAGACTTGTTTAAAAATGTAGTCCTTAGAGCTCAGACTCTAATTGATTTCTCTTTCAAAAAATCCAAGGTTTCAAGGGAGGACAGGGTTTTGGTATGTCCCTCCAGAATGGCTCTACTTCTGTCTTGTGTGCCTTACTCTTTTGCCCCTTAGCAGAATGTGTGCCTTACTCTTTTGCCCCTTAGCAGAATGGTTCCAGTAGACTTTTACCAAGAACTGTTGAAGAGATCGTCTTGAAACAAGTTACCACTCTGAAGGAGGGTCTCTAGAACAGTCCAGATATGTATTAGGGAATCTGTGCAGGTGCTTCCTGGACTCCTAACGCCACCACCATTGAGTATAGAGCTGCCTGGTTTGTACCTTGTCTTACAAAGCTACTTGTCGTTCCCATTTCCCATAAAAACGTTCATAACTGTGGAATGCTGCTTACAGAGTCTTTAAAAAAAAAAGTGGAGAACAGCACTATAGAGCTGGTTAATTCTCTTTCTGTGTGGATGAGGAGAGCAGTATTTACAGTGGTAACACTGAGAGTAAATGAATTTTGTATTGCTCATTTCAAAATCCTGTAGATAAGAAATAATTCCTTCCTCTATAAAAAGGTCTATAGGAAAAGCAACACAGAAGGCACACTTATCTTGGTTAGATTTTTGTAATTCAAATTAACTCATCAATTTCAGAATGGAAATACCTTTATGAAAACTAATACATCAATGCTGAAATATTCTGGGAAAATGTCTTAAATGAATATGAATGCATGGATTTCTGCCAGTAGGTACAGACATAAAGTTTAGACTGCATTTTTCAATGGAGTCCTCTGCAAAAAGGAGGAATATGTTTTTGTACAAGGTGGCTTAATGATTTCAAAAGACAGATTATTTTTACTTATGTTGTTGTTGTAATTTATTGGTGTTTGAAGCGCACCTAGTAATGAATTTAGGAGCCTGAACACTGACAGCTACTATAATCTCTTTTGCTGTGCTAACAGAGGAATTCCTTTGTGAGAAGTAGTTTTCTGTATTGTAAAGATCCAGTGTACTGAAGCCGTTTCCATTAAGGTTTTTTCCCTTTATTACCAGTAATTCCTATGTCATATGCCCGTTTACAAGTCTGAGACAGAAACCAAATACTTGGTTTTCCTTAGCCCTAAATTTGAGTTTTGTTACATTTCAGAAACAGAACACTCATGATGTGAAAATTTGCCAGATTTAAGATTTTTCACGAATCCAAGCATTTTTCTTACTACAATTAGAGCATGTATGGCTAGAAAGTATTGCTGTTTATTTATATGTTGTTACAATATTTAACAATTGACTGCTATTCCTGCTGCACTTTATAGACCTTTCCATCATCCATCAGTTGCTTTTGGCTCCATACTGTATTTCAGGATTTAAAAAATCAGTGGTCCTTAATTATGTTGGTATTAATACACGAGTCTTGAATTATTCTAAACTCAGCAAAATACTGTATCCTGTAATAGCAGACCTACACAGCATGCTAGCAGTTTTGGGAAGACAAAGAGTTCTTGCTGTTAGTTTTCAGCTACTGCAGAAACTTTGAATTACTTTACAGTGTTGGCTAGTAGTTTTGAAATAAGTAGAGCTCCATATGCACACAAGATTCTTCCTTTACAATTTCATTTGCAGAAATAGGTCTTTGTTTGACTAGTGGAATAGTGTGTTTGGCTTTTTTAATATAAAACTTATTTTTCAAGTGTGTTTGTGTGTGTGTTTGTGTATATATTTATGAAACGAGAAAAAATGAAGCAATTTCAAAACAGACTTTATTCAGCAAGATGACTACAAAGTTTTTGTCCCTGGAAAAGTTCCCATTAGACAGGGAATTCGGCTGCTTGTTTGTGGTGTATTATGACTCAGTGAATCTATCAAGCTTTTTATATTTAACATAGGAAATGTATAGATTATGTTTTTTCTGAAAAGAGTTCCCTTAAAAAATAAAAAATAAGGCCTCAATGACTTAAGAGACACTGTCTGAACATACTGAGATTTCCAGGGTGTTACCTGAAGCACATTTCTAGGGTAGGTTTTTCCTTTTAAAAGGTGTTATCTGTCTTTAGGTCATATAGATAGAAAGTCCTATTCATAAATGCAGTAACAAAGGAAAATTTTACTAACTAGTAAAGGAATGAATTAAGAAGTTGTTTGTTTGGTTTTTTTTTTCTTTTTCTGCAATGGAACTGTTTCCAAACAAACTGTTTTCATTTGCTTAGTGTTATTATGGATACAGTAAGTTTCTGGTGATTGAAAGGAAGCTTTCTTATTGGTGATTTATTTAAATTTTTGGCTGTTTTAAATAAGCAGTAGGTTGAGGATGTTCCCTTTTTAAGTAAATAATAGAATCACAAGCTGAAAGGGATAGTCTGACATTTACAGGAAAACTTCTTGTTGAAATATTTGCAAGCATTCAAAGAAAACCAAATATAGCTCATTTCAGAATTTTTAAAGCTACAGTATTTGGTAAATAAAGGTCTGTTAGGAGGTTTGAACTGTTTATCTGACAATGGATTATAGCGTCAAATATTCCTTTGAGGAATTATTTCATGTTTTCATTTCAGACATATATGTGATCATTTCCTTAAAAAATCTTCCCTTTTCCCTCCACACAGTGAGCATGGCCACTAACAGGCTAATAGGTGCAGTGGCAGGGACCATTCTGGCCTTGGGGGTGATTTTTGGAGGCACAGGGTGGGGAATAGAGTAAGCATTTTTCTTAGTTTGAGTTTCATGTTTGGTGCCTAGTGTGTGAGGTAACCGTATGCACCCGAGCCCTCTGTGTATTACCCCCGTTAGCTTTGTCATGTGGTGACCGTATTTGTCATGTGATTTGACTGTGTCTGTGTCATGTGGTTTGCTCATGCAGTGTTGAACCTTCTCCTGTCTGGGATAATGTGGGGCATAAAACAATAAGTTTGTGAATTTTTACATTGTCACAGTAAAATTAAATGTCTAAATGTTTCCATTACACCAAATTATAAAAATTCTGGGAAAAAAAGGAAGTTTGTGATAATTTTGCAAAATAGATTGAGTAATGTGGACTATTTAATAAAATGCAGAAATTGTTTATTACAATCTATGGGGCTTTCAGTCTAATAATTGGTCACATGATCTAGCTAGGAAGATGAAAGCTGATGATAATAGTATAGACAACAAGTTTTACAGTAAAGCTTCTGAATGTTCTATTGCTAGGTTTCTGTTACCTCAAGGCCATAGAATGCTGAAGGATAGAATTCATATATATGAGGAATATGTATGAGCAATTTTTTATTGTCTTTTCATAGTTTTAAGAAACTGTAATCTTAAGTGTTAGCCCACTACATCAGTTTTAACAGTGGCTATGATTTATATATGTGTGTATATATACACATACAAAAATGCCCATATAAGAACGCTCTTCATTCTGTGTTCACTGTGTAAACTACAGAATAAATTGCAGTTTCTCTGCTCTTCTGAAGTTTCCAACTTCACTGTGTTTCTAATACTATGTATTACCTCTGTTGTGTGACAGTGCCATCTCTCTGAAGGGGGAATCATAACAAAACAGTTTGTGATTTTTAATCAAGCTCTGTGAAAAAACATTCCTGTACAGTTCTAATTAAGGCTGCATAGGTAGTCTTCTGGTAGGCAGTATTTTGCATGTTGTTGAGTTTGCAGCCCTAGATATAACCTTTTTAGCTTCTGCTGAACAGGACTGTTACATGAAACTCATCTTAGATTCTCAGAAGATTAGAGACTTTTACACTCACAGAGGACAAATAATAGAAAAACAAATAGAAAGAAGGTAATAGGTCATCTGCATGAGAGAGTGCATCTGTGTTTTACGGGTGGGTTTTACAGCTGTTTGCTAGAAACTGAAGACTGCAAAGATTGTAGAGGTTTGGGACCCAGATTCTGGAGCAGAATATTTATTTGCCTACAGGTTGAGGACTATTTGCCTTTTGCTTATATTCTGCCTTGTACCCTTCTGTTTTTATCTTCTCTTACCTGCTTTCTCAATCCACTCAGCTCTGACCAATGTCCCTGACCATTTGTTCTTGCTCCTGTATCCTTCTCCTCTAATTCCAGCTTTTCTTCATTTTTCCTCTCCTCACTCACTACCTGACTCATTCTTCTTTCCTGGATCCCATCAGTCTTTTCTCTGTCCTCTGGTTCCTTCAGATACAAATACACATTCAAGGCAAGCTACTGCTATTTTTTGTTGCTTGGTTTAAAGAAAGCACATGGGAACACAAAACCCTCTCTGTTCCTTATGCCCTTCAGGCCCTGGTAGCTGTTACCATCCGCGGCTGCAGGGGAGGTTGTGTTACCACAACCTGATGACAGGTCCTGCCCTTCTTCCTCCTTCCTCACCACTTCACTTGCAAATTGCAAACTTGTCTTCAAAGTGCTGAAATAACTTTAGTTTCTTAATGCTTTATGAACTTAGTAATCATGGGGGACAAAATGGCAGAGTAGTTTTTTTTCCAGATTTCATCCTAAAATGGATACTTAGCTTTGATAACTTAAACCAGAGGATTTGGCTGGCAAAATGACAGGCAAGAGAAGAAAACCACTACAGTGTGTTACCTGCAGGACAATGTGCAGGAAACTGGCCTCTTCTACAACAGGCAGAGTTTCAAAGCAGTGTATATTAATTCTTGTAGAATCTGTCTGATGATTATGAAGTTTTAGGGAATAATCTGAATTCCACTGAATTTGTAGGTATGTTGTGTTTTAATACCTTAACTAGGATTTATATCAGGGTCCTAAAAGATGTCTAGAGATGATACAATAGACATGCCAAAGCAAACAGCGCCTTGCAGGAAAGGGTAGCTAGCATGCCACATCGTTATGGCGTGGTTAGTTGCAGGAGCTTCCTCCTGAAAAATATGTGTCTGCAGGTTGTAGCAGTAGCATGGCGGAAAGAATAGGCATACTAGAAGTGTTGCATCTTGTGATAGTCTGGATGGAAAATGACCCCACAGTATGGTGGTTGTTAAAAACTTCCTCTCACTTTCAATTTGCATGTGAAGTATCAGAGTCCAGTGACTAGAGAGGCTTATTTAGCTAAAACATACTGACTTACACTTTTCTTCATAAATGTCACTAACTAAAATGACCTGATGCGAATTATGCTTCGTACTGGTAGGAAAATTCTGGTTTATTAGTAATACAATCTCCTTGATAATGCTTAATAAAACAAGGTATACATCCTTAAGGTAAGGTATAACATGTAAAAGTAGTCTCGCTGTAAGTACTTTTATGTGCACAATCTGTTACGGTTTTAAGAGCTTACCAATAATCCTCTTAAATCTCTGTATTTTGAAACTTGAATTCATTAATTGGAGGACTCCATTCTGCTAAACAAGTGGTTGCTGTTTAATAATCATAAGTATTGCACCAGCTTTGTTTTTATATTGAAGTCAGAAATAACATTATATATAGTCTTACTATCAGTGAAATTTTACCTTGAATGTAGCCTTTTCAGTTTCTTTACTAGGAAAAATAGCTGTTTCTCTGCATTCATAGGAACTGCCACTCCCAGCATACTATGAAATGGTTTTAAGAGTATTCCAGATGAATGGACATGCCTTTATCTACAGCCATCTATGATTTACTCTGCTCTTAGGCTCTCTCCAGTAGATAGCCTAATTCTCACAGGCATTTGATTTTCAGGGCTTTTTTTGTGTTAAAAATGAATATCAGTTCTTTAGTCACTGACACTTCATAAAATTGGCTCAGATCTGAAAAGTGTTTTTATTAGGACCCATTTAGTATTTAACACAATTTTAGTAACTTTTCTATTAACTGAACCTAATTTTTTTGTATATTACCCTCTTCTGTTTAAATTTTGATTGAATTCTTCCATATTTATAGCAATTAAAACCAATATTGATTTTCTGTATTGAAACAAACTGCAGTTTGATGAATGGATGTGCATTACAAAATAGATTTCCCCCCCCAACTTTTAACAACCAGGGAACATAGTAAGAAGAGGGATGCAAAAAAGTGGCGATTTGGTACTTCCTTATCTAAGTTATGATGTTGTTACTGTCAATTAATCATTGTACCTCTTTTGTGGGAAGATAGCATTCTATGGCTAGAAAAAAATCAGCTTTAGAATTTTTCAAGGCTTCTCAAATTTATTAGATTAATTACATGCTGTGTTTTCAGTCTTTTGTTGTGTGCAATCATTTGGTAAAATCCAGAATAAGCCATAGATCTGAGTCAGATACAGTAGCTCATTAGGCTGCTGTTGAAAGCAAGCCTTAATTGGGAGTGGAATGGCATTGATTAACCCTCCACCATGCTCACTCCTGATTTGAGCCAAGTGTGACTTTAAAGGTAAGTCCAAATAAGATACATTCTTCCAAATTGTGAAAAATTACCGTTTAATTATTGTTGTCAAATTTGTGCACTGCTCATACCTGTAAAGCTCACTATATTTCTTTTCAGTCCAAGTCTTTTATTCATATTCCTCAACACTCTTTGTGTAGAAATTGTAGGAAGCAATTTTTAAAACTTCGTTTTCTTTTAGCTAATCTGATCTCCAGAAGCACTGATAAGGGAAACATGTAATAGATGGAGTGAAGTTAGGTCACTGCAGTACATTTTAAAACTTAGGGCATGTACTTCCTGTGTCTGGGACTGGGCAGAAGGTTTTGTGATACCGACCTAACAGCTTAAAAATTTCAGTTGTTGCAGCTGCCCTTGCTCTTTCCTTTGCTGATCTCTGGCTGCTCCTTTTTCTTTCTTGTTAGCTGACAGTTTTCCAAACTCATTTTCAGAACCTTTAAACCAGGAAAATTTCAATTGCTGTGTAGAAGTGTTGGTTTGAGGATACTGGGATAGGAGGTAAGAACCATTTTCTGAAGGCTAATCCTGATATGTGAATACTTAAAAACCATGCAACATGCTGCAAAAGAACTGTTGGGTTGGTTTCATTTTGCCTTGAGCTCAGATGCAATTAGGTTTACATCAAAGACTGCTTAATAGGAAATCTTTGTACAGAACAATTAAAATGTTACTCAAGCCTATTGTCAGTTTTCCTCCACCCTGTGTAAACAGAGCACTTAGGGGTCAATTATGAATATCTTATTCAGGTGTTCTCTTGCCCTCTTCAGAAAATTGCACAAACATATTTTGTGCTCTTCTTTTTGTTGCTCTTTTTTCCTGCTCCACCCTTCCCTACTTTGTTAGTAAGTACCTTCTTGAGGATGATGAAGAGATGCTTTGATGTTTGGAAAGCTAAATGGGAATACAGCTCTTAATTCAAGTTTTGTTCCTTATTATATAATCCTTTACTTTTGTCAAACAATTGTTTGTAAATTTAGCATTGACGTAACTGTAGGGAGTCTGGACTCTGATTAGCAAGTGGTGCTAGATGCTCTCAGCTCAAATTAAAATACCTACCACCTTTCAGGATCTCCACAAAAAAAGCCAGGCTTTTTTATTTTTATTTTCTTTCTCATTTGCTGTAGTCATAAAACATACAGTATTCATACTTTTTCCTTTAAGTTAAGGAATTATTCACAAATATCTTAGTGTCCTCAGCTGATAGTTCATTCACTTGATAATGGAGTAAGTCATAATGAAATTTACTGCCTAACACAAGATTTTTATCTGTGGTAGATGTCAACATAGCACAATGCAGACCAACAGCTTTGTTCATTCTTAGTGTTAAAGAAAAGTAAGTTTGGCTTGCTGAAATTGTGTAGAGACATCACCTTGTGTGCTGTCTATATTCCTTGAATTGTTTGACTACCCTTCAGTTGCTTCACTTAACGTGAGTAAAGTGGTTGGTTCTTATGTCTGTCTTACCATAATCCTTTACCACAGGTCCTAGTGCCACCAATCTTATAATAGGCTCCATCGCTGGTGCCATCCTGGTAGCAGCTATTGTCCTTGGGGGGACAGGATGGGGCTTTAAGTAAGCAATGCCGCATGTCTTCTCTTCAGTGGCTATGGCATTTCTATTTCTTGCTTACATCACTAAATTTTGAGCTCCTGCTACAAGATTTCTAAGTTAACTCCCCCCTGCAACCCAACTAAAACTAGTTTGAAGAGAAAGAATTACACATGCACTGAACGAGAGGAAGAAACGGATTTGAAACTAGCAGATGTCATCAGGTTGCAAAGTTGAAGAACAATAAAAGAATTAATTTAACTTTCATGAGTTCACCCTAACACTCAGGGAGCAAGGTCTTTTTTTCACCACAAATTAGTAGCGTTGTTCTCAGAATTTGACTACAATGGTTAAAAACCACAAAAGATATGTCTTGAGGAGTGTTTATTTTGAATGCAGTAGTACTTTCAAACTGATAACCTTTTTTATAATTTAAGACTTCATGTGTAAATGGTAACTGGTAGCAGTAGCAGAGTAGTTTTCAGTAACAAATGTGTTGACACAGTTGACTCAGAATTACTAAAGCTAACTTTTGTTTGTGGTTACTGTTTTTTTTTTTTAATTATCAATTCACATTTTAAAAAGAAAATCAGGTTTAGCAAGAACATTTTGAAATCTTGAACTGTCTCCTGAAAGATAAAAACATTTCTCACCCAATTCTAGTTCCATGTGTTTTATAACTGTGAGTTGTAACATGCTAGTCCTTCTGCTTGTGACTGTTAAAGCAATGAGGGAGTCTTGTACAAAGGTGTTTAATTCTTGCCTTTTTTTGTAGTGTCAAGTCTACTTACATGCATGGTCCATAATTTGTAAAAAGTGATTTAAATTTTAGAATCAATGTTTATAACCTTACAAATCATGGAAGTGTTAAGCACAAGAACAAGTAATTTCTCATGGTATTCAAGTTGCTATTTCTTTTCAATAACATGAATCAAGATTAAGCCATCATACAACAATAAGCCATAATTCCTGAATCAGGTTTTTATAACTCTTCAAAGAGTATTTTATATGGCCTATATTCATATTCCATGTCTGAGTTGAGAAGAAAAACATAATTATTCCCTAATAGCCACCTTAATCTATCAAAGTAGGATATAGTGATCAGGTCATATTTATCTGTTACTTCACTTTCAAAGGTCACCTGAAAATGTTTGTTTACTTCTGGTTGAATTTCTGTTACATTTCCTAGTTTCTGGTGGCCTTAATTACACAGGCATACAGAAGCAAAATATTTCTAAATCTCTTTCAGCCCTGCTGAACACAAAACAGTCTTTGACCTTTCTTCTGGACAAGGCAGCTAGTACTTCCTGTTGCACTGCCTGCCTCTGTCAGTGTTTTCAGAAAGACCCAGCACATGCAGCATTCATTTTTCTCTAAATGCTTGTTCTGAGGGAAGTAACACTCCCTGTGCTTCCCTTTGACACTGGCAAGAGCTGCATGCATCAGCTATAGGAGTCAGTGCTCCTCATCTGCTTTCGTAAAAAAAGATTAAATACAAAAGGTATCAAAACATCTGTCTAAGCGTGGGTGTATGATCTTCATAAGCCTTTTTAATTCCTGCTGAGAGACTGAACTGCTGGGGTTTTTTTCATACAGCTTCTTCTCAGGTAAATAAATTAAATCCACTTATTTATACCATTAATATCCCTAGGTCAGCCTCCAGCATTTATAAGTTACTAGAGGGCAGCTCTAAACAATATTGTTTTAATACAGTCCTGTGTCTTTTCCATTGTGTCTCATATGACTGAGATTTGTATTTTCCATATTTATAAACAGTAAAATAATTCAGTATTTATGCATTTTTAATTTGTTATGTTGTTTCATCAAACCTGTGTTCAGAGGCAGAAATTCAAATGAGATGTGTATTTTAGAATATGCAGTGACAGACATGGCCTTGCACATGGTGTTAACACAAGAAGGAATTTGGATTCTTTTCATTTGATGGATTGAAAGATTTTTTTCTGTGTAAAGGCCTAGTCTGGGAATGTTTTTCTTACAGACTCTGTAATATTTACTTGGATATATTCTATAGCATTAACTAATACAAATACATTTACATTGTTTCTACCATATCCTAATAGATGCAGAATTATAGGAGAGAGTTCTCTTTTAACCTAAATAAAGCATATAAACAATACATTACAATTTCAGTTAGTTGCAGAACTGAGCTGGGTTTTTTTTTCCCTCCACTTTGCTGCAATTAGCTTTTTAAATAAATACAGCCAAATTTTCTGCAAGGCTTACGTTAACATTTCTCTTAAAGTTTTGGTTTATTAAGAACAGCAATGTATGCACATTTAAAGCAATAATATTGGAAACACTGATACTGCAAGTTCCCATGGGAATTAATTAAGCGAGCTAGATTTTGTTGAAAAAAATAAATGTCTCATTATATTTTTGGACCACTTTTCTGCTATCAGAGACATATATCTGTTACTTAGCAATTCATATACTTTCCAGACATAGAGTACTCATTCCTAAATAATACATTTGTATTGCAGAAGGTAATTTGTTGAAAACACAGTACAAGTCATTAAATTATGAAAACTTTAGGCAGTTTCTTCCTCTGAATCTTTTTAAATTGTCTTGTGCTGTAACAACCTTTCTTCTTTGCATCAGTGCTGCAGCACCAGCTAGCAGCACGAGCAGTCTGGCTGCTGACTGGGGACACCTACGCTTGAGAACTTGCATGGACACAGATCTTTAGAAGTCTGAAACAATACAGTATTCACATGATGGTTTATTTCTTCTTTGTGTTCCACATCTCGCAAACTACTCTCACAAGTGTTCAGCTTTGCATCCTGGTGTCATTCATTGGCCCAAATGTAGAAGCTTGTTATCCCTAGAGAGGATATGTCTCTTGAAGCTCTTACTCTTTATTCTGTAGCAGAACCTCAAATACACTGGCCTGGCCTAGCTCACAGCTTGAAGTGCATGTTTCTTCTGGGGGTCAGAGGGGAACTGAAAAGGCTTTTCAGCTTGTATACAAAAGAGGGCTAGCACACGTAGACCCTCTGATACTGTGCTTCAGCTATATCTGGAGGGACAGAGAAGGATAATAAAGAGGATTTTAACTTTTCCTTTTTAAGCAAGTGATATGTTTAGTCTCTGCAAATATGGAGAAGGTAGCTAATGCTTTACAAACTGGGAGATGTGATTTCTGTTTCACAGGTTATCAGATGTTCATATGAACATACGGTACTGTGGTGTCAAGTCCATATCAAACGTAAGCTGCAACTAAGCAAACTTTGTTCATGAACTGAGGTGGGGGGGGGTGGGGGTTGGAGGGAAGTGTGAAAGAAGGCTTGATGCAAGTTTGGAGAAACAAAGTATATAAGAAAACCCAAACCTTCCAGTTTCAAGAGTGAAGCCTAGGTTATTTTTTTCTAATCAAGTTAATGGGTGGATAGAACAGGAAAGAAAAAAGTTAACTGACAATTTTAGGGGGTGTAGAGCTTCATTACACATTTCAGGTGGCTTAGAGTTAAAGGCTGTGAGTGGAAACCTTGTTAAGCAGTAGATTTTACTTCATCTGAACCTTGCATAGTACTTTTAACACTGTTGGTGTTTAGACTGCGGTAAGGGACTTCTACATATTTCTACCTGAACTCTGTTGGGTAATGTACAGAAGTGTGGCATTCATGAAATGTGAAGTTCATTTTGATGTAGCAAGTTTGTGCAAGAGTTCAGTATACAGTGTTTAACATAGAACTGATATAGGAAGGACATTTTTACCATTAGAGTAGTTCTGTGCATTGGCTGTAGTCACAGTCCCAGGGGCCTACAATTGCTTTTTTCCCTAGCATACAGTCACATACTTTTACAAAGCTACTGCAGTGATATAAGCCAATTAAATGCTTTTGTTGCTGACTTTAACAGTATTAAAGCAATTTTTAGTAATAAAGCAACACTGCTGAGAGGCAATGCTAGTAAAAGTGATGTGTAAATACACAGGAAAAGCTGCTTCTCACTATAGCAGAATGCAAAAGTGGCTGACAGAAGAGTTGATTGTAGGCACAATTCTATTTCCAGCAATTGTTTCTTAGCTGAAGAGCTGCAGGGTTTTCTGTCCCTTCTTTTTAAGGGAAGATTAATGGATGGACCAAAGACTTACCCAGGTACAGCAGATGCCAAGTTTTTAACTGGTCTGTGCGAATGCGTTTAGACCCCAAAAGTTTCTGCAAGATAAGGCAGTGGAATACCAATAGTGACTTTGTGAGGAAAGAGGTTTTGATCCCTTACTAGCATTTCCATAAACCATGTACCGCGGACCTAAATACAGTCACGACTACACAAACATCAGTGTTAGAATCAAACTCAAGATATTTTCTCACTTTTTTCCAAACTACTAGAATAAATGGCAGGTCAATGTCTTATTTTAGGCTGCTAATTTTAGTCCCTCGTTTTGTTAATTTGAATTGGTTTTGTAGCAAAAGGTCGTTCATTTAAGCTCTTCTTCAGTATTTGAATGATGCTTTAGGAATGCGCCTATGAAAACATTAGCTATTTGAAGTGGTTAAAATACTGGGTTTGGATAAATCTTTAAGTGCTTAAGTAAAGCTTTGTATTTATGTGACACAAAAGCATGGATTTGGAAGTAATGTACTGTATAACCACATTCCTAGTTGGTTGCAAAAAAATTGCATAGGATTGCAGCAAAGTATTTCTTACATACATGCAGCCTTTTTTGAAACCAGTTTTTCTTTACTGAAATATTTTTCATTTGTAAAGATGACCACGTTAGAGAGGTAACAGTGTGCTGCTTTGATTCAGAATCACCTATAATTTTGTTTCTTTTTCTGTTTGGATTACAGACTGAAAGGCTGACCCTCATTATTTAAAGAGGCACTAAATAATAATAAAAAAAATTAATGTTCTAAGATCTTCCACAAAAAACAACAAAGAACTAGGAAATAGCCTCATTCTTCTATATGTCCTTCCATAGAGAACTCTTCTGCCTCCTCCCTTATTGTTTTACTGACGCATACTGAAAGGAACCTTGTTCTTCTGTAATACGTAGCTATAAAGAGGTGCAAATATCCAGAATCTGATACTCACCTAGTTTCCATTATTTTTATTGTAAATTTTCTTGGGGAAGAGATAGACTTGTTCTATTTGCTGATTTAAGTAAGACTACTGTCTTCATTTTAGTATTAAAATGGTTGGTAATTTGGGATCAAGTTGTTAAAGCAGGTCAGGGAATCAGAATAGAATTCTGGTTCTTGCAGGGTAACACCTGACTGTCTGCCTCTTGTGAAGTGCTACAATTGCAGCAGAGAGACATGGCAGGCTCATGTTAATGCTTTGCACATGTGTACCACGTTCCCTTATTGACATTGTACCTGATGTACCATATTTCAGACTCTTAGGTTAAATGTTCTTTTAGTTCTTCACACGTTTCTGTCTCACGTGACTCTTAGCAGAATATCCTAAGTGAAGAAAGGCAGTGGTTTGGTTAGTATCTCATTCCTTGAAGTGTGTATTTCTGCTGGATAAAACTAGCACTGGTTTGGACAGATCACAGAATGCAGAGGGCACAGCAGACTTTGCCCTATGGCAAGGGCACAGGCTGAGCTGTCATACAACCAAATGGTCCTTACTGGAATACTACACTGGTGGAGATCAGGTTAGAAAAGACTTGACAGGACAAAAGTCAAAAGAGTTTTTTTACAAGAGTTGTACTGGGAAGCTAGCATAGCATCTGTTCTCTGTACCTCATTCCAAGACTTATTACAAAGTCCATTTCTTTAATTAAAATAATCTCAGGTAACAGAATGTAATTCAGGTTATGTTCTAACGACTTCTCTTCAAGTAAACTGGAATATGATACTTTCCCTAGAGTAGGAAGACAAGTAACATCATCTGGATTGTTTTACATGCATTGATGATTTGTTTTAAGGGGACTGACTAATTAGTTGCTCATCAGTAGTGTTTGAATTCAAGTATGCTAGACAGTTAAAGTGGGGGAGCCAAGAGGGAAGAGAAGCAGACATCCTTTTGCCACTGGAACTGGCAGGACAAGCAGATGCAAAGCAGGTTTTAACTCGCATTTAACCAAGTTATATTATATTCATACTTCCTGTCATACTGTTCTGCAAGTTGGCCTAAAAAAATAATTTGCTCGTCTCAAATTTACCTGTCGTACAGAGGAGGATGGATTGAGATATTGAAGTAATGTCAGCCTAATTCAAAACATGCATTAGTACAGTACTTCTAGAGGGGAAATGGAAGATGAATACGGTGATCATTCAGAAACAGAGAATTCTTAAGTATTCACCTTGCAAAAACATAGGCACTGGTACCCAAGATCAAAACAAAACAAAGGATGCCCAAGAATTACCAGTCTCTGGAGGTTCTCTTAAAAAGAAGTTGCCTTTGCATACATCCATTAGTCTCTTCAACCACCAGGCAAACCTTGTGTATAGTATATTTATAAATATTGTAGCAGTGGTAGTAGTTAGCAGGGCTGCAGAAAATAGAAAATCCTGGGGTTGGTATGTAGCTTTAGGGAATTTATTAATTCCTGTTCTGTATTTTTTGCATGTTGGTTTGGTGGCGGTAGTGGTGCATATGCCCAATGTTAAAACTAAATGCATGAGCCCCTTGCTTGATGCCCCACATAAAGCCAGATACTGGGGAGGTTGCACCCAACTTTTGTTGTTGCTTCCTAATGTCTTGCTGTTTGACATAGGATATCAGTGTCGCAGGAGACTGGATATCACTGACCAGCTTGCTATCCACTATTAACATTAAATTTTAATCACACAATTTACAAAACTGTCCAGTCTCCTTCGAATGCAATGTCTTTGCTATATTTTGCACTTTACTAAGAGTCACAGCAGTTATGGTCAATAGTGTGGTAAGAGCTCACAGAGGCACTTGCTTTTTCGTCAGTGGAATACTGAACTAACTCTGTTATAGCCAGAGGTGGGCACTTGCTCAAAGAACTCAGGTCTCCATGTGCTTTTATGTATTTCCAGTACTGGCACTTCTGACTCATTCTTTTAGGTATATGCATGCTTTCTTGGCCTAGTGGACACACATGTTACTGTGGCTGAAAGTTTCTACAAATTTCAAGCACCACTGGAAATACTACAGAAATAATTGAATGCTGTGTGCCAGCATGATCTTTAAACTGCATAAGGAAACCAATACTTGATACTATGCTACAGAAAGCATGCAAACAAATTCCTTAAATTGTTACCCCTCAGTAAAGCTGCTTGTTAGCCTGTCTCAGTGTGAGCCTTTTACTTTACTATGACCTTGGCCGTGACTTTGTTCCTGTTATATCTAACTAATGTCTTGCATTTTTCACTTTTCATCTCCTTTTGATGCAACCTGGAAGAAATGTCAAAAAACGAAGGTTCGATCCAAGTCAACAAGGCCCTATCTGAAGAAATGTGATTCAAAAAACTTCTCCTTGCACTACTGGGTTTTGGGTATGCTGTCTTTGCTGTAGCTGCACAGGAACTGAACCAGTAAGGAAGAACATGAGAAACAGTAACTATAGATACAATGTTGGGATGTTAGGATTTGAGGTGGTAGAAGACTGTCCTTTTTGGAGATAAGTTTGAAATACTTCCTCTATTCACCTTTCTCTTGTTAACATGAACTGACAAGTGTTACAAGCACACTGTTTCAAAATCAGGTGGGTTTTTTCTTTTCTCAAACAGAGGAGGAGACACACAGACCAAGTGCAATAAGAGAACTGTTCCAAAATAATCAAATAGAAGATTTGTTTCCCAGCCTGCTGGCACTCTAACTTCACTTGAGTTCGCATGACTTCCTTTTTCTTATCAAACTCCAGTGGCATGAGGAGCTAATTTCAAAAGGGTAACCTGCATGGCTCATACAAACAACCAAGCGAGCAAGCTGATCCCAAGCCAAGTCTGCAGCCCAATACATGCAAACCACTGGGAAGCCTATTCCAGGCTCTGATAGCTTTCCCAGCCACGCAGTGCATTCTGCTGCTGGACTTCAGAGTTCCCTCTTCTGTAAGCTGGCTGTCCACCTTGGTTTGGTCTCCTGGGCCAGGAGTCTTGGGTATGGAAGCTATCGAGTGATGGATGCAATTCTTCCAAGAAGGAAAAAGTGTAAATATGGAAATAAAATTTTGATGTATCATTTTCACAGATTATATATAAATATATATAAGAGAAAAGGATTTCCATATAAAAAGGTTCTATTCTTTATGTAAATCTATTTTTGATGTTGGGTTTGGTTTTGGGTTTTTTTGCTCCCCTTTTTTTCCTGTAGCATGTTGTACAGCGGATGTTCTGGGCTTGCTCAAAAAAGGCAGATAATAGCATGCAGATGCAGGGAGTTCTTACATCAAACAGATGTGATCTAAAGTTTGTATGCTTGAAACCAAAACCAATTAAAATCTATAAATGCATATCTATGAATTGACTATAAGTCTGGATTACTTTTTTCTTTGGCTGTAATTACAGAAAAATCTATATGTAACGTAAGATAAGTGACATCCTCTCAAAGTAATTGCAGAAGTGCCAAGCTTTCTTTTCTTTTTTTTAACTATAGCTAATTTTTTTCCTGTCTAGATCCTGTGAAATAAAAACTTAAATAAGCCTTAAAATACTCACAAAATGTTAAAAGCTTGGAACAAGTTGTTCTTCTCTTGCCTTCTGTGGCTTGCAAAGGTGACCAACATTTCTAACCCACTCCCTGTATCTCTTTGATGCATCTCACTTTTCAATGTTTAATGCACAATGAATACTTTGACCCTTGGCTACTGATAGCTAGTTACCATCACAAAGTGTGCAAAATCCCATGTAATTTTAGGGGGTTGTGTGTTGTGATTGCTTTTAGATATGCCTTGTGTACTAACATGGGGTTTTGCAGAGAAGTGCTGGGCAGAAGTGCTGTTCCCCTAAGTAACCAGGCTAGCCTGGGTGCATCTGGCTTGAGAAAAGTATGAAGTTGTCTACTTTCGGCCTCCCTTCAAATATAGAGCTGTACAGTCTGGCTCATCCTTTTCATCTTGATTTAAAACATTGATAATTCAATTTATGCAAGTGAAGCGACCTGAAAATTGCATTGCTGCATCTGATAATCAGAATTAAAAACTTTTGTAATTTTGGATTTAATTTAAAGGTTGGGTATTAGTAACAACGGAAGTCCAGTTACACCACTTGCTCCATCTATGTTGAGTGGAAATCCATTTCCTGAGTTAGCTTTAAGAGCCAAAACATTAAGAAAATGCTGCAGATTTCCTGTGACTTACAAAATCTCACTTCATTATATTTCGTATTATGATAAAGTTCAATCCAACAGTCTCACAAGAGAACTACAATATATTGTTTTGGTTGACAGTTATTAAAAGTTTTTGAACAGCTTTAACATAATCACATTAACACTTACTGTGTTCTGAGTTAAAGGTGCTGCACACAGGTAGTCAACATTGATATATATTATAAATCTTACTCTGAAAAGTTCCTGCCTGGCTTCAAGCAGAATGAAGCTAGTGCCAATACTTCTATGGCAAACCAGAAATACTTGTAACTGTATGATTGACCTCTAAAAGTACTTTGATTGGGAACATAATCCCCAGCTTTGTTAGGGCTCTGCTTCCAAAGCAAGTGTAACCCACAACAGAAACATTAGTGGTTGCCAAAAATTAAAGTAAGTAAAATCAACTGGATATGCATAACCTACCTGTGTAATAAACCAACCTTTGAGAATTGTTTCACAAACATTGTTAGTGTGTGATGTGATGTTCTAAATCAGACCACAGTGGTCCTCAACTACTATGTACATATGTTCAGTGCTGGAGTAAGTTTTTTATTTACACCAGCAGTTTCATTGGCTGAATTTATGCTCCACTCATCAGCCATTGTGTGTAAGTGGAAGAACACATTTGCCTTCCGCCTTGTGCGTACACAGTGCAAGTGACAACACAGCTCAGAGTATGTACAGGCTGAAGTGCTTTCTGTGTTGGCAGACAACTAAACTGGTTTTGGTAGGTGTTGATTTTCTACATCCCACCTCTGCTCTGCTTTGGGAAGTACATACCCATTTAGTCTCAAGTTGTTCATCACAAAGCATCATCAAAAGAACACCTGGTCAGCACTGCCTCCATTTCATCCACTATACATTCACTCCATTATTTATCTATTCATCTGGACAAGAACCTGTGGTAACTGTATAGCTCGTTCCAGTTTGCTGCATGACATCACTCATTTGATCTGATCCTCCTAAAAGAGAAGTCTACTAGGCAAATTAACAGCTATATAGGTGCATGTTAAAAGAAACAGATTAATTAAGGCTGGAGTTTAACCAATTTTTCTTTACTATGCAAAAATGGGTATTGCACAAACAAATTTAAGACAGATGTCTGAGGAAATGCCATAGAATACTTGAAGTTACGTTTTAAGCTGAATGAGTCATGTTTTATATTCATTATTGCTTCCACTGTTACTCTTACTTTAAAAAATGATTTGTAATTATTTTTTTAAGTGCACAACTTGATGTTATAAATCAGTTTCTGTTTGAAGTTAATACTCAGTCATATCTTGTTGGCTGCTAATGAATGGAATTCAGTAGTCCTTGTTCTTCATCTTAGCAAGATGAGTATTAAAAACATCATGAACATGGAATGGAGTAGTTTTTAATTTTCAGTCATTTTTGCTTTATTTATGCTCTCCATTTTATTTAATTTCTGCGTTCAGGATATCACCACCTTTATAGTACTGGAAACTGGCTGGAGTTTCATTTTACTGAAGATCTCTAAAACTGTGTTCTGTCTGTGAGAGGACGCTGCACGCGGGCTTTCCAACGCGCACAGGACCAGCACCTCAGCACCCCAGACTGAGCAGACATACAGGAGGAGGGTTGCTGCCTTCACTGAGTTGAATGAGACCTGTATGCATTGGGTAGTTGAGGGAAGCCTTTTGCATTTCAAAAGTCTGAATTACATAATTACAAAAGGTCTCAAATGCTGTAATTATTTTTAAAAATAATTTGAAGCCCTCATAATAACCAAATAATATGGTCATCATTTTAATGGCTTACTGAATGAAACTCAGTTTCCCTTTTTGTTTTTTTTGCTTGCTCCAGACAGGGAAACAAAATACACTGTTCTCTTGGTATCTCCCAAAGTTATGTATGAAAGCATGTTTCTCATTTAGAACTATAGAGTGAGGGAACACTGTCATTAATGGATCCACTATCATCCCCTTTATTCCTGTCATTTGACTGTAGGACGATTTTTCTGTAAACTCAGTATGAACATGCAACATTTTGGCTTTAATTGTAGGAGTCATTCCTAAAATAGGAGTTAAGCCTTTTGCAGTGTATAAATACAAAAGCAATATATAGATGGATGCGTATCTGCTTTTGATTTTATAAGAGAAATTCTTAAAGTTGTTTTTGAAAATTTTCACAATTATAGCATGAAATATGAAGAGTGGTCTTGCAGAGGCATTTACTATTAAGAACAAAACCAACACAACACAACAGCAAGTCATGTTCTACAAACCGGAAAAATGCACTTACTACAGATCCCTACCCACAAGAACTGAAAAACTAATTTAACATTGAATCATCCATCAGAAATAAAATAGAGACTATTTAAGTGCCCTCAGAAAGCTTGAAGAAAAAAAGTAACTGGGAATTTTAGTAGTAGCAATGCTCAAACCAATACTATTGAAAGCAAAAGGTCACAAAAACATTATCTTAAAGCTGCACATACCATAATTCAGTTTAGAGATGTATTGTTCAGAACACAGCAAGCACAGCAGCGCATCTTCACATTTTTCTAGGTTTGTTGAAGAAGTTATTTAGCGGAAGCGTGTAATGCCAGAGGACATATGGCCCTCTAGATAAGTACAAGGATTCCACGTCAGACCAGCACAGACATCCACTTAACGTGTATTATTTCTGGGCAATCACAAACTGCTGAAGGTAGCATAATTCAGAATGCTCTAATTTGTAGAAGCCCGGTAACTGAGTGTCAGTCTATTTGTTCTTGTGAAAATTTACTTCTAGAAGAGCTTGGTTTATGTCATAAATCATGGGACACTTCTCATCTATTACCACTAGTGGTATAACAGGCCATGCTTTAGTGTGGCACTTTCTGAGCCTGTTCAAGAATTTCCTCACCAAAGCTGGTAACTCAAAGCATGAAGGAGTTAACGATGTTTTTTACCTGCTCTTGCAGGACAGAGCTAGCCCACCATCCATCGTACAACCTGGGGGGAAGCTGCTGCTTTCAGCATTGACCTAACCAAAGCCTCGGTCTCCCAGTAGTCATCCCCCCACCAAAGGCTGGGTTTAGTCTGAAGCACCCGTCCAGGAATTGGTCCTCTTTAGGACAGACTCTGCTACGTGACACCTAACTGTGGAGAGGCAGAAACCAGAACTGATCTCCCAATCCAAGTCCAGTTCTCAGATTTCCTAAGCACAACACTGCACCACTTAAAAAAAATTCTCCAACTGTTCATACATCACACATTGACAGATTGCCTTAGCCATCAGACCAAATATTGTAAGCCTTGAATTTGCTTTTGGGACTGTGAAGCAATAGGTTTTCATCTGCACTACCTATGGCTTGAAGTTCAGCAGCTACTGAGAAGTGCAGGTTATTAAAGCTGTGCTTTTAACTGATGACCAAGGCGTGAACATATGGCACACCTATTACATTACAAACTGGTAAAATGCTGTGGTTCCATAATGATCGGTTTTGCCCCTCCTGTGGAAAGGAATTGCCTGCCCCCTCCCAACACACACTGCTTCTCTGCAGTCTAACACACAGTATCCAGCCAAATAAAGACACGAGCAAATAGTACGTTTGACTGGTTTCCCATCTCCAGCTAAGGTGATGACCAGCTTCTTCTCAAGAATGAAAAGCATTTAGACACCTCAAACCTAGTGCTTTTTCCATAAGCTTTAAGAGAAATTAAAAAATCGTAACTTCATGACAGCTCTGCTAAACTTGCTTCCATATCAACTGCAAGAAGCACTGAGCTAACAATTGACAGATCCAAGTTTCCCCATTTGGCTCCTTTGAAAGTATTTTGTGCATATTCATGGTTATATGGAAACAAGAATCAATATCCTTATGCATGTTGCCCTCACACATTAGATCCAAGATACAAATTTGACAATTTGCCTTGGAAAAGAATAAGCACTGACCTTGTTAATTCAGGAGAGTTTTCCATTCATTAGGTCTGTGGATTGTAAAGGTTGAGGCTTAAAATAGCTACTATGTATCTGCTCTTTAGAGGGGACTCCTATACACCTGTTACTTAGGGTGCCATGGTTTCACAGAACTGTAACACGCCTGATCAGCACAGGAAAGCCTTACTGTTCCCAGAAAGGGGCATTTAGTATTCCAGAAAACTGAACAGATCAACCTCTAGTGTGTCTTAATCCCAGTGACAGGGTGTCTGGATGCCTTGTGGAGCTGCAGCACAACCAAATAACTCACAGTACCTGTAACAGCAGAGGCATTTTCTTGCCTGCGCGAGAAACAACCCCCTTTTCCCCTCCCAGCTAGCTACCGAGCTAGACCGGCTCAAGTGGAAGTCCCCTCACCCAGGGGGTTACAGAAGAAGATGGCACTGGCAGCACCAACTGATTCTCCTGTGAGCCTGCAGCTTTGACTCACCATGGACAATGTCCCAAGGACCCTCGCACAAAGGTGACGGGAGCTGTGCTGAATGGCGCCTTTTGCTGTCAAGCCAAAGGAAAAGCCCAGATCATGCTGGCACAACACCCACCCTGCCTTCCACTGGTCAGTGTGCCGAGCTGTGTGGCAGCAGTGTTGTGGACACTTAAAGCTCCAACTGGCCATAGTGCTTAAATTTGTCAAAGTCTGAATATCAGCTTTAGTGCAGTCACACAAAGTATGCTTCCATCCGTCTCTTCAGATCATGTAAACAGAGATGTTTATCCTCTGAACAAGGACCTCTTCCCAAAACACGATTGATAGCAGTCTAGTTCACTCCAAAACACACCAATAACTATATAAATTAGAGAATGACTGTACAGAACTTGCTGTAGCAGTGCTCGCGGTTGCGTTAAGCAGTCTCAGTGCTTTCAAAGAGAAGGCTCAAGTTACTTCTAAAATACAGTCTAAGCCTTCATACTCCATTCATATATTATGTAGGCATTTGACATATTCTGACCATCCATTTCCTCCCCAGGCCTATTCCCTTGTCAGCATGCCCCGCTCTAAGTAAGGGTGGCACAACAATGAAATCGGACAGATGCAAAGTGCACAAGCAAGCCTATTTGCTTTGGAGTCAGTCACTGTCCCCCATTTCCTTTCAGGCACATCTGAACTCTGTATTGCTATTGCAAGACTTGCTCCATTATGAAGTTACTCTTACAGATATTGTTAGCAATAACATAGTTTACAGACAATGCATGCTTGACTAGGATTTCTGTGTAATGAGAAAGCAGTTCCAAGAAACTGAACTATTATAGTGCCCTCCCACATTCACTGAAAAGCTTCAGGAAATTAAAGATTTTAAGTTCTCCTTTGTTTAATGAGGGGGCCCTGAACTCAAGACTGAAAACTGAAGAAAGAAAAAAACAGTTACCTTACACAGCAGGATCTAGACCACGCGTTGTTGGATCAGAGGACTGGACAGGTAGGTAAAAGATTCAGGTGCCATTATATTCTGCCTCAGTTTTCCTTCCTGTGATTCAGCTGGGTATTTTTCACTTCAAACATAAGATCTCTAGGACAAGGACTATCTTTCTCAAAGGTGACTATCAGCACCTAGCCCAGGGAGCTCTGATTTTAGGCAGATCTGGTTGGCTGATATGTTTATGACATACCTGCACACAGGCATTCAAAATAGTTATAATTCTTCATGAAATGTGCTACTTTTTAGGCATACCTAATTAAAAACAGAACAGGAGATGAAGGACCTCGTTAAATCAAACTACAGTCTCTCCAGAAGCTCTGATTTAAAGATAAACTTACTACCTAGTATTACCTTTGTAGCATCTCCTTTGAGAACAGGATTCAAAGGATACATTTGTGAAAGAAAAATGGGGATTTCAAAGGCTGAGTGGTCTGAGCAATTCAAAAACCAAAAAAACCCCAATACTCTATCTGCCTCTATCACACTGTTCCTTCCTGAAAATGTATGGGATTTGTCTGGTCTAAGTATACTGAATAACAGAGCTTGTACTACTTCACTTGGAAAAATCATTGAAGGAGGCAGATTTCCCTGCTAATGAGTTATGCATGACAATATATCAACACTCCTAATCAGATTTTGCATAGAAACAACCATTTTTGTCTGACATCAGCAGTAGCATTAGTGTATGTATAAAGGCATCACATCTCTGGTTTAGCAAGATGCAAGTACTTTATGATTGCCAAGGAACCATAGGCCAGAACTAGTAGCAGAACATACAGTAAAGCAGATTGTTTGCTGGAGTATCCAAGAATCAGCAGGTAATTAACAAAAGCTGATGATCCCACAAGTCCATCCCTTTCACAGGAGGCAGAATACCCTTGTTACTCTCCAGAACCTCCTGTAACCCATTTCTCAGCCTGAAATAATTTGCTGTCCCCCTCCCCCCCTGCCCCAATTTCTTCTTGCAGACTAGTTTCCCCAAAACCAGCTTCAGATGTGGATGTGCAGGCTCCCAGCATCGGGGCCCGGCTGCCAGGGTAGTTACCTGTGCTGCAGGGTGAGCATGACAGCGGCAGGGTTGGCACACTTCCCTGGCTGGCCCACTGGCATAGCACAGAAGCTGCCCTGAGGCAGGCACGCTCAGACACCCTTTTCTCCGAGATCTGCAGGAAAGAACACCCCCAGAGCAAGAAAAGGTAGGAGAGATCACATTACCTACTCACCTGCAAGAAAGAACACACTGTGAAAGTGGTTTACTTCCCCAGAAGATTTGGCTGTAACACACTAGAAGAAATTAATCCCATAATAGGCTTGCTTTCTTAGATATTAACAGCAGTTTTATGAAAGCATGTTTCGCTAAACTGCTCTTTTAACCATGACATACCCAGGGTGACTCTCATTTCTGTATGGAGTGCCTAAAGGTGAGAAAGATTTCTTTATTGCCAATGAGTTCTTGTGGGAGGGAGGGGGG
>JANZLQ010000001.1:24104386-24146102 GCA_026212715.1 Elanus axillaris | reverse complement strand
TCCGCGGGACAGGCTTCGGCATCTTTAAGGTCTAGAATGGAGGGACTAGTCGTAACCGATAGCTCCAGCCGAGTAAAATGGTGATAACGAATGAGCGAATTAACTTTAAATGATTATTTCTGTAAGGCACTATTCATGATGGGGAGCGGAATGGGGGGGTTAAACTAAGGGGGGGGGTCAGAGCCAGAAGGCGTAAATAGCACACACACACGAACTTCAATATATGGACAGAAAGACGTAAAGATTGAAGGGTGAGTGGGGGAATTGCATGGAAGCATTCACCACAAGCACAGGTAAGGGATTAATGAAAATTAACATTTCCTGAGCATCCTCTCGGCTCTCAGCCACTTAAACAAAAAATAAAAATAATCCTGAACCTTGCAGAAGACTAACAGCAAAATGGTCCTGGCTACTGGCCCTGACCAATGCCATTCACACCACACCTTGAATGGCACCCACCCTCATATTCATGCCCTGCCAGCTCCCTGCCCAGGGCAGTCCCTTTGCTCACACCTCTGACAAATCCAGACCCCTTGTCCTCGTCTTTTACCCAGTTTTGTAATTTAGAAAGTTTCTGGGGGAAAGGGGGGGCAGGGGGGAGAGAAAGCCAGTTCAGTTGTTAAACAGTGCAAACCAGATGGCCCCTGTCCAAGTGACAGAACCATCCTTAAAAGCCAATTTTAGTATTACTCCTTCATTTGAACTAATCGGGGGGTGGGGGTGTCCTCCCCATGCTCATATCTAAGATTGCTAAGTTGTTCTGAAAACCAGAAGCTTGATAAACAAAGTTAACCACGTCCCTTTAAAAAGCCTCAGTAAACAGATATGTACATATTGCATAGCATATACGTACAGGTGTCTGCTGCCCAGTGGAAAGGCTCCGATGCACAAACAAGTAAGGAATGGTGTAGTGACTCACAGGATGTCTTCGGTTTTGCTTCTGAGAAAGCAATCAAAACCTACTTTGTGCAGTAAGGTACAGAAGGATGATGCTTCTGGAGATCTTGGGAGCAGCATGAGGACAACCCCATTACTACCACCACTGTCGTAAGTGACATCCCACTAGGCAGAGCAGTGTGGGAAGAGTGTGCTGTACCTCTTCTATTCATTAAATGCAAGGTTCAGATCCAAGGCTGTCAAGCCAATTCTCCTCTTAAGATCCCAACTCAGATTAAAAAGTGACTGTAAGCAGTTGGAGAGTGAAGTGTGAATACCTCAGAAATGTTCCCAGAACCTGACCAGGTAGCTAAATAGGTGGCTAGGTAAGAATATCACTGCCAGGACTGAGATCTCTGAAGAGTCCTTTAGCTCTACAATGAAATACAAAGCAGCCTACCCTTCTCTGGCTTTGCACACTTGCTGTGGCTGGGCTACCTTTCACACACAATCTGTCTGCACACACGCTGCCTTTGAAAATTTTTCTTCACATAGCAGAGAAACATTGCCTGTACTCGATGATCACTCATGGAAGAGGCTTTCTAACTTAATGATCAACTGGCTTTTTGTGTAAGCTCATTAAGAGAGGTAGCTTCCACCCTCCAAATCCTCCAACAATGAAACCCAAAACATAAAAGCATGAATACTCAACAGATAAGCACACACATTAAATAGAACTGTTTGTCCTAAAAGCTGATCTAGGATGTTGCAAATTTCCACAAATGAGAGGTTCTCCATATGCCATGAGCTACACTAAAACCAACACCCAAACCTGTTACACATTAGAAACGTGTATCAGAAATGGAATATTAGAAATACTAGAAGCACGTACTAGAAATAAAATCTGATGGAGACAGCTGGGCCTTTCTGTGCTCAAAAGGTTATAATTCTCAGCGTTTCTCCCGCTATAGCTGCTACTTACCAAGTTTCACAATTTTAATGTAACAGACAGTTGTTACAGCAATCTGCAGTAAGTGTTTGTACTTATTTATATATATATATATATATCAGTACAGGAAAGACATTGACCTGTTGGAGTGGGTCCAGAGAAGGGCCACAAAGATCGTCAGAGTGATGTACACCTCTCCTATGAGGAAAGGCTGAGAGGGTTGTTCAGCCTGGAGAAGGGAAGGCTCTGGGAAGACCTTGTTGTGGCTTTTCAACATTTAAAGGGGACTTAAAAAATGAGGACAGACTTGTTAGCAGGGCCTGTTGCAGTAAGATGGGGTAATGGTTTTGAACTAAAAGAGAGTAGCTTTGGGCTAGATATAAGGAAGAAATTCTTTACTGTGAAGATGGTGAGACACAGGAACAGGTTGCCCAGAGAGGCTGTAGGTGCCCTATCCCTGGAAACATCGAAGGTCAGGCTGGATGGGGCTCTGAGCACCCTGTTCTAGCTGAAGATGTCCCTGCTCACTGCAGGGGGGTTGGACCAGATGACCTTTAAAGGTCCCTTCTAACCTGAACTATTCTATGATTCTATCTGCAGGTATACATGCTGTTCAATACAGCTGCTGTGCTGTGGCTTTGCTATACCCTCTTTTCAGAGCTGCTCTGCGTTAAAATGCAGAATACTAAAGCAGGTAAAATGCTCCTGTTTAACAGACGATTTTGCAATCTACCATTAATTCATTAGAACACACTTTCAACAAACAGTTTTCCACCTGCTGTCCACAGATCCCTGTGAGTCTGCAGACTATTTTAAAGGGCTCAAAGTTTTGAGGGAAGCAAGACTGCCTAAAGGCTTAAATTCTCTGTAAGAAGGAATGGATTTTTACTTAAAAGGTTAGGGATCTGTAAATCAAGAAAGGCCAAAAACTTTCAAGATTAAGAAGTTCCAGATAACAAAGTTCATCACATGGATTTGAGGATGATTAAAAACTTTTTAACACGCACTTCTGCTGCACAGAGTTAATACAACTCCACTGGTATTTATATTCATACATGCGAAAAAGCACACATAGGTCTTTAAAGAGCAGAGAAAAAAGTATCAACTTCTGAAGTGCCTTCCATCATGTAAGTTACCAAGGCTTTGTTCCTGACAAGTTTTTCAGCTTCTTTTGGTTTTGTTACATTTCAGTGACACAATGGACCTTGGGAGCAAAAGAATTATCCACTGCAACATGAGGCTCACCTGCACTCTGCTAATCATGGGAGCATTTTGCGTGACACCTTTCCTCTGCTATAGCCAAATTGATCCACTAGCTCTTGGGCGAGCAGACCCCCAGTGTTGGGAATCTTCTTCAGCTGTCTTACTAGAGATGAGGAAGCCTCGCATTTCTGACTCTGTCAGTGGCTTTTGGGACTTCATGATCTTCCTGAAATCATCAGAGAACTTGAAACATGGGGCTCTGTTCTGGGACCTGGCTCAACTCTTCTGGGATATCTATGTGGACTGCGTGCTCTCCAGAACCCATGGCCTAGGGAGAAGGCAGTTAGAAGCTGAACAGAAGATCGCTACTCTACAGTCTCAGTTCACAGGGAGAAACCAAGGTTACTGCTCCTTTAATACAACTCATGGGCAATAACTAGAGTCTAGTAGGAAAGAAAAGAGATGCAGGGTTATTGTGTTATGTGGTAATAGTACAAAAGCAGAGGACAGTGCTGCACAACTGCCCCCCACTCCCTGCAGTCCAGTACAGAGCTGTGTTTATGTTCCAAGCAATCTCAGTAAAAATTCGACCTCCAAATAATCTGAACTGTAACAACAGCTTTTAATTTTTAGTTTGGTGGGGGATGAGGGGCAGCAGAAAATGAAACATAGGAGGATTCAAACAAAGACGGCAGCTCAGCATCTGAACATACAAAGATAATTCTTCTACACAAGCATTTTTACCACTACTGTGCCATGGACAGGCTAGTTCTGCCTTTCTGATTCTGAGTGGTGCATCACCCCAGGAGTGCGTTGCACTGGTGCTGCTGGGGATAGCAGCAGTCTTTCAGCAGAAGAGTAAGGATATGTTTACTTGCCTAGTAGTCAATCACTAGATATTTCTTATTTCCACACTGGTAACTTTGCCCAACACACAGTGGAAACAGACCTAGGATTCAGATGTGTGCAGGCTTTCAGACACAGCTGTAACTTCAGGAGGAAGAACACTACCTATGACACTAAATGCTGCAATTCCTAATCTCCAGGTTCCCAGCCACAGAGCAGAATCCCCAGGCTTAAAGTAAGTGTCTCCATAAGTGGCAAGGTGAGAGCTAGCACCTCACAGTACAATCTGCAAAAGGTAGCATGTCACTTAGCCTCCCCATTCCCAGCAGGAAGACACAGCATAACTTTTCCTAAATCTCAGTCTCTTCCAAGGCTTTAGTTCTGATCCTGCTACCAACAGATGCAGCCTTCCCTTGAGAATGTCCACTTTCAGAAATAGCTAGGTGCTATAATTTGATGGAGGGGTAGAAGTACTACTGCCACCACCAACAGCATAGTGCATCAGGCCCACAGGGAGACAGCAGAACTGCCTTTCCACTTGAATGGATTCAGACCCTTATCTCTATTTCCTGTATCAGTGTCTTATTCATCAAGATGTTTGGGGGAAATGTCCATGGAATAGCAAAGAACCTCTCTGGGCAGTTACCTATTAGAGTGTCTCTAAACAAGAGACTTGAACTCAGGATTCTTCCACCCCAGGGACACTACACCACCAGACAATTCAGATCTTGCCCACAAACCTTAAAATGTTTTGTGTATTGAAAGACAGGATTTGAGATAGGAAGGATTGAGATGTCCTTGCCCCCATTACCTACAGAGACTATCCTAGCCATTAAGCTAGGAGATAGGATTTGTGCTTGAATCAATCCCCTCAGACTGAAGAATGCCTCATACACATGGCCAGTTTCTAAACTCTGAGCCAAACAACAGATATCTGCATTTTAAAAGCAAGGCATGGGTCCTATCCTGCTCTGCAAAGAATCTGAGCTATCACATAGCTCTGAGAAAATCTTTACTGTGTTGAGTTACACTGATGGCAGGCAGCACAGAACCCCCTTCTGGTTCCCAAGTGGCATTAGATATCTCAAAGACAAGTTGCTCAGTCCTGACCAGAGTGGTGCACTTTTGGGTACAAACAGAACACACCTTTAGACTCATGAGGCAGTAGTACTATAAAAACCAAGATGGTCACCAGGCTAAAGCACCAGATGAATTTTTGTTTTCAGGATTGCAGTTTTGAATATCACTGTCTAAATTCCTCCTTAGCCTTTCGTTTACATCTGGCTCTTCATGTCTATATTACACTGTGATTTTCCCAAAGAGCTTTTCTTCCAGTCCAAGATTAAGAGTAACAGTCTGATGTATTTGGCAGAATCAAATTACAGGTTTTGTGATTAATACTGACTTTTGTTTACTTCTATACAGAGAGATTTTAAGCAATACTAAGTATTCGCATTTTAAGACAAACAAGGATTCCTCCCTTCTCTATTCTTTTACCTCTTTGTTTTGTGAATCGTAATCAGTTAATCTGGTTTCTCTGTACAATTGATAAACATCAGTCAGTAGCAGGCAGCTTATAGCACTGACAGCCAGCCTAAATTTTTTTTTTTTTGGAGGAGCTATCTAACCTCTCATACAAGTATCCCAGTTTCTTAACAAAGCCAGCTGTTTTAATCTTTGTAACCCTTGACCCTACTGCCTTGTTTAGTCAGTGAAAGCAGAAATCAATTGTTAATAATTACAGATAGGTATCACATCCTAGCAAGTGGTGAGGAATAGAATTACTGCTTCTTATGTGTAAAGAGATGTACAAGCCCCTTTTTTTAGTCCAAAGAGGGGCACTAACAGCATTTGAATGACCTTGCATACTCCACGTCTACATGGGTGGGTATGAATAGCTTTCAGTAGGCTTGTTCTAGAAGTCAAACAATAAAGCAAGATTTTTTTCTTTATACTGTTACTTTTGCAACTGTTGGCAATGTCTTTATTGCTCCATACTGAAGTTTTAAATCTTATTCCTCTTAAACATTCACAATTCCAATTTGGTTGTGGTTTTTTTTAATTGCACATAGGATCATAAATCTGGAACAATCTGTAAGCCACTTTCACTGTAGTTTCTTAAACATATCACTGAATTAGAAAAGCAAGGCAGAGATCTGGACTTGGCACAGAAATACTGATGTTAAGGTGTTATTATTATAGTGTCAGATTTCAGAACTAAAGGAGAAATCCCCTGAGGTAATTTTGAAAATTGAGTATCAGGAACTCAACTTTTCCAAGAAAAAAACAGAAAAGCCCTCCAAGCCAAAAAAACTAGTGAAGTCCTTAGTAAAAGCTTCTCAATAGTACTAAACAGAACTGCTTCATCACATCTAAGAAGCATTTCCACAGTTCCTCATACTTTGCCCTCCTTGGAAACAAGTCTGGGCATCCATCAAGACAGTGGTAGAAGTAGCCCAGGTCCAGACTTATGGGTGCAAGCACTGTTTTCCAAACCACTCTAGTCCTGCCAGGCTCCTGATTGAAGTTACTAAAAAGTCTGAATATACTCTTAAAACTCTACACAATCCATGAAAACCACAACAAAGTCAGAACAGCTGTATATGAGTTATCTGACAAACTGTCTCTGTCCAGCTAACGTCCTGCTTAACTCAGAAGCGTTTCAACTTCCCTAGATATCGTGCAGAGAAGCATTAGTCAGCTTTAAGCTGCAACAAGTATGGACAGTCTTTTACAGTTACCTAGCCAAGGTATCTTTAGTAACTCATCCCTTTCCCCTAACAAAACCCAAACACTATGAAAAATGAGGCTTCATAAAAACACTTCCAATATAATGCTGGAGCTAGATACATTATAGCTGTAACAACTCTTAATGAGACAAAATAAGACTTCAGAACCACAAGGGAAACATAGCTTTTGTACTCACAGCAAATCTTCTTGAAGAGCAGCTGTACAAGAAGACCCTCCTCAAGAAGCCACATAGCACATCCCCAGTATAAACCTTTGAAGAACACAAATACAAACTCCTCTCTGCCTTTTTTCTCCTCACACAGCAGTCCCCCTGCTACCTTGCCACTCCAAGTGGCCACAGCTGTGCATACCTCCCTCACAGGTGCAGGGGCTTGGATCAGCCCTTGCACCTGGCCCAAGACAGACACAACTTGCTGTCCCAACTCTGCTGGGCTGCAGGGTGTCAGGGAAGGTAGTGGGGCAAAGACTGCTGTATTATGCATTTGAGGCCTGGTAAATGAACAGACACTGTGTTAACCAGTTACTTTTTCAGAAGGCAAATGTGTCTAAAAGAAATAAGGCTTATCTGCTGGCTTTTGGAGGTAATTGCAAAGAAAATGCCCCATAGTTCCTCAAGAAAATAACAAATGGGCTACTAAACAGTGTGAGCAATCTCATCCCTTGTGCAGGGAGGTTGATGAGAAGACAGTGAGTCAGTCTGTGAGTAGACTCAAGTGTTTTGACTCTGCTAATTACAAGTGGAAGAGTTTTATAGGAAGACTGAAGGAAAAGGTCTATGCTGGGGGAAAAGTAACTTGTCACTGAAAGGCAACCTGTAAATGGAGGGATAGGCTATCGCCAAAACAGGAGGTTTGGGGGTAATGGTGATAAAATGGGGACCAGCAGCAGCTAAAGGTGGAGGAAACATGGATGTGCAAAACTGAGTGTTCAGCTGCTCTTTGCTGTTTGGAAATTGATTACTTATATGCATTTTCATGTCACTTTTCAGGGATATTTTCTCATATTCAGAGGTTATCAGTTCTGAAGAAGAAAGACTCATTTGAAGATTTAATAAGTATCCACATGCATAAATCTACATTACTTGGAAGACTCATTGGAGAGCTGGGGAAAAAGAGGAAATGACACATTTTGTTGAAGATCTTGATTTGTAGATATTTTTTAACTACTTCTCTATAATTTTTGCATTTTAATCCTCATTGATGTCAATTTACATGGTGGAAGAAGGCCTATAACTATGGGCACTATATCTCTAATTAACTTGAACTTGTAGGTTTTTTTAATTACCTATGAATTCAATCTCCTTAATAAAATGCATGATTTATAAGCAGTTGCCTACTTTAATCTGTGTGTATGTCAGGCTTTTTGTAATGCATGTGACCTATTCAATGTATTGTCTTCTGGGTGCCAAACCAGGAAATAACTGATCCTCCAATAAAACATAGACAAGCAGAGCAGGAAGTTGCCGAAAAAAATCCGCTGGCTGCCAGACAGGATTAGGGTCAAGATGGTGATGTTTTATTGTATGCATAGCTGTACACTTGTGCAAAACAACCACTGCTGAAAGACATGATCATACTAAAGAAAAGCATTACATATTTTTATGTTAAAAATACCTTCAAAAATGTTTTCAGTTTTCCAGCAAAAGTAAAAGGGTTAACAGGTTTTACCAGCTCCTCTGTTCACTTTCACATGATATTTTTACAGTATTTTCCCTACATTTTTAGTTATTAAAAGCGCCACTTAAAACATTACACATTGTCACTTGAAGTGCTTAATCAAAATACTTCTCATACATAACTTGAATTTGCTTCTTTTTTAGTTTGCAAGTTCTTTGTAGACCAATCAGTTTCTTCTGACCATTATTCATAACTCTAATAGGCAATTTGATATTAAACTAATGCAATGTAACTTTGGGCAGGTAACATTTGATGCTTTGATAAAGTGAAATATTTTCTCTGCCTGGATGACTGAATGCAACTTCAAAATTCAGCTTTCCAGGGAAACTACATTTAGTTGCTCATTCAAAGTTTCTTTCCTTGAGCAGGTAGCAATATTTGGTTCCTTTTTTTTTTTTTTCAAATGCCCAAAGAAAAACTTATTTGCTGGGTGTTCATCAACTTGCAGAAATAGGTTCAAATAGCAAAATGTGTAAATGAAATCTTAAAATGGTTACTGGGCCTGAACAAAATAAAGCTTAAACATAGTCCCATTGGGTGAAATCCTGATCTTATGGAAGCAGACAAAAGACTGTAAGAGGGCTATCAGCTCCAATGGCACTGAATTTGTTCTGAAAGGTAAACATTCAACAAACCATTTAAATGTTCAAGAAAGGAGGGAACACTAAAGCAGGATGGGCACAGGAACACACAGCTTAGTGAACTCAGCAACACCCCACCCCACCGCCCCTGCTGCAGCCACAGTCTACAAGAGTGCCCTGCTATGACGTGGGAGGGAGGCAAGAGCATTGTTACAACAGATCTGCTCAATGCTGTACTACTGTTGTTAATTATCTAAGTTACATTAATATATCTAAAAGCCCCATTGTGCACAACTTTGTATTATATAAGAGACAGTCTTCACCCACAGTCCCTACAGCTATTAAGACCAGCAACTGACAAAGAACATGTTAAGAGCTAGATGCCCCAGCCAACTAGGATTGGTATTGTGGTAGACCAGATGTTACCTGTTCCCATATGCTTTCAGGCTCTAGAAAACATAAAACTAGACAGATTATCTGAACAGATACGGTTTATCTTAGATGCTTTTCCACAGGGCTCTTTGGGAAGAGCTAGTGCTTCCACTTCAGATGTGTCCCACCTGTAACAACAGCATCCCCTAGGAAAGGCCTGCTGGCAGCTTGCTTCCTCCCTTCAGATAGCAACAGAAACGGTGAAATACCACTATAGGCCAAGCTGATGTTTAGCTTAAGCAGACCTGCAATACCTCTCTGCTTCAGCAAGCTTCTTAAGAGGCTGTAGCATCATTTGGCCTTTGAGGAAATGGGCAGGAAAGACTGAGAAAACAAATGAATCTCTAGCATAGGTCACACTATGGAGAGCATTTGAATGTTGCTGATGTAAAGGAGACAATCTGTGCTACTAATTATGCTAAAATAAAAAAGAGGGTGCAATTAATTACATGTAAACCTGTAAGTGATAAGTTTCCTAAAGTAACTCCTACCTCAGGCAACTTCTCTGGTCTTGGAGCTCAATTGTATTTTATAACTTAGGTCTTGCTTGCTTTTATCCAGGTGTCACCAATTTGGCATGAAAACACAATCAGATGATACTGATGTTTGTTACTGTCAGCTGAACTGAGTAACAACAAAATAAAGGCCTTGGGATTTTCTCCCTTTCATCTTATAGGGACCTGGCAGCTAAACTACTGCTTATTAGCATGGAAAAACATTCCTTGAGTCTTTACGTGCTACCATGAAGTAAGAGTGCATGGTAGTTCAGGAATATCTATTTGTAAGAATTTGTGCTCCAGAACTTTCTGTGTTGCATTGGACCAAACCAGTACTTGTCAGCTGTCACTGTTTCCAACCAATTTTAATTCAGATGTACTCACTCTGAAGGAGATTTAAAGCCTCATGAGAAGCTGATGGGTATCTTCCTATAATCAACAGTTAAGTTCCTTGGATTGCTCTTGGTGTCTTTTAGCACTGGTATATTGCAAAAGCTACTAAGCTTCTATCTCACACTATATTCTGTTTATGTGATAGTATGGGTGTATCCAATTTCTAGTAACCTCATCACTATTTGTTTTCTGGTGTCCTCCTCCCTCAGTTAGTTTCTTTACTTTTCACCCTTCCTTTGCTAGAGACAAAGTGCTTGTTAGCTTTCAGTTGTATACCATTATTTGTTGCTGTAGTTCTTGAGTGTTTGCAGTATAATTAAGGCCTCCTGTGATCAAAACTAGCAGAAAGAACCAGGAATGTTCATTATCATCTCTACCACATGTAAGGTCTTTCACAAAGGTGGCTGAGGTGCTACCAACAGAAAAAAGGTTTCTAGCCATTTTAATATGTCAGAGTCCCTTGATCTTGGTGATTATAATTCATTCTGAAAAATACTAGACCAGGAAAATCTATTAAGTGTTCTGCTGAGCAGCTTTTCTTAAGCACTACACTTTTCATTGGCCTTTTCAATCATATCAGCCTAAACCCTGTTCGATTATACATGAAATGAAGCTTCAGAATATGTAACTTACCTGACTTTTCTCCCAAAGCTTCAAAAAACATTTTCCTTTCACCCAAACCAAATTGATTTTCTTAGTAATCACAGAAAAATTCCTGTAAAACTAGCAGTATTTTCTCTCTTGGAAAGCTGGTATAGTTCCAGTGATTCAAATTAAGTCCTTTAAAGTATGCAAATTTTCTTGAACCATAACTGGTTTTAAGCCCACATGCACATAAGCGTTCACTGTTTTTTTATGCACTTCCTGCAGAACAGTGGTAGTAAGTGGCTGAATTTATAATTTTTATCTGGCTCTGAAGGGGTACTGAAACATTTCCATTTTTCAGATCTTTAAAATACTTCTGTGTGTTATCAGAAAAAAAATGTTTTCCTTGTTACTGTCATCAACAAGAGATACAGCACAATTCCAAGGAAGTAACTTGACCAGGGCATATCAACAGCTAGAGAGAAATGGGCAATCATTTGCACTGCTGAGGAATCACACTTGGTAAATTTGCCATTAGTTCACACTGTCACTTAACAAATAGTTAACAATCCAAAGGAGTAAAACATCTGATAATAACATGCAAATCATTAACATCCTGTATTATCTGAACCTTCAGAACTGATGTCACTACAACAATCTGCATTTGATGACATTATCATCACAGACTATACCAATGTGTCTCACTGAGTTGCACTGCTGTAAGAAACATGTAGCGAACAAGAAGCAATGAAAGGAAAGTAGTGAGCATCTATTATTTTTCTTCTAAGAATCATCTGAATTCTTTCTAAGGCCTTCACTCACCCATCATTATAAGAAATGAAGCTAGACTGTAGTATGAATGGATCAAAGCAGTATGCAATGCTTCTTTTGTGTGGTATCTTGCTTTCTCTTCAAAACCCAGCCTGTGTCCCTGCGGATGCCTAACAGGTGCTTTGTAATCAACTTCAACAAGTACAATCTGCTACCTACAGCCAATCATCCATTTGTTTACAAACTTCTGTACAGCTTATATGTTTACATACATGCATATATGCCTGTATATGTGTGTACAGGCTTGACAAGTGTTTTTAATACTCTGGAAGTTTTAGATATGTTCCACCAAATACAAAGTACTAATAACCAAGGAAAAAGTTACTTTGCTCACATTTTAAATGCTGCAGGTAAAACTACATTCTTATTAACTTACATTCTATACTAAACATTACATTCTTATTAACTGTTCTGTACTAATATATAAGTTAATCAAGAATGGAAAGGCTCTTCTAAAGCAATCAAATTCCTTCAAATGTTCCAAGTATCTTTTCCTTCAGATATGAATTCAATAGTTTGAAAAAATATGAATATGTAAGTATCAGGTATTGAGAAGTCTGACAGTTAAGAACTTATTCCTTCTTTTAGTCTAAGAAACAAAGATATGATTGATAGAAAATATGTCACTGAAACCAGTTGACTCAAGCCAACTCTCATATAAAAAATAAATGTTCCTGAAACATAGGCCATTACTTATTATATAGCAGTAAAAAGAGAAGACAGGGCAGGACAGTTGTGAAAGCCAGTGTAACATTAGTGAAGACATGCTGATTTTTATCAGTTGGGCCAACATCTACTGCATAGGAGCTGGAAATCACCAACAGAAAAGGAACATTGTTCTCAAACACAATGGTTCCTGGTGAAGTCAGTAAATGTAGAAATCTGTTATGCTGGGTTATTATAATTCAACATCTGAGACACTTGAAAAAGTCTGACATGGCATCAATTACCTTCAATAGTTCAGTGAAGCTGTAAGGTGAATGATAGTTTCCATCATTTACAAGCTGGTGAAATTACTTGGTTGATGAGGTCAGAAAAGGATCTGCAAACATGTTCAGCTGTAGAGAAGAACTGCTGCAAAGCAGACTGTTGAGCTGAAAAGTAGAACAGATTTTAAGTCTTTCAGAGCATTTGGGTGCTGCTAGGGCCCTGAAAAACTCTTTCTAAATCTCTAATTTATGATAAATCTGTAGAAACAGCAGCTTTTTCTTTCATTCCACTTATTACCTCCTCAGTATCGAAAGGGAGGCATCATGAGTGTTTAGCAAACCTCTGCTGTGTAAGACCATTGATTACAAAGGGATTTTGTACTGCTGGAAGTCTGCCTGAGACTCGAGTTGTAGTTACAGCGTCAATGAAGTGGCAACAGAGAAGATGTTCCATGCCCTCATCAGTATAAGTTTGCTCCTTAATTGACTGCTGAGGCTGACTTCCTCTTTATGTGCTTTGACTCATCCTGTTTCAAATTAGTCCAACAGTAGAGGCTATATTCCACCTTACAGGACTATGTTCTACCTTACAATATAGAGCTGGAGTACTTCTGCAGTGCCAAAGGCAAGAATGTGAGTTTGCCCTGAGGGTTAAATGATTATGAACAATATTATAGACTAAACTGGATGAAGGTGAGAAGACAGTGTCAAGATAACTGAGAGAACTTATACCTGGCTGGGCTTGGAGAGACAATGCTTCCTTCAGTTTCATCACTAGCTGCTGCAGTTCTACTTCCTCACTGATTTCCTTCTCATCAGGTGGTATCTGCACTGCAGTGGGAGTAAGAACTGTATTCCTCATGATGCTGCTGAAGGAGTTTTCTGTCAATTCAGGCAGATATGTTTGATTCTCTTTTGCTTTTTTATACTGTCCCATAAAAGGTCTGTCACTCTGCAGGGACACTGACTCCAGTGGGTCTTCTGAGAATATGAAGTCCACCGCAGTGGGAACCTTGGGTGTCTGTAAAAGTTGTGTTCTATTTGCAGAGTTGGGGGAATTCCAAGATTTCCAGTCTGCACATGTTCTGGAAGTAGGCTTTATTTGGGCAGGATTTAATCCACTCTGTGTTGTCCTTTCCAGCAGGACATGTGGATTTCTTGGCATCGTATTCTGACACTGTGCAAAAGGATGCTCTGCTGACTGTAACATTGTCTACAGTAAACAAAACACAGAAACTACATTGTGAAAATAATTGATATTTTTGTTTGCTGGTAGTACTAAAATAGGTAGGAAAATAATTTTGGGTCAGAAAAAATTGTGGGTTTTTTTTATTTCTGGTGAACTAAACCAATTATTTTCACAAATAACATATTTTCCTGCAATAAAATAAAACTTTGTGTTTGAGTTTGGACGAATCTATGTGGCCATTTTTTCCACAATTCCAATCTGAAGATGTTATATGCTTTAATGCCATTGAAAAGTAGGAATAATAATGTCCCAAGAATAAATTTGCAGGAAAAATTGTTCTAAAAGAATTAAACTAAGGGAGAAATATATGTGTATATTAAACACACATTAAACACCTTACACCTGTTAACGTTTGAAATTCCAAAACTAGGTCAGTTGTCAGTGCCACAATTGTACTTGGAATTTTCTAGACAGAACGATGACGGCAAATACCATCCACTGCATTAATGCCAAGTCTGATGTAACTGGAATGCACTGAGCTGACTGTGCATGCACTGGACACTTGACTGCGTGTGTGCAGCCAGTCCCCCATGTTGTGGACAGGCCAGTGTCACAGCATACACACAGGATGGTATGACATGCCAGGTCATACAGGACTCCATGTGCAAGTGATATAAAGCTGACAAAGTGTGCACTGCAGGTGAGTCTGGCTTTTCTCTATGTTTGCCCACCCCTGAAGAACGCTCTAAAAACCGCATTGCAGAAAATGCTACAAAAATGCTGTAGGTGGCAAATATGTATGCATTCCCTGCAAAATAAGGGCCTTTTTGGAACCTCAGAGATACTTTAAATGAGCAAGAGTCAATACAATTGAAAAGAAATAAAATCTTTTCTGTAAGAGGTCTGTATTACATTCCAGTACAAGAGCAATTAGGAATGACAAAGGAGTATTTTATTTATTCAATGACAACATAGGATTCTTCTCTGAAAAGACTGCGATGCAGTTTCTAACACTTCTGTTTGAAACCATTTTCTCACTCTTATTGGCATACACTCTCATTAGTTTCACTGCAGTAGTATCTAAACATCCCGGACATGGATATCTGTGCTAGATGGTAAATATATACAGAATGACAAGAAAATCCCTGCTGCAAAGAGCCTATCTGCTTTCTCTGAAGATAAGAACCTAAGATGACTGAGCAGATAAGCAGAAGGTGCATGAAATAGTATCAAGAGTGCTGGTCTGCAGGAAAAGGAGTAGTTAGTGTTCAGTAATTGCCCACAGCTGTGAAGGTTCTTGGTATATTTATCACATACCTTTACTTCTTGCTTCATTTGCTGCAGCTTCATTTGTAGGTTTTCGTGGCTTGCTCTCAGGCTTTGGAGCTTTGCCTCTATTTTGCAGCTTTTGTCTTCCTGGCATTTGTGAAGAAACTGCATTTTGTCCTTCCATTTGTTGAACTGCTTCTTCATATACCTGCCAGGGACACAAGAGGGTGGGAATTTTGCTGTATCACACACACACAAATATGTGCAATCATGGGAAAGAGCAAACACTGTAGCACAAGCTTTCTCCTCTTCATCAGCTGAGGAAATTTTTGTCAGCTTTGGGGTTAGAGGCCAGTATTTCAGGAACTGGGCTGTATCCATGGAATTAGCAAGAACAGGAGTGTTCTAGATCATGAAAGATGTGAGCTGAGTGGAACTGTGGCCAGGACTGAGCCTCGCATCTTGGGATTTTACCTTTCCCACAAAGGTGGCTGCAACAGGAGACACGTTATAGCAGTCCCTCTGTCTAGAAGCAAACTATTTATGGCAACTCCCTGACCTGCAAAAGATTGTCAGCATTTTCCCCCAAGCGACAAAGGAGTAAAAACAGCCTCTATCCCTTTGATGGAGTTCCTTCTTCCTCCTGGTATTCTATGCAGCTTTTTTGATTATACCAATAGTTTCTGCACAGGCAATTTCTCCTTGAAAAGATACTGTGATTTTTGCAAGTAGAAGTGCCAGCCTCCCATGCACAGCAGAGATGATTTAGAAATTACCTATCTAGAGCACAGTATGATAAAAATACCACCCATATCTCTGTTCTAGAGTTGGGATTTCTCTAAGAAGTCAAGGTAGAAATACAGTTTTGTCTTCCCCACAGCTGAGATGGAGACAGACAGAGACTCTTGTTAACACGACAGTAATAAACCAAGTGCTTCATATCACATAGCAGAAATAGTTATCTCCCTTGCTTAGTTACAACCAGAAGTTCATCTGGTTCACTTCCTTTTGGGTATGCATTGGCTCACAGACAAGAACCCCATCAGTTTCACTGGAATTATGCAAGATTTGTCTGAATGGGGCAGCAAGCCAGACCATTTAAAATTAAAATTAATATTACAGTGGTCCCTTATAACAGCATTTAATAGGTCTTTGCTGTAAAATGCAGACTACCTTCAAAAAACTCAGAGCCTGGTTCTGTGAACAGGCACATAAATGCTGGAAGTTGGTCCACAAATAAGAACAAAGTGCTTCCCATGAATAAAGTGATTACACCCAGTTACATGATTATCTCTGGGTCAGAGTGATGCGCTATTTCAGGAGCAGGCTTCACAGATATCCTCTCAACTATTGCTAATCTAAATGAAAGCTGAAGATCTTTGCCATATCTCTATTTTCGCATGTGAGAACAGACAGTGAGGTAAGGACACCGACTTACAATGAAAATGCAATTGTTTTGCTTTAGTCTTGGAGTGCCCTTGTGTGAATTTGGAGCGGCAATTGTACTTTAACTTATTAGAATGAAACAAAACAGGAACAGAGGGTACTGAACATACTGAAGGAAAGAGTAGATTCAGAATCAAATTCTACACTTCGCTGTAATTCCAATGGTCTCAGTGGTCACAGACATGATTATATCTACAGAACATTCATATATAACTTCAAAAATGAAGGAGGGGAAAGAAAAAGTGAAAGAAAAAGGTCAGCATGGTTGCCCATACACCAACATCTGCCCCCCCCAAACAAACAAACAAACCACCCACCCAAGAAATTTGTAGTTTAGGAATTAATATTTTATCTTGTCAAAGGTTTGAATATCAGAAGGTACTTCTATGATAATCTAAGTTGTGGAATTTTTACCAATAGTTACCGTATTAAGCCTGTAATCTCTATTTGATTTATTGCATATCTTTTAGAAAGATATCCTACTTTGATTTAAAAACTTCATGCAAATTATGAAATTTGTTTTGACTAAGCCTTATTCAGAGAAAAAATTGAAACAGTAAGCTATTCTGATAGTTTTATGTGAATTAACATTTTTTCCTTAAAAATGACTTTTAGAAACGTAAACTAACAACTGCAGAAATGCTGATGAACACACCAAAATGTTTTGCTTTGCCAGAAATTGTTTTTTCTAGTGATCACCATTTACAGTTTTTATTGCTGAGTTTTTACCATTCATCCCCATTTGATTGGATTTTTTTATTTTAAATCTCAAAATCTCTGAAGTATGGAAAAATCATCTGCCTTCTAGCTCTTCACTGGAGCAGCATTGCCCACCAGTCTTCAGTCATTGTACTACTGCATTTACCTACCTGTTCTCATTGTAAATGCTTCTGATGGATTTGTGCATTTTTAACACATCTGCTTCAAAAGAGGCCATTGCCTATAATAAAAAAGGGAAAAGACTGTTCATAACTTTATCAGCAATAACGTTTGGAAAATTTGGGGTTTGGTCTGTTTTACAGATTTACTAGTTAACTTTTTTTATTTAACTGATTGCAATCAACGGATGCATTGAAGTATTTCTAATGGCTATTAGAACAGACTGGAAAATTTACTGTATAGAACAAATTCTTTGTCCTATGACAAATTCTAAGTGTATGAGAATTTGCTTTGTTTTAAAATAGAAGAAAAACCTAATTCCCTGGAATTTCTACAAAATGGAATATTCTGACTTAGGAACAGTCTCTCCCAAGTCCCACAGCTGCTTTGGGACAAGGAGATGGAGGGAGAGACTGGATGTAGAAGAGAGAAGAGAAACTCCTGGTCTTTGGATGGAAGTAGCAGTCTCTGGGCCATGCAGGGGACAGTAGCCCAGAAGTCAGGGAGACAAACACTTTCCAGGTAAGCTGCTTTAGAGGCATGGTATAACCTAGGCTGCCAGAAAATTATGAGGCTGAGAGCTTGGTCCCCAGGACCGCCAAGCTCATAGATTCTATTAGAAGCTATCATTGGACTTAAGGTCTGCATCTTTTTAAGCAACATTGAAATAATCTGCAATATAAGATGTTGGAAATCAGTATAAAACTGCTTAAAAAGAATTCTCCACCCAGAGAGAAAATGAACAAGAGAGCAATGCATGTGACAGAATCCCACTACAGTGATGCAAGTCCCATCTTGCTGTCTTCTAAAATAACAACTGCCTGCCATCAAAATTACATGCTTAAGCAATGTCTGCCCACAACTTCTTCTGCAGATAGGTGCTGGCTGGCACTATACCTTGAGCTGGGCAGCAGAGTCCTAAAAGACAGGTCTTCCAAAGGGCAGCACAGGAGTAGCAGCCAAAGGAGTGACCTGACATGCACAGGCTAGTTCTCAGTTACTTCACCCTTGGCTTCTGGGAAGAACAAGGTGAGTGGATGACATAAACTGGTTTGAACATAACCCAGTGTTCCCTATATTCCAAGTATATGCAGAGCCAACAACCTCTCAAATAAATATAGAAACAAAAAACTGCTATGTACTTATTTTTATCTACAGCATCCTACCCACTCCTCCAGCATTGTTTCTATGCAGGAAACCTGGAAATGGATTAGTGGAGAGCTTTTATGCATGAGCTATTTTAGCTGGAGTGGACACTACTCTCGGTTTATCTTTAAGAAGGGGCCATTCTTTCCTCTTGCCATTGCCATGGTGACAAAAATGGCCTGAGCCTAATAAGAATTAAGGTGTCTTTCCTTGACATTTGCTTGCAGTAGAAGGACATGATGGCATTTTTTACTGTCGGAATAAAGAGAGGACTCCAGTCTTATCTAGTCTTTAATGTGCTACTCTAAGACAACTCAAAAAAAAAAAAAAAAAAAGAAGTAACAGAGCAAATATTCTTACAAATGCTTCTGAAAGTCATGGAAGTCAAGGAGTTAGTCACTAATCTTGGGAAGGTATCAAATTTAAGCTTCACTAAGTTTTCAGATTTCACATTTTTTTCCATAAGTGAGAAATTAACAGAAAGGTGAAACTGCCCATTACTTTTCTTTCTCATTGGTAATTATAAGTCAATTAGACAGTCAACTTAGTAGGTCTTCTTCATAGCTTTAGCACTATTACAGCTTCATGTTTTGCTCACCTGAGCCTTTGTCTTGCCTTGCTCTGGTGTCTTGCTGCTACTCTCACTCTTCTGCATTACGGTTCTGTTTTCAGATACGAACTTGGGTGCCTCCAGGGCAGGTCTATCCACTGGGAAAGACAGGTTTTCAGGGCCAGGCAGTGGTGAAGCACTGAGTTCTGCAGGGGGACTGTATACCAACAGAGAAATAATGAGTAGAGAAAGGATCAAGCCTTATATGGTTTTGGTACACAGAAAGATCAAAATAAAACTAATGCTCTGTAAGTAGACAGACAGCTGTACTATTGACTAAGCAAGAAGCATCATTTAGCTATGCCTGCTGGCATATTTTGGCTGAAAGAATTAAATTCCTTAAAACAAATTCCACTCTTTCAACAGAATCTCAACTACAGGTTCTTCTTTCCACCATTTAATATCAGTGCAATTTGCTGCTTCTCTTTTTTGCTTCCTTTAGCCCAGAGCTAAATATCTTGGGAAATTTGACTACAACAAGATAGCAAAGAGCCAGAAATCCTACTGTTCAGTCTATTCTATGCTAGGAGAAGCCCAGATACCTATCAGCCCCACAGTGACACCTGTAACAGCAACCCCAAATTCTTCTTTCTCTCATTGCTACCCAAGCATTAGGTAAGCAAAACCCCACAGAATTACAGAGAAATCTTGATTGCTCACAGAAGGATTAAATGACATTCAAAATAAAGAAATATTTTTTGTTGCTGAATACAAGTGGGGAAATATTAGCAACGGAAAATGTTTTGCTTTTCACCACATTCTAAAAAACAAACACTGAAGTAATATTCTCCATGAGAATCACTGTAACTATCATCCATTGGTCTTACTGTATATAAAAAATTGGTTTCTAATAGCAATGTACTTACCTAGCAGTGTAGCACAATCAAGTTTTATAAACAGATTTTTCTCCTCCTTTGCACAAGGATGAAATTAATTTTTTTAGAGAGCAGTGACCATTTTTTCCCTATTTCAGTCTCACTGAAGCCTCATATGGAGAACATGTGAGATGCAAGAAAGTTGCTAGGTCTTTATACAACTAGGAAGAAATCTTACCTTTTGTACCTTTGTTGTGCTTATCTCTTATAATCATTCCCTTCAGTTACTACACCTAAATATCAACCAAATCTCAGAGAAAGAAAGGAGAAACTACAGGGAAAATCACAACACTAACTCCAATGCTCATAATTAACCACTGCACTTGTGGAAATCCAGTAATAAATTTACATGTTAACTAAAAGCACACAAAACAGAACTGATCTGAAAGAACCAGAATGGTGACATCAGCTACTCACTATTGTGAGTAATCCCCCAGGACTGCAGTTCAGTGGGACTTGAGTAGAATGACTGTCAATGAATACACTGTGGGTCACATGTGGAAAGTATTCACAGTTAATTTCCAATGAATTTGTCACAGAGGAGGTGCTTAAAAATGCATGCAGTTGTGACAGGTACTAAATATTTGCAATGCCTGACTCCAGACTCAGCATAAAAAATACCATGGAGAGAAAGAGATGACATAAGGAAGGAGGGAAGGAAGACACAAGCATGTCATATTTTATAAGACAACTGGTCATTAGGTTGTCAGCATGGTAATCATGGTTAAGCTACAGAACAATGTGCAGCAACTTCCCATTTATGCTTTTCCTTTTTTATGGAATAATCATGATGTGATGTCTGTCGTAACAAAATCACTTACTCAAAGGACATAATCTGGCAATATCCCACAGCCTGACATATTATTCAGAGGTTATAAACTCATCAGAAACAGAAACTCACAAAGTCTTTTTGTGAGTAGAGAAGTGCCCCTCCTCCACTACCTCCAGAGCCCTCCTTCTCTGAGCCTCCTTTGTTCTGCAGCTCTCCTGAAACAAGTTGTTCCTGATGGTGCGGAAAAAGTGCTTTGCATTCGCCTTTGCTGACATCTATTGGAATGACAGATAATAAAGAAGGGAGTGAATTTTCAAACAGGTGCTGCCCAGAAGTAGACAGTCCAAGGCAAAGGCAAGACATAAGAAAGCAAAGGTCCACTGTTCAAAAATTGAAGAGGCTCATGGCTGCTGTCCAAGCTCTAGAAGGGGAGCTGAGGTGGATGATGATGCAGGACCACAGGCAAGAGCAGCTCCAATTCTGTTAGAAAAGCAAAACACTCTGCCTGGGCCAACTTCAGGCAGCCTGGAAATGCCTAACGCAGGGTTTTGGCGTTACAATGATCAAGCTTACAGTCACAATGATAGTGCTGCCCGACTAGTATCTAAGTTCCCTGCTGATCAATGGGAAGAAGTACTTTCATACTTGTATGAAGTGTCACTAGATATAGCCTTCTGTGTGTTACATCCTCTTGTACTATACAGTAAAAACCACACTTCCATTTGTCACAGCAGTGTCAGGCTCAGGTACAACAACTAAGCCCAGCGGCTGTATTATTGGAGAACACAAACCAATTTTGTCGCAGGAAGTGTCTGCTGCAGAACATGGGGTGAGCCCTGAAAAACTTAACAGGAACAAAGAAAACATATAGCATGCCTCCTAGTCATTTCTCAACATGGTAATAACATTACCACAAGGTGTCAGCACGGTAAGGAAAAACAGTGCTGATATTTCAACTCCCCACTCAGCAGCGCCCCCCACCCCGCCCCCCCCCAAACACAATGTGAAAACTTACCCAGCCAAGGACAGCATCTGCCAAGAGTGGAAGGTATGGGAAAGGTGGCTTACTACTGATTCTTTCATGTCCCACACAAAGGATATAAAAATGCTATCTGTCATAGTGAGTAGCTTATCTTTTTAATTTTTGTACAGATTTTGGCCACAAAAGTCATATTTACAAGGTTAGTGTTAGAGTAGAGCTTCATAAAAGAACCCTAAGTTCAGTGATCCAGTTGCAATTTTGCACCAACAATGTGGGAAAGCTCAATGCCAGACAGTATAGGAGACAAAGGGGACTTAATTTTAAAACAAAACTTCATTCACTCAGAAGTACTAACATTCATGTGTCAAAGTAGTCTTCCCAGCATTCACATACCAATGGTATGGCCATGATGACTTACAGTGACACAGAGGACAAGAGATGCCAGTTCTTCTTAAGCCTCCTGGGTTCTTAGTGTAAGCATGTGTTGGTTTTTGAACATGCCTTTAGCTCCTTTAGGAGCTGGCAGTGATTGTGATCTTTTGTCTCCTTATTTGGGTGTTTTATAGGTATAGAACTTGTTATTTACCTTCACATCTTCATCTCTTGTGATGGTATTTTCAAATGGCAGTTTGTCCTTTGTTTCAGGCTACCTTTTATTTTCCTGATTTGGTTGTCCTCAGAAGCTGTGTGTGGAAGTGCTGTGATCTTGCTGCCCAGCTAATCTAGGTTGCATCATCTCCTGCCTTCTTATATCCCTTCTGCCCTTCCTTCTGGTGCTTCCACATCCATACACTCCCATTCACTCTCCATTCACACTGATTTTAATGTCCTGATAAATGATTTTAATTTAAAAATTTTAATTTTTAGACATCTCTACATGATGATTCTCCTACTTTCTCAAAGATGGAGGATGAGGATGATTACTTGGAGGAATGAACATCTATCTGTTATTTTTAATGCAGATATTGACCATCCATTTATAGTTTCTCACAGTGTTAGCAACAGAGTTTGGTTTTCAGAAAGAGATCAATGAAGTAGCTACAGTTCAATGTTCCCCCAGACAAAGGGTGACTGCAAGAGCAGTCTAACATTCTTTAGTTTTGGTGCAGATACTGCCCAGATATCTTTTGTGTTAAGTGCAGGGTTTCAGGAAGGAGACCATGAAGTACAGCTTACTAGGGAAACCTTCATGGGTCAGCTCATTTACTGGAACAGAAGAAGATACTATTATATAGATCCACAAAAAAACCCCTATCTGCTGCTGTGTGCAAGATCTGGAATCTCCTGCTCAAAGGACAAGCTGATCTTCCAAACACAAATTCCCAGTGTTGAACTTTGCCACTAGTGTGATGGAAGCACAAGTTGCCCTGTAATGGAGCCCAAGTAGGTAAGCTTAGTTGGGCCCATGCTGCCTCTTTGAGCTGCGTCCCTAAGTGGCAGAGACAAATGAGTCCAAAATACTTACAATAAAGTGGAAAAGCTCTGAAATAAAGGAAATTTCATGCACAACTTTGTACAATTTTAGGATGAATTAATTTCTGAATGAGTCCACATCGGGATTAGGAGGAAGGAGCACTGGGACACAATGAGGGTCTTTTGCACAGGTTTAAGGAAAATCTGCAAATGACAAATTTGCCATAAAACTCCTTGGGAAGAGGACTTGCACTATGACATTTCATGGCTCTATTCAGTTATTTCAGAACAAAGCACTCCTAAAGTTAGAAGCCCCCTTTTTTCCTGTCCCTGAATCACTGTTCCCAGATTAATAATGCTAATATGTCATGGCCATTATGGCTAATACATACATAACTCACAATCAATGTAGTTCAAGAGTCTACTGCCTACTTGCCTACATGAAGAACCTGAACAGGGAAATTAATCAGTACAATGGGATTCTACCTGCACACAGTGTTCCACAACAGGATGTGACCTCTTATGTGGTTTACTGAGACGACCAGAGAAAAAGCAGACTTGGCAAAGGTCAAAATTGAAGCACTTCAGACAGCGATACCTGTGAGGGAAAACAGAAGGATTAAGTTACTTCCCCACAAATAAGAACTTGGTGTAAGTGAGCTTGATTACTGGAAATCCAGATCCCTGGGTTCTGAAATGCAGAGAAGCACCTTTGTTAGAATAATGACTTTCCTCAGCATTCTATGAATGCAAGAGTTATTTTGTCCAAACGACAGTGGACTGTTCTCCAGAACCCACTAATGATTTTGATATTATTTATTTGCTGCACTGAAATTCAGTCCAAGGAAGAAACAGTTGTTCTAGCACCATTTTCGAGAATGCAGTCACATCTTCATATGTTTTTTATGCAACAGCTTATCTCTATTCGCTGCTCTCATGTAACTGTTAATATCACTACTACTAAATCTTACTATTGATGTAGGATTTGCAACCTTGCCAAAAAGTAAACCTGCAAGCTTACTATCAGTGAGAAGTAACAGTAAAATGCTTTTCTGAGCATTCTAGTCAGTAGGCAGTGGATAGCGCTCTTTTAATACCATTAAGGCATTTTGTACTATTACTTAGATGAATAAGATGCTAAGATGGATAACTTAACTAGACAGTTAATACACCTGATTATGGGACAAAGAACTAAAAAATAAGATATACAGGTTTAATTGGCTTTACCAATTAAACTGCCAGTTTACTTTCAGTAAGTCTCCATAATCACATCTGTGCTAGTGAACTGAAAAGAAGCAGGATGCAGTCTTGAGCACTAGCCTGTGGTGGTTCTCTCTTTCCCTATCTTATTTGTTAAATTAGATTATGTCCAAAGTTTGTTGCTTAATACAGCCTGTAAGTTATGCAAACAATGGTAAGAACTATTTATGTGGATGCTATAAACTACAGTAATTACTGACGCACCTGAGACCTGTAATGGGGAAAATTTTGCAGGCTCTACATCTAGCTTGGTGAGAAACCATTTCTGTGGCTGATAATCTGTAACATGTAGGCAGCCACAGGAGAACAGCAGGCTCTGATCTCAGCCAAGAGAGGAATTTTTCTTCAACAATTGCTGATTTCAGAACCTGGAAAAAATACATGTCTCAAGTTCAGCCATTTACTTGAAAAGAACTGGTCTCATCTACAATAAGAAAATCTCTGACATTGGACTCTGCTAGCACAGATTTTTCAGTTGTGTAAAATGTTACTGCGTTCCAAAGGTTTTGGAGTAAATTAAAGAGTCTTCAGTAGTATCTTACTTAGCATCTTTTCTACAGATATAAGTCCTCCTATACTGTGAGACTGACAATCAGTCCTGCACCTTAAAAGTAGGTACTGGTGTATGTTATATACCGCTATGCTTGCAATTTTAATCAACGAGCAACATTCAAAATAATTTCCCAGGACATCAGAATTTCACTCACCCCATGGAAACAGCTGTGAATCGCAATTTCCACACAAGACAGAGTGCAGCTTTCTCCCACTATGGCTGGGATCTGCATCAGGAATAAATGCTCAGAAACACCTCAACAAAAAACAGATGTTCCCATCATGCTCTGCTGAGATGGTGACAGCACACAGATGGTGAAGCATCTATAGAAATGCCATTTTACAGACTGCTCTGAAGAAAACATGTTCATATTCATACTATCAGCATGCAACTTCATAGTTTGGTATGCGTCAGAACGATTTCCTTACTGAAATGGATCAACATACTATGTTGCAATACTAGAATACTGAAGGACACTGGGTTTTAACATCAGGGGCCATTTTCAGATCCCATTTTTAGCAGCAGTTCAGCTGGAAATACCTGTATGCTAAAGCATTTTTCTGCACCTGCAAGCTAGTCTAGTGCATAGAGACACCTGAAGTTTGGGGTCGCTTTAGGAACAACTGTATGCAGCTGTTCCCAGGACCTGTAAGCTCAGGCACAATGAATGCACAGAGGCACTGATGCGAGTGGTTACTCTGAGAAAAGATAGAGAATTTGATCTTTTACATACTTTGCATGGCAGCTCCCTATGTCTAACGTTTCCTACTGAATTCAGTCCCATAATGTAATCAAACAAAAAATGTGTCAACCATGTGTTTTTTTTCTCTTAGATTAGGATACTCCTACAAGTTCTGCTGTGTAACAGCACTGCAGTGACATTACCTTGTTTAAGTCTGTTAGTAGGCTTCTCAGGGCACTACGGGTAATCAAGGCTGCCTTCCCATCAGGGACAGCATAAAACTGGAAGAAAGCTGAAAACAACCAGAGAAAAGAAACTGGAATTCTGGCAGAGCCTAAAGTGTCTTCTAGTTACTTTTTCTCAAACTATCAACATGATGATTGCAGCCTACCAAATAAACCCCTGAAGAAAGTTCCCCTTTATTTTGTATCTAACAGGCACTCAGTGACTGCTGTGACAATACTTTCTTCCTAGAGTTAGGGGAAAGAGAAGGAAAGCAAGGAAATGATGACAATTCCTTATTCCTGGCATTTAAGACAGGTAAGGATGAAGGAAACAATGGGCTCATTTTCAGAGCTGTAAGAAAAATATTTAAATATGTTTATATAAGATATGCCCTATTTAAATTGGGAATTGTTAATTCCAAATTGTAATTTGGAAGGAAATACACAATATGCAGTGGGAGAGTATGAGGCCAATATGCCACTTGTGGTCCATTTGTTCTCCATTTTGAGCATTTAATTCAGGCAGAAATCTTTGTGCTACACATTGCACTGGGCTACTTTTATCTGTTACACTTAGTTCTTTTAAGTGTTTTTGTCTAATGTTAAAAGGGCGCTAAAAGCTTTTTAGCTGGATCAAATATATAAAACTGTTTTCTAATCCAATGAAATTTAAAACTAGGGGTTTTCTGTTCTTTTCTGCTAGGTAAATAGAACTTGGCCTTCATTTTAAATCTCTACTTATCTTAAACTTTACTATGACTTGTTTTGAGACAATATGCAAAGATGGCTATGGACATTGATGGAAAAGTATTCTTCTGCATCAGCCTTTCTCTACAAGTAAGCATTCAACATAATTTACTTTTTGCATAGCAGAACTGTATTCTCTTTTAAAGAAAAAAATTACAATGGACATTTTTCTCAATGTTCAGTATTTCAGGCACTGTATAAAATCATACATTTCACACCTCTGTATTTAGCCAGTAGAGTGTCTCCTGAAAGGGCAATTAGGGCAGCTGCAGCAGATCTAGTTTTGATATAACCTGTTCCAGATCTAGGAAAAGAAAATAAGTTACACTACATTCACCATGAATGTAAAAAATGAAACCTCTAAAGAAAGAGATATTGCTATGTTGGAAGACAACTTCAAAACTCATATCTTTATATATATATATAAGTGATGTCACATTTTAGTGGTATTTTATGTCTAGGACCCTTTGTCACTGAACATAACTACAGAGTTACCTGTTCAAGATACCATGCTGTCATGGTTTAACCCCAGCCAGCAACTAAACACCACACAGCAACTCACTCACTCACCCCTGGCGGGATGGGGAAGTGAATAGGAAGGGTAATAGTGAGAAAACTCATGGATTGAGATAAAGACAGTTTAATAGGTAAAGTAAAAGCCACACACACAAGCAAAGCAAAACAAGGAATTCATTCACTACTTCCCATGGTAGGCAGGTGTTCAACCATCTCCAGGAAAGCAGGACTCCATCACATGTAACAGTTTCTTGGGAAGACAAATGCCATCACACCAAACGTCTCCCCCTTGCTTCTTCTTCCATCAGCTTTATATGCTGAGCATGACATCATATGGTATGGAATATCCCTTTGATCAGTTGGGGTCAGCTGTCCTGACTATGTCCCTTCCCAGCTTCTTGTGCACCCCCAGCCTCCTTGCTGGTGGGGTGGTGAGAGAAGCAGAAAAGGCCTTGACTCTGTGTAAGCACTGCTTAGTAATAACTAAAACATCCCTTTATTACCAACATTGTTTCCAGCACAAATCCAAAACATAGCCTCATACTAGCTACCATGAAGAAAATTAACTCTACCCTAGCCAAAACCAGCACATATTCAATCGTAAAACAAAAAGACAACATCTCCTCTGAAGACCTCACATTCCATGTAAAATATAATTTTACATTTACAATACATGTCCTAAAAAAATTCTGCTCTTCGTTTCTGTATTATATCATCATACAGCTTCATGGTGGCCCCAGATCTGCACTGAGCTTCTCTTGGGCTGATTTCCTTTAATTTCACTGCAACTCAATTTAATCAAAAGTATATATGCAGGAGCAGGACTTTAGTTTTGACAGTTAGATCATAAAGAATTTAGAACCCATGGTTGTGACAGAAGAACCTAATGAAAAAACTTAATGTGAAGACAAGGAAGACATGAATTAGAAACCATAAATCAGGAAATCCTGAAATTCTATATTTAAGATACCACTTTTGCAAAGCAGTATCGCTCATCAGAATATCATTACACAAAATTGTCTTCTAGAGTTTAGATAAACTGCATTTTAACAGAGCATACTGCATAAAGCTGCAATATAGTCTCTAAAGTATGAGCTGCATGGGAAATTGTTGGTTAAAAGTTTCAAGGATTTGAATTTATCTATTTAGTTTTTCCAGAACTTTCATAGGAAAAAAGTCCAAGATTAAAGCTAAAGTATACAATCAAAACCCCTTATGATGGTTTATGTAAGCTTATTAATAAGCTACCACACAAACATGGAAAATCTCTTATGTGCTCTTGCCATGAAACACTTTCCAGTGTTTATAGTGGAGAACAGCACTCTACAGAGAAAACATGATTACAAGGAAATTATAAGAAGCTTTTTCTGTCCTATATATGTGGCAAAAAAAACGTGAAAAAAATTTTAAAAAGAAATTACAGCACAAAGAGAACGACACACTGTCCTAAGAAACCAGAAAAAAAGACCAGGATAGTCCTGTTCAGAAGATTCTTCTATATTATTTCCCTACAATGCACACAAATTACAAAATATTCTTGATGTTTCTAGCTTTATTTCATAATACACCAGTTAATTCTTAGCCTTAATTGATTTTTTTTAAGTACAAAAAATTCATAACATGGGACCTTAAACAGTAGTGACCATATTGTTAACAAATAGTGATTCAAGAAAAAGTCCTGCAGACCACTTATATCTCACTCACTTTCAGTAAAAAATTTGCTCTGATGTAGAAAGGAATAAATTTCACCTGTGGTGAACAAATTGTACAATGAACTTAGCCTTTGTCTTTTAAATCTGATACAATCACAAACCAATCCTGCCTGTAGTCAATTACTTCATTAATCAAAAACAATACATGACAAAAGTACCCCCTGTGAGCTGCTTCCTTATTATTCCCAGAAACTATTTGCTATTCACAAGAGCTAGCTGATCAGCTTAGTTATGAGACAGTAGTTTTGTTTCATAATTGGTTCATGAACTTTTTAAGCTGGAGAAAAATTAATATTGGAAAGTGACTGGCAAATTCTCGACCTGCGCATGGTCATTCAAAGGCCAGTACTGATTCTTTTTCAGGAGTGTATCAAAATATCTTGGCAGTCAAAAGAAGAGCTACTCCCTGTAAAGTTGTTCACAGTTAGCATGGACTGGCAGATATCTGGACTTCCAGATAGTTTTTGAAACATTTGACCACTCTTTCTCTGCTAAAGCTTTGTGCCTTGTATTCCTATAGCTGGGCTACTCCCATTGTGTATACCAAGCAAAATACCATACAAATGGGAAAGTCATACAGAAATGGTGTAAAAGTGGTAGAAACAGACTTATTCTAGCTGTACTTTGTGATGGATTTACATTTGTGCTTCCTCTCACCTGTCATACATGGCAGCTAGCAGGCTCAATGTGAATCCAGCAGCTCTCGGATCTACTTGGCCTGGTTTTTCTAATCTCACTCTTTGGAACAGTTTTGTCAGGATTCCAGAGATCTGCTGCACTTTCAGATAAATCTGCTTTTCCCTCTGGCTCTGTTCACTTGATAGGATGTGCTGAACCAGAGAAACATCAATCAAATCCACTGTGGGAAAATTAAGGGAGAAATGAATGAGGATGATCTCTGCCTTTTCATGAACGGAAGCTCAACATTTTTTTATTAGAAGTGCCTAGCTAAGGTAAGTCTGTAAAATGAAGACTAAAACAGTATGCAACATAAAAAGGAAATAATCTGGGGAAGTTCCTGCTGGGTTTATGGATGTAGCAAAACTTGTGGGACTACAAAGATAGAGCAACTCAACTAAAATTCCCTGGATGTGATTTTGGGATAGATAGGAAGGGAAGAAAATAAAATAGCACAATTAACTGCATCCAAATTTCAGACCTAACTTTCATTCTATGTAGAAATACCATAAAACTATGTACCATTCAGTACTTCAGAAAAAAGCTCACCTGGGACTGTGAAAACAATTTGTGCTTTGATGTAAGCTTTCTCCTCATGCACAAATAGAAGGAAAAGGAGGGCACTATGGCCAAGAAAGGGGCAAAGAGCCTGTATTATAAATGTGCCATGGAATAACTAATATCCAGTGGGAAGAGAGAGCTATGACTTCTTAAAGGTCACATTCAGTACTGCAGAGGCATGATCAATTAGAGTTAACGTCAGAAGGTTGTAGTAGATTAAAAGTGTGTGGATCACTGAAGAAGCAGAGAAGCTAGAATATGTCACCTATGGTCTCTCCAGTGCAGATGGGGAAATGTCAGTGTGAGACACTGGTGAATGTCAGTCTGGAAACCCATGTACAATTCTGGTCACCACTGTTCAAGGAGCAGTAGAGTAACTGGGATAGATGCTATGGGTGCCTAGAGACATGGAGGACTAGGCAACAGCGCTAATGAAAACCAGTACCTGTGTGAATTGGTACTTCTGTGCTGTAACATATAGCACTGGGCAGGTTTACCACATCAGGGCTGAGATCAGATTAAATACATTCATAGAAGAGCATGCCCAAATGAAAAAATATGGCCAAGGCCAACAAGCTAGTCATCTTTTCTGTGCTACCCTGAAGATGTCACTTGCAGTGTTGTGCATTTTCAACAACAGACTGTTTCAGGTGGAAAATTCAAGACTTCCATGCATTTTAGCTCAATATGGAGTTTACATCCAGTAATTTCAAAGTGAGCTAGGTGACCAGGGCTTTGTTCCATAATTCTTTGCTTGCACAGAATTCTCACTCACTTCAAAGACAGGGAGAATGAGTGCTAGCCAGGGTTTTTCTGGTCTATCATATTTTATTTTGTTCTTATAGTATTAATAGTATTACTAATAATGCCTGTCAATGCATTTTCAATTATCCACAATTATTTCCAATAAATCAACTTCTAAGAAACACATGAGAATTAGACATTTAACGAGAATAATAATATACAGATAAAGATTCACAATTGCCAGTATTGTCTACATAGCAGCGCTGTAGATTGTAATAATAATTTGATTCTCCCATGCCTTTAGAATTTTACTAATGTATTTCCACTGACATTCAAAAGGGGGGGGCAGGAAATCAATTTGTATATGAAGTTCTATCTAGCTCTTAAGTGTTCGTAATGCATCCTGAGATTCTCAGGTGGAAAATGAGAGAGCAAAGAAGCATAATAACTCATGGTGATAGCAACACAAGTTTTTTACAGATTCTTTTCCCTGTCAAAGCACAGGATTCTCTTCAGCTACTAACACTGGCACAGACTTTGTACTGAGCGTAGTTTTAGGGCTGTTCTGTAGACGGAGCTCTGAACATCATTGAAAGCCTCTGTGAAAGAACATAAACACACATTACAATAGAGTGGTTCATTTTAAAAAAAAAAAGGAAAGAAAGAAAAACAAATTGTTTAACTAAAAATCAAAATAACCAAATTTGAACTTGATCAAAACCCACAATACTCTGAAGGAAAATTTTGAAAAAATGGAAAAAGAAATTCTTTTTTTCCAATACCTTTGTGGGGAAAATTGTCTTCTTATGAACAGTGACATCACAAGTCATAAAAATAGTATTTAACATACAGAGCACACCTGCTTCTTTGAGAATCAAGTCCATTCATAGACCAGAAAAAAGGATATGCACTGTGCATACTTTTAGCCGAGATCATAATGAAATAATATTTCTTCAGGCAAAACAGTTTCTTGATCAGAGATGTTCTTTTACAAGTAACAGTTTGTCAGTCTGCACAGCAAGGTTATTGTTTTGGATGCATATTATTTCATGCATTAAACAAATTTTCTGTCAAGATCAACATCTTGGACTCACAGAGGAAGATCAGCAATTTACCAGAGCAACTGGCTTTTGACATCTCTGCTTAGTAATCCCACTCACCCTGCTTGACTAAATTCCATACCCTTACATGATTTCAGCTCATTCCTTTCACATCGCTAAAGGATGTTTCTGGAGTGGGAAGTAAGGGCTTCTGAACATGACTTATACCTGATACTTTACACACATACCTAGAACTTCAAGACAAAAAAAGGCTTGTTCACAAAGCTTTAGAAACTAGAAAGGGATTTGTCAGTTATCCTCCTGTCCTCAGACAGTCAATTAAGGTCAAAGATAAGCAACAAATATGCATAACAGAGTGGAAATAACTTACGAAACTCTCTACCTGTTTAGTCTGGAAACGAGCCAATCTGTGCGCAATGGTTTCCCACAAATGTACCAGATTAATGTTAATAGTCAGCAAATTATGGGCTCTGCTGGTTCCCAGATGCTGCCTAAGATATAGAAATAAGCCAATATCTGCTATACCATCTGTTTAGTCCTGTTCTTGTCATACTATGTTTTGTGATATTATTTGGAGATGTAGTGTAGCATGTCATACAATGTGAAAAATGAGTTTTGACTTCCATGCATCATCAGTTCTCTTTCTTCAGTGAACTGATCCAAAGCTCTTTTGAAAGTAACAGAAAGACTCCCAGTTTTCAGTAGGCTATGGATAAAATTCCAAATGCTTATTTTCAAATACAAATGCTAGAAACATACACATGATAAACTCAAACACCTTCCATGTCCAAGCTGACTTTCTAAGTGGAGGGAATCTGTTTTAGTAGCCATCTGCTACTCACTTCAAGTCCATTGTTATAGACAAAATATGGCCTCAAAGCAGGGCATTCTGTGCCTGTCAAGCACAGTTCCAGAATTAACTTGCAAGAGCACACAAGTAAAACAGTGGACAAAAAAAAAAAAAGTCCAAATAAAATAGAAAATATTTTAGGATTATTATTTATGAGAGGCTATTTAGGGGCACTAAACTCTTTCATTTCTCATAGGAATGGAGCTTCCCCTTTGGACAGAAAACCAGTGTGCAATCATTTTGCAGTGGGTCAAACTTCACTTCAAGACTCATAAATGCCCTTTGTTGAGAAGCTGACAAAGGAATTCCTACACATATAGAAAAGAGTGCACTGTTTCCTGATATCTCCAGCTAGTTACCTGCTAGTTCTGCATTTTGCACTACTTGTTATGTAGCAGATGAAGTACCCTCTAAGACTTTGAACTCAAAAAGGGAGTGTATGGCTATCCTTCATGCCTATTAAGAATATGTGAAAAAAACTTACCATATATTATAAATTAGGGAACACAGCACCTGTGTGCCTGACCATTCCATGAACCAACAAGGTAATGTCAAGGAAGGTGCCAGGACAGATCCAAAAATAAAGGTAGGACATCACAGCTGTGTAATTTGTCATTTATGTGCTACAGCACAGAGATTCTGAAAACAGCATGACTTCATTACAATTCAGTAGTTTCTGTTCAAACAGACACAGAAATGTCTCTTGAGAAAAGTTGGGGAAAATGATAAAAATCCTTACCCTGCAAGTCTGGATCCATTTGAAATGAACAGATGGCGTTAGGCGTTCTATAATGAAACAAACCAAAGTGTAAACCCACATTGTCTAGACAGAGACATATCGAACCATTCAAATCAAACCTTTTAATCTGAACAATTTACTGGATGCATTTTAGAAATGAAATTAAACAGAACTACATAAAACAACATATTAGTTTTGGTGCCAAGTGAAGAAGACAAACTCCAGAAAATTGCAGGCTCTCTGCTCAGGATAAAGTAGGAGTAACTCTAGTAACTGCAAAATTGTATCAGGGTGAAACCAGTACCCAAAACAGTTTAAAGTACAGGTAATGGGATCTTTCACTATTAAAGAGTCCACTGTCTACGTACAGGATTACTACACAGATCATAATGTATGTATAATTTCAGGTCAGAGAGGGCATACCTTTACACCAGACTCCTCCCAAGATTCATTGGTTGCAATTGCTCACAAGTATATTTTCCAAAACTTTCAATGAGAACTAAAGTTTTCAGCTGAGCTGACATTATTTCTTTTTGGGCTGAGAAAGCAGGGAAAAGGGAAGCATAACCATGAATCTACTTTTTTTACACAACCATGAAAGCAAAAGTAATTATGTCCCTGATAATAATAGAAACTGAATGTCTCCTCTCAGGATTTATTTCATTAATGCAACATAAAAATATAAATATTAATTCAGTACATAACTACCTTTCACTAAATATCAGAGTTGAAAACCTCCAGGTATAGCAGATCTAAGTTACATAAGACTCCAAAGGCCACATATATGGATTATGGTGGGGAAAAAAAGGAAATTTGCTAGAATAAATAAAAACTAAACAGTTGGAAACTATCTAAAACTTAAATAATAAATTTGGTATTAAATCTGAACTTACCCAAAGGTTGATTTTATTACATTTTTCCAGTGAGAGTCATTGGTCATTTGTCATAAACATGACAGAATACTGGCTGATTATGAAGCATAAATATTCAATGGTCTATAATTATTGAGTCTACCATAAATATGCTTCTCACCATTTTAATTGGTGAAAGCTGCAACTTTGTGTTTCAGTCTGTAAAACTTCTTCATTAAAGACTACAATGCCAGTTTTCACTGATGTTCTTCTTTGAAAGAAATACCACTATGTTTCTTTTTCACTGTTCTTCTCTTTTCTTCCTTACTAAGACTTAGAGCTTGGAATCAACCCTCTGTTCTGCAAGACTGCAATTCTGACCAACATTTACACAGGCATGTAACTCTGCTTATACAATTACTCCTAAAATAGCTGCAGTAGTATATGCCTCTGCACAGCTTGACAGAAAAGTCAATGTACGGAAATCAGTGAAATCAGAAGATTCTAAGCAATGAATTAAACATAAGTGTTTAGTGAAAGCTACATATAGCAACCTGAAAGATAGACTTACAAACATACAGCTTGCTTCACGTTTTCCTCCTTTTTTTCTTTCCACCAAAGGTACATAAAGTAAAGCAAAAGGATGAATGTAAAAATACAGGTTAAACTCACTTAAATTAGAACTCACTCATTAGAGTTTGCTCATCCAAATAAGAACAGATCCACAGACTTCACTGAGTTACACAGCATGCATAATCTATTAGTACTTGATACTTACTGTAAGATGATAGGCTCTCTATCCAGTACAGTGCAATGTCTAACCTTTAAATTATAAACACACAATACTCTTGTACTAGGGTATTTGTGATCTCAAAGTTAAGTATGTGTTTATGTGTTTTACCAAACTGGCTGTCATCGTGCAACATCATAACATCATACCCATGAACCCTCCCACCAAAAAGTTATGAAAGTCATTATTAACATATGTACGGTCTACATTTTTATATACAAAACTCTATGGAGAGTCCAGATCTTGACTGCAGTAGGAGTGCTTGGGTGAAATGAACAGGATCTACTTCAATGTTAGCACATCTACTTTATAATGAACTTAATATGAAAGTAGAAGCAGTATCTGCCTGCCATCAAATCTCAACTAACTCTGCTCATTGATACACTATTTCAGTCAGTGTGTTGTATTTCAGCTACATGACCCCTTTATTAATAATTAAAAACACTTCCACAAAACAAAAAGAATTTTAAAATTATCATAAATGTACTGGAAATATTTTTTTTACAGTTGTAAACCCCTATCCCATTAACACAAATAGTCACATTGCAGAACAAGAGTAGCCTTATTCTTGAATCCTATTGCAATGTGCAGGAAAAGTAACATGTTTAATTACTTACATGTGTTTTGTTTGCCTATACAGGTTCTCAGAATATGTACTTTAGCAAATAAAATGCATTTTTAAGCATGCTACATAATTAAGTTAAAGTACAGAGAAAGACAAACCAGATTAAGTAAGGCAGAAATCTCCCAATAGATTAATTCACTTGATCACAGAGGCCTTCCTTCTTTTGAAATCAGACAACATATGATCAACATTTTAAATATGCATACAATAAACTACAATACTTTTGTTTCCCATGAAGAGTGAAAACATTCTATGTTGTGTTCAAAGGCCAAAATTACAGTCTCCTCTTAAATACAGTAACAGCACTTACCTTTCTCTCAGCTACTTACTAAAGGCCCAGAAGTCAGATGACACTGCCAGAAAAGTCCAGCAGTTTTATAGCATTTAAAAGTTGACTACAAGACATAGTTCTAAAGGTTTTGCTTTTAAATGAATGCTGTTCACAACAAATGCCTGGCAAAGGCCCAGATCAAAGTATCAGGTAATTGTCTAAGCAGTCAAAGCAAAGAATACTAATTAATTAGTAATAAATATCCTAAATTATTAAAGATAAAACTTCTTTGATCTTTGTTTCAAAGCAATTTTTTCTTATGGTTGGAGTGCAATAACTCTAAATTGAGGAGCCTTTACAAAGCATCTCCCAGTTGCTGAGAAACAGTGTTGCTATAGAGACTGAAAACGAGGTGGAAGCTGGCACAATATGCAGAAAGCAGTGTGCTGTGACAAACAGTTGGTGCAACTACACAAGAGGAAAAATAGTAAGTCTTAGTGGTAACGTCCTAGAATAAGAATTGTTCAGATCAACCAGAAGGTTTGCACACTCTTCAGTACACCCAAATGCTAGGGTTTATGCAGAATATATATATAACATTTGCAAGACTGATACATTTATCTTAAAGCCCTTTTTCATAAATTTTTTCAACTGTTACTCTAACACCCAGGTAGTAGGATTCATCAATGCTATGAATATCCTGCACACATAGCATTACTCAGTAACTTGTGAGAAAATGTGTACCAGAGTTTACTTATTACTTATAGAAAACCCAAACTTAGTGATGACTAAGTCAATCACTGTGTTACAGCTGTAATCAACTTTGAATATGTGACTGTATTTTAGCTTTCCTACTATTTTTATTCTTTCTTTCTCTCCTAAGCAAAACCTAGGAAAATAAACTTTTCCATTCTATTATGGTTCCATGAGGAAAGACCTGAATTTTTCTGCAGGCCACTAGGCAAATCTAATTATTCTAATTTAGGATACAAGAGATGTCCAAGACATGTGACTTTCCCCTCCCAACCTCTGAGAAGAAATTCTTTGCCTGTAATTTTCAGGTAGTGACTCAGAAGTCAGGTAAGCCTTATTTAGTTAAGGTAAGCCTTATATAAGTTAATTTGCTACTCATTAACAGCTGTGCAGTTTTGGTGCTTGAATTGCAGTCTGTTTGAAGTACTATCTCCACAGGCAGAAAAAAAGAATTAAAAGTGTAAAAGACCACCAAATCATATTCCATATAGAAAAAACCAAATGTAAATACACATTAGAGAAGCTAACTTTTCCCCTCCTGTCTTGGAGAAGGAGCTATGGAACAAGCCAGGTAGTTTGTAAAGACTACTGGTAGCTCCTGCCCTGCTATGCTCTCCTGAGACATCTGCTTCCAGATGCTCCTCTGAGACTCAGCGAATTTTCTGTGCATACACTACTAGATACTAACTCCCTGGAGACCACTCCCTTATGAAATGAATGATTCCTAACCACTTTCTGCAAGACTTTTTACAACACCTGCCTGTACAACTCCCAGGTGAACTCTTCCATGAAGATACTTGTAACAACATCTCAGTTCCTGTAAATGTTGCTTCTTCCATATACATTTCACATAAGAACATTCCACTCTTACAGCTCCCTTGTGACACCTCAGCTTTCCGAGCTCCTCTTTCTAAGACCAGTGAGACACCCCTCCTCATTCTGTCCACATCAGCTGATAAATAACAAATAAGCTCCTCCTGGTTGCCTTATGTAAGAAGTCTACCCCTGTTCAGAGTTTGAACCTCCACTTGAATGGAAATAATGAATTTATTCCAACTACGTCTATCTGATTCAAAGAACAGGAAACTTTTAATTTTGCTTTAAAGACTCGCATCTGGTAGCAAATCAGCAAGTACAATAATATTTCATTTAACACAGCCTCCATCTTTTAAGACACCAAAGACATGCAAGTGAAAGTGGTTCCTCAACAATTCTGTTTAGACAAGGACTTAATTGCATGTTTGACTTAAAACATATGAGTAATCCATAGGAAACTCATGAAATAAATAAAAAACATGGAGACAAAAATGATCTTGTCACCAAGAAGATGTATGCATTTAAATTTTAGTGTTTAAAATAAATTTTGCCTGAGAATATATATTCTTATGCAAGTACTGTGTTGCACTACATTTGAAACAAGAATTTGAAGTTACAAAACTGCTACTCCATGTGTGACAATCTTGCTCAAAATTGTCATAATATGAATGCTTCAGACATTAAACAATGTTTTGGAAACAGTTTATTGGTCTGAAGAAATAAATTGTTGGATGTATGAATCCTAGACTCATTAAAGTCAGTAGGAATTTTACTTTGGTCTCCAGATTGTTATAATCGCACTATTTTTGAAATATTTTTCTGCCTACGAATTTCCAGGTTTTTGATGAGGAAGATACTGTAAAAGCTATGACAACGTTTAGCCTTTCTTTGTAATTTGCTCTTTTGAGCAATGGAAACACTGTTTTAGTATGGTAACTTCCAGCATTTTCTCCTCCAGACAACTCTGGCTAAAGTGAGCCTGTAGGCAAGGTTTCCATCTCTGTAAAAAAAAGCAAAAACAGTACATATTTTTGCCCAACTTCCTAAAATACACAGAAGATAAGCAGAGCACTTCGGTATAACTTGAATAGTACAACATCTGATATTAATGTCACAAGAGTAGGCCACAACTAATCAGTTAGCTGCTAGCAGTGGAAATTGCTGTGTCATTAACAAACATTAACAAACAAAGTAAAATTGCTTAATAATATATAATGTAGGGATCTCTAAGAGATCTTTCATCTATTGTAATTGGAAGAAGTGGCAGATGTGGCTGCCACTTACCAAGACTGCCTTCTCTATAGAAAGTAGGAATATCTCTTTTTAGCCTGCTGTCTTTGGGTATCTCAACATTTTCTTCTTCTGACTGGCTTATAGACTAAAGCTACTGAATGAACTGTTTGGTACTATAACAAAAAAGAGAAGTTTGAGTTCAAATTTACAGTATATTTTTCTCTGTTAGGAATTCAGCTCATTATTTCTAGACAGTAAAGAATAGTATAGTAAAGAGTTCAAAAATACATAGTAGGACATATGATAAAAGTGCTTTTCTAATAAGAGTTACTTGGGTTAAAAAGATTTTATATTTACTAATAACCAAAGATAAAATGTGTCACGCTAAATGTATTATTTATGCTCAGCTTTCATATTAATGATCTGTGAATGACACAATAGAAACTTATCAGATAAAAACAAGGCTGCTACCATGCAGGCTTGCCCTTACTATCACCATGCCCCAGACATAGTCAGGGTACATTGGACAAGCACTTGTTATTTACATTCTTTCCAGAAGGATTTTATATCTGCTTTAAATGAAAGGGACATAAAATAAGAATCCATCACTTAAAACTTGATCTCACCTTTTATGGGGAGAAAAACCCACCTTGATGCAAATATTTTTTATTAGTGATTTTATCAGTTCCATACGGATGCATTTCTTTTATTTCCTTTAGGGCAATGAGCTTTTCCTGAGGGGGGGGGGGAAGCAGTTTTAATATCACCCATTCTTGTCATCCACTGTAATTTCTAGCACAAATTTAAAATATGTTACAATAAAATAATCTTTACATGTTACTAGTATGTCTGAAGACCACAAAATCTGATTGAAGCTACAATGTAGAGCTTGGGACCAGTCTTTTTAGTATTTAATATTTAGTCAAATTAAATTCTTTTTGTCTCACTAAGTGACAAGAAGTTAATGATGAAATTACTGCTTGCTGATTTTGTATTTTCTGAAAAATCCCTAATTCTAGTAAAATCTGGCCTTCATTCATGCAGAATCACAGCCATAAAGATCCCAAAAGATATGTCTCCTGGCATAGAACTACTCTGAATACCATAAAAGCAAAATCAACAGCAGCAGCATTAGAACACTGAAACATTAAATTAAAGCTAATTCTTTTTTGTTTTTGCACGAAGCCTGCAGAACTTGTGGGTGCAAAATCTACACTTACATAGGTAAACTTACTTTATCATCTCTTTTTTGGACAACAGAACAGTCATTTGTTCATTTCAATATAAAATACTACCTAACACTTATAAATACCTGGTATTTATCATGCATAAGTGCATGCGTGCAGTTTCTACATCTAACTTTTGGAGTAAAGGTTTTGGTATTCAAAGTTATATTGCAACATACCCCTAGGTGGCAGGATGTGCATACTACTAAGTACAAGAAATCACCTGAATCAGCTCATGGGCTAAGCGTTCTAGAACTTCTCGGGTCGTTTCATTAATTTCTAATTCTGTCATGACTTCCCAGTTACCATTCTGAAATGTCACTGGCATAGAGAAGACAATTCCTTCAGGAATGCAAAATTGACCTGAAGAAGAAGATAAAAATAACCCAAACATATTATTTCTGATTAAAATCACATCCTCACCAGTGTCAAGATTAAGTCTTACAGACTTGCAAAAGGCTGAAACTGTAAGATCTTACTATAAACAGAGATTGCCTTTTTCAGTGTACAGTTCAAAGGCTGAAGAGCTTCCCTTTTACTGTAACTTTGTATTTTAGTTAGACATATATGAATCATAGAATAGTTTGGGTTGGAAGAGACCTTTAAAGGTCATCTAGTCCAACCGCCCTGCAGCGAGCAGGGACATCTTCAGCTAGAAGAGGTTGCTCAGAGCCTCGTCCAGTCTGACGTTGGATGTTTCCAGGGATGGGGCATCTACAGCCTCTCTGGGCAACCTGTTCCAGTGTCTCACCACCCTCACAGTAACATTTCTTGCTTATATCTCATCTGAATCTACCATCTTAGTTTAAGACCATTACCCTTTGTCCTACTGCAACAGGCCCTGCTAAAATGTCTGTCCCCATCTTTCTTATAAGCCCCCTTTAAATGTTGAAAAGCCACAACAAGGTGTCCCCAGAGCCTTTTCCTCTCCAGGCTGAACAAAGCCAACTCTCTCAGTCATTCCTCTGGACCCACTCCAACAAGTCCATGTCTTTCCTGTGCTGTAACACTATTGCTGTAACAATTTTACATCTTAAAAAGGGGTAAAAAATAATTTTTTAATTTCATACCAAGGTTAAAAGCTGTGGTGAAACATTCCATTTATTGGTCCACACAACTACACAAGAAGAACATGCTTTTATAGCTTAGGCTCTAAGAACTACAGAGTCCTTGCGCAAAACACATACACCAAAAAAGTGTTTAAATTAAAAGACTAAGAAACAATCTATGACAAGACAATATTAACCTAAGAGAAGCTTACAAGAAGTGAGTATCAAATCACAAGCTCTGGAGAGCAAAATTGCTTAGATTTGCAGGTTCTTATGCTCAAACAAACTCTCAGCCTAACATTATATTGTAATTTGTTTTACAAGTTTTTATTCAATTAAAAATCTTGATTAAAAAATAACATTATGCATGATGGGGAAAGCTATAAGAGAATATGTGAAGCAAAAGTAGATTTACCTTTAGTAAGTATTCCCACAGAAACAATCTCCCCAGGAGGAGAGCCATGATACCAGTATCTCAGTACAGTGGCTACCGCGTGAGCAGGTAACATTCCTACACAATGACAGACCTGGGAGCTCAGTGAACTCTGTGCAGATTGAAATTCTGAATAGATCCATTTGCTACGGCAAAAAAAGTGGGGGGGGGGGGGGAACAGAAGAAAAAAATAAAATGAATGCAGGAATAGT
>JANZLQ010000001.1:24068603-24104286 GCA_026212715.1 Elanus axillaris | reverse complement strand
CCCCCCCCCCCCCCCCCCCCCCCCCCCCCCCCCCCCCCCCCCCCCCCCCCCCACCAGAAGAAAAAACTAAAATGACTGCAGGAAGAGTAGTTTTCCAGAGGAAAAAAAGAACTAAATCTGAGGGAATAGTTGAAACTTACTCAAACTTCACTGCTGAAGGCAAGGCACTTAAAGACATCAAAAATAGGGTCTGACAAAAAGTGGCTCAAATGGTAACAAGCAGCACTACTTAATGAAAGTTAGGTCATGTACTGAAGTCATAACCTCTATTACTATTATTATTTATATGTATTACCATCTTACATAAGAACCCAGCCATGAACCCTAATCCCCCTGTGCTAGGCACAGTACAAGTATAGAACAAAAGAAATGTCTGCTGTTCAATAAATGCTAGGTTTAGACCAGAGTGGGAGCTCCATATAGCTAGGCCTGAGTGTATGTCACATCTGCTGCCCTCTCACTGCACCCATCCTTTCTCGGCTACTTTTATCTCCACAAGAATCTGTCTAGCTGCCAGGTATACTTTTTGTATATGTTAACAAATTGTCTGGTTTGGGAAACTGCCAATATTAGTGTGCTCAGACCATATGTTCAGTGGAACTCAGGTACTTCAAGATGCAGATATACGTTTAGTATTATTTCAACGTTTCTTCATGCATACTAGACATTTAAGTCACTATCTGGACTTTCCTTACTTCTTATAGTCTGCTCCTCATATGATAGAAGAGAAACATAATATGTAGGAAAATATAGCTATAAATAAAGTTTGCAGGAGAGTCAGAACTATGTATAGCACTAGGAACTACTCAATTTCTTTTGCAGACTGAGTACTTCAACTTGAGTTTTCCTTTATGTACAGCTCTAGTCAGTAAAGCCAAATCTTAAAACCAAAAACTTTTCTTAATGCTTATAACACCGTTCAGATAAACATGGATTAAAAGCAGTTATTTAGTTTTACTTTTAAAAAATAAACTTATACTGTACCTATCATAAATTATATTCAACAAAGGACATGGAAAATTAGCTGGGCCCCAAATAGCACAGTCATATCCATAAAGTTTTGCATGTGACAAATCAATGTAGTTACAGCCAGTAATATTGCCCCAAACAATCACATCTTTAACTCCTGTAACAGAGAAAAATACATAGATTAATGGAGAGACAAATACTTTCACAATATAGGCTGGACTAGATGATCTTCAGAAGGCACTTTCAAGATGAATTATTCTGCAATTCAGTGTCCTTCCTCGGTAGCAGAAATGATTGATCTGAAAAATGCAACAAGGTTCTCCCTAAAATATGAAACCTCATCACAAGCTGAAAAAAGAAACTTTAATTTATATCCTGTTACTTTACATAATAGACAAAACCTACTAAATACTTAGCTGTTAAAAACCAAATCATATTGCAAACATACAGCAATGTTCCTTTTAAAATCTTGTACGCATAAATATAGAATGCCTAACAGTAAAAAAATCATTAAAAATATCTACTTACTTTGGTGTAAAAGGACTTTCTCAAATAAACTGCTGATAGGTTATTCAGCCCCTTAACATACTTTTTTGTTTTATTAGGCTTCAAAATACCTAGACTTGTCATTGATGACCGGTTCCTACCCCTGCAACATTGAAAGAATCCTGATGCTGAGGCAAGCTGTTGGAGCACACCTTTGCTATGCAGTGCAGGACCATGCAAATACAACCAAGCTATAACAATTGACCTAGGAAAGAAAGATAATTAACCCAGAAATAATACTACAACACAGTTCTACTATATTCTCATTATCTGCACAGCAGTATGTTGTCATGTTTATTCACAGCTGGTTTGTGTGTCTCCAAAATAACAATGCACTGGAGAGATCAAATTCAATCTTGCAGTCCTAGTTCCCAATCTGCAACACAGCTCAGTTCTTCTTAGTATATTTCCTGCAAGAAATACACTCCAGAATGGCAGGGCTGCATCCGAGAGTTAGCAAAAGAATCAACACTCATGGAATCAGGCACAGATTCAGATAGCAGTAAGTGGAGAAAATGCTAGCACCAGCTTGTCACACCCTGGCATGCTGTACAGCCATGCAATTCAGTGGGTGCACTGCTGTGCTTGCATTTCTGCATGCACATCAACTGTGTTCTGCAATGAACTATGTACTCTCAAAGGTGTCCATCCACTGAATTCCCCAAATGCTACCAGAACACATAAATATTCACCTGCTGCGTTCATATTCAGCTTCTTGGCCAGCATGGCTTTAGCTGCACTTTCCCAGGATGTCGCAATGGCAATGACATTTTCAGGCTTAATGGATGGGCCGTATGTCATAATCATCATTGCCTTAAGGTTTACAAAGGTTTTTCCTGATGAAATTACTCTGACCTCACTCTTAGCATTCTTCTCAATTAGGGGAGCATAGACTTGACAGATGTCACTCACTTCTCTGATGTAGTTCTCAAGGGATTGGGCTTCACAGTTTAAGAGGACATCATCAAGAACAATGATAATATCGGCTTGAATAAAAGCCTCATCTATTTCAGTATGCTCTGAAATACTGCGGAGAAGTGGGAACGCCATGTCTTCAGCTTCCATTACAATACCACAGAGAACTTCCTTAAACTGGCCAGTGTCAAGCAAATGGATACTGATTTCTGTGGTCATCCCAAACACTTCTCCGTTTGCCAATAGAGGGATCAGCTGATAACAGATTGGTCCTGATGCACTGGTAAGAGAAGAATATAGAAAAATTATAGTTGATGACTAACCACTGCTTGTTTGGAAGTATTACATAAATAAACACAAAGATCTTCCTTTTGTATTTGATTATGTTTAAATAGACCATTAGCTTGAATCTTTTATTGCTGGGTCATTTTAACAGGTTAAAAATTAACAGTTGGATCCTCCTTTCATTTGGAGGTTTTTCCACCCTATACATTTCAGATGATACGGTCACTTAAAAATCGGTGTCTTTAAAGAACCACTTTTTTTTTTAAGGTGCTCTGTTAGGACTATCAGAAATACAGTCATTTCTAAAGCTAGAACTGCAAGAGACTGTTTACTTATTTAAATATTTCCAAAAGCATTTAATGCAAGATAGTTGCACTACAAAATTCCTAGCCTGTTTTGTAAATACTTGCTTTTCTCTAAGGTGATCTGGGGACTAAATGTTTCCTGTTTACATCTCTTACTTAAACTCGTGCAAAATGTAACAAAAGTAGAAATAACTTCTAACTTACATACTGAATGCTCATACTGTGGGGCACAGAACCTAATTCAAATCAGCAAATTACAGGGATTTGTGTATAACTTCAGAGGTTAAACCTGTTATACGTGATAGGAAAAAGTGCATTCTTCTGAAGGTGAGTGAAACTTCATAGATATTCTTTTTACTCTCACCTGGTGATCCAGATCTGCAAAGGCTTGATAAGACTTTTAATCTCTTCCTCCTCTTTTTCAATTTCAATATGCGCCTGCAGGTTCTCCTCAGCAATGTCTAACATTTCCTCACTCAACATCATTGAGGTGATGCCGTAATAGCGCTAAGAATAAAAAAGATATCTCTAATTAAATGACAACCCAAACGCAGCAAGGTAACATTAGAAAGGATAGTTTTATTTTACATTTGAAGGAGGAATAAAGAACAACAGTGTTATAAGAAAATGTAAAATATGGGTTTACAGTATTAAAGGCAGCTCATTACCTGAGCATATTCCAGAAAATCATTAACTCCTCCCAGAAGCAGACCCTTCCCTCCACGGTCCAACAGTTCTCTCCAAATGATGGGAGACCGTCTGTGTTCCCATCCATTCATTTCACAAATGTCATGAAGCCACTGCTAATGTAAACATCCCCACCAAAAGGTTTTAATACCTTTTCACATTTGATAACACTTAAATGTTACACATATAAACATTATTTCCTCTCAATACATAATTACAAGGTACTTCACAACTTACTAACGTAAGCAAAAAGTGTGCACAAAATGGGGGAATAACACAAAGCAAGGCACAGTGATACACTGTGATACCTCAGCAAAAGGTCTTACTTCTGCATGATTTTACTGCTATAATTTTGCTCAATTGTCTTACTGGTAGTGAAGATAGCAATGTTGTAAAGCAGCGAGTAACCTGAAGATTCCTATTTAGCTGCAGAAGGTAAGCAAGCTGCAGAAGTTAATTGCTATTCACTTAACTGTTCGAGTTACTTGGCTGAGGTGTCAAGCAAAATATAAGAGGTAATAAACATCATAGTACTGTCTATCTCATGAAGTAATACTGCAGTTTTCTTAGTTCCTTATAGGGGCTACATGGCAACATGTCTACAGCAAAAGTACTCAGAAAGGCCCACCCACATTGTAAACAAATATTTGAGATTTAATTTCGTACTTCCATTGTAATTCAAAGCCCTTGAATGCCAGAAATGCTCTTGACAAGTAACAACTCTGAATGCATATGCAATCACAGTATGCAAAAGATTTACAGGCTGAGCACCCATTTATACATAATAAAAAAATAACGAACTTCTTACTGACAAAATACAGCTTTAGGCTTGCCCACATTTTGTGCCCATCTTCTGTGATAAGACTCACGAGAATGCCAGTCTCTCACAAGGTTCAAACCTTTCTTCTGGCTGGCTCTTGTTGCCAAAGCTGTTTCTGCAGCACCTCTACCCACATATAAAACCAGTAGTACCGGAGAAGAAGAGACATACTACAGATAAGCACATTTGTTGCTCTATAGAACACTGGGGCATCTACCAACGACTTGACTTACAACCCCTTACCTCCCATTTGTCAGGGTGCTGAGTGATCTTGTGAACCTTGAAGTCCGGCAAGTTAGCCTGGAGATAGTCAGCCAGGAGTTCAGCTTTGGCATAGTAAGGGCAGTTTGCCTTACCTGTGAACACAGTGACAACACCACAAATGGAAGAGTTTGTGACACTGACTAATAAGGGCTTAACAAGCTAAACATTTCTTGATTGTTCCAGTTAAAAACTGTTCCAATTAAAAAAGTCTTATGTAACCAGCATTCCGTGTGTTCCCAGAAAATAACAAGACCAGCATATGAGCCAGCAAAGAAAGGGTAATTTCGGAGGTGAAACAAGTCTCCTCAGCCAGCGTTTGGGTGGCTGAGGAGGCCACCCCCGGGGGGGGGAACGGACAGGACAGCAGCAGAGAGAGGCGGAAGCTCCACCGACGGGATGAAGGGACACGGCTGAGTCGGGAACGGCTGGGGCTGCGTGCCGTGCAGGCACCGCTCTCAGGAGAGACTAGAAGAGCGGACAGCGAGGAAGCCCGCAGAGACGAGCGGCTGCTGCGCCTCACCCGCCAGCACCAGCTTAGCCATGCGCGCGGCACCCTCCAACGGCCGCCTCGCCGCGCGCCGTGCTGTGCTGTGGCGTTGCGCAGCAACGCGCTACGCGCCACGGCCGTTTGTCCCTCGGCCCGCGCCGTCCCTCTCGCGAGGCCTGCCGAGAGCTCGCGGGCAGGAGGCCACGGCTGTTATGGCGCCGCCGCGTTGGAGGTAACAGCTACCGGGTGGCGGGGGTCTGGTGTCCCATCCGCCCGTCCCTTTCAGCCGCGGCTGAGGCGGGCAGCGGGCGGCCCGGCCCGGCGGGATCCCCCGCCGTTGCGCCCGGGTGTTCCCAGCCGGTGCGGAGCCGCCGAAAGGCCTCTGTCCCCTTGGCGCCGGGCCGCGGGCCTACGCCTCGAGAACCGTACGCCCTTGGGCAGCGTTCCCAGCGCCTGCAGAAAGAGAGTCCGAAGACGAGAGGCTCTGCCTCGCCTGGTGCCCCCGACCCTAGGAGTGTGCCCGTGGGTGTGCCGCTGCCGCCGGGCAGGCGGCTGGCCCGTAGGATGGTGGCAGGGAGGCTGGGACAGGCTGTGGCCGCGGCCGGGCGGGATTCTGTTAACCGGAGCTGAAGGTCGGCCGTGACCCACCAGAGCCCTGTCGGGAGACGCGCCTGCTTGGAGAAACGTCAGTTAGAAAAAGGCTCTGCCTCCCGGCGTGGTTTTTGGTCAAAAGAGCAAAGAGGAAAGAGACTTGACAGCCGGGAAGTGTTGAGAGGTTTGACTAAAACGTAGGAGGCCCAGTAGAAGCCCCTCTGCAAATCGTTTTCCGGGGATCTTTTTCCAAGTACTTTCAGGTTGGAGTTTTTGGTCTCCTGTAGAGGATGTGCATAGATTTCACAGTTGAAACTTTAGGAATTGAAAGTCTGGTAACTAATCAGTAATTTTTAATTGTTCTTACAGATAATTGATCTTACGCAGTTTCTCCAGGACTGTTTCCACAGTAGAATTTCATAGGATCCCTTACTTCGAGTTGGCATTTCAAACGTTAGCAAAAATGAATAATAAAATAAGTTATTTGCTAAATACTGTTAGATACGTGCATAGGTGCAGTTCTGTGCTCACTCCCAAATCTTCAGCCACACCACGAAAACACCTTTTATGGGTTGGCAGATACAGGGATCTCCTGGAAAATGTGCACTTCAGGAAATTATTTTTAAATATTTTTCCTTCTCTGCATGGATCATCTCTTCGATTTCTGTCTCAAAAGACAGATGTTTTTAGCACAGGTGCTAATATACAACCAGAGAAGAGTACAGAGGCTTTGGTGAGTGAGCAGGCTCCCCAGAGCTCTTTGGAACTTGAAAAGTTGGATGATTCTGGGAGCATCAAAGTGAAGCATGTAGAGGATCCTAGTGACCCATTTTTTAATGGTCTCCAGAAATGTACCTGTCCTTGTGATATACTGGACTTGGCTTCAGAGTCTGCTGTTTCCATTAAGCACTTCACAAACTGTTTAACTGCAGTGTGGAGGCTTTTTAAAAACCTGTCTGAAGACCAGCAGCGTTACGAGAGGCAGCTGATCTTTGAGCACCCAGCTTTTGTCAAGCTTTGTCAGCGGCTGCTGTGGGACTCCAGAAGGATGACACGGGGTGACCTAGTGTTCAGTTTGCATGCCGTGGTGAGCCTAGGTGTTCCTCAGAACACTCTCCTAGTCCAGACTTTGCTGAGAGTGTGCCAAGTAAGTATCAAAATCCCTCTTCTCCTAAGTTTGTGCTGGAACCTCAGAGCTAATTCTGGGAGGCTCTGCAATATCAGACAGCTTTGATTTATGTCCTTGGTTAAGTCTGATATTCCATGGAAACAGGGGTCTCATAGTTAATTTGTGTGTGCTTCTAATTTAGTTCATTTTTGAAACCACTGCTTGATTTCAGACAGATTTAACAGAGAGGAGAAATCTCAAAACTCCAAATTTGACTGATGTGAGACCTTGTAGGTCACTGCAGAATTAAAGCTCATGAATTGGCTTCTGGGGGGAAAGAGAAGACGTCAGGTACAGATTGAGTGGTCAGTTTTTCTTTTCTGAAATGTTTACTGGTCTGAAGTAATCTGACATTGTGAAAACTTTTAACAGGAGAAGCTCAATCAACTTGATAACCGATGTATCTCAGTTTTGGCAACTACTTTAGCAGGGCTGGATAAAGACAAGAATGTGAGCGCTCTTCAAGCTGGATTACAGTGAGAAAAATACCTTTCACATGTTCTTCATATTTAAATGTTGTTTGAATATGTCTTTTAGAAATCATGGAGGCAATGTCTTGTGCATGAAAGACATACTGTAGTTTTAGGACTTAAATATCACATAACAGCTGTACAAGACGGTCATTTTTGACATTGTGTTTGCAGTTTCAAGCAGAAAGGCTTCCAATGGCATAGGGTGCTAGACTGCTCTGCAGGGGATTCATATTCTGACAGCAGCTCTACCACTGTGGGGTTTTTTTGTGATGTTGATCAAGTCACTTCACATATCTAGGCCTCTGTTTTTTCTGTGTTTAGAAAGGAGGTAATGAGACTAGCTTACTTTGTGAAGTATTTTCATTTGTCACGATGCAAAATGCTGTTTAACAGCCAGGGAGTATTTTCTTTTAATATAGTAAGTAAAAATTAAGATGAAGGCAAGTTGAGACTTTATCTGTGCATCCAGCAATGCCTTCTGTGGTAGTGCTTTATCAGAATAACTTCTTTGGCTGTAGTGATTTTTTTTCTGGGCCAGTGAGATTTATATGGGTAACCAGTCTGCTCAGTCCCATGAGATTGTTTTTTTTACTGAGGCTGTCACAAAACTTGCCATGGATTAGTACTTTTGGTCCTGTGTCAGGTCCTGCTTTGAGAAGGTGGATGCATTGGTTATACGCAATAAACAGGTTCTCGTGGAAGCTCAGGTACACAGTTCTTTTAAGTTGGTAGAAAGCAGGAGTTCCATCTACAGCTCTTTCTCTGTCTTGGTGTCTGGAGCTCTTACCCATTTCTAGGAAGCCACATCTGCAGGGATGAATTTCAGAGCAGTGCACTGCCTTAGAAAGTGGCACTTCATATTTTTGTAGCTTTGCAGGTATATTTAATGGTCATTCAGACATAACAATTACAATACCTCCCTCTGAGCCAGAAAAGAAGGTGCTGGGGATGCAGAACTCCTTCATCTTGTGCTTATGATCCCTCTGTGTTATGATATCCCCTTCTGTTCCTGCAACCCATAGCACTGGTTGTTTGGGTTTTTTCCACACTTGCATGCAGTTGTTATCAGTGTCCATACCAAAGTTTCCTAGCTGTTTCAGAATTTGCTGCACATAGATAACTATGATAAAAATGTGCTTTTTTTTTTTTGCCAAAGAGTGTTAATTCCTTGAGGCTTAATAGTGCTCACATCTGTACAGTCACATGTGCAGTCTGGTCAGGTGCCCCTGCTGTAATGTGTCAGCAACAACACTATCAGGATAACATTAAGAAAGCATATATAACTGTTTCCATGTGCAAAATATCTGTGCTGCAGCTACATCATGTAGCATTATGCCAGCCTTGCAAAATAGGAGGTGGGAACAGAGCAGGGAATTACAGCTTTAACTTGGGTGTACATCAGTGAGGGTGAATGGGGGTACCTGTTTCTGCTGAAATGAGGAAAGCTCTGTTAAACAGTTACTCTTTCTAGCTCAATGCCTTGTCTGTGTTTCTTCATCAGATTACTAGTGGAGCAGCGCATTCCAAGTATCAGAGACATCTTTATACTGCAGAACTTGATGAAATGCATGGGAAAAGATGTTCCAGTTTTTCTGAAAAAGAAATTGGAGGTAAATTTAATTGGAGGATCATTTTTACTTCCAAAAAGCCTGTGCTCTTGCACTGTTTATAAATTGTGTGTGGTTCTTTCCAGACACTCAAAGAGAAAATATACTAGAAAGGTTAACTGCGTTTGCTATATGAATCATAGTCCAGCTATGTCTGCAGGAAGTACTTGAATTTGGAGGCTGGGAATATCTCACATGAAAGGGGGCAGAAAGCAATGGTACAAAAGGAATTGAGGCAGTAAAATAGCAGTGCCCTCACCTCTTGTTTGGGTTGGCCATATGGTATTTCACAGAAGCACTTATAGCCTGTTCCCTGATTCCCTTGCTCAGCTTGTGGCTGGAAGATAAGACAGAAAACTAGTCTGTGATGGGGCTGTGTCCAGTAATGGTACGGAGGTAGAGGACTGGGGGGAGTGAGATGCCCGCAGAACTCACTTAGCTCATGGCCTTATCTTTCTCTGTATCTTAAAAGTCCCCTGGGAAATACAGTGGTTGGGAGCAGGCTGTAGGTTTTATGGCATGGTGTACTGGGTTTCATCCTCTGATTTAAAGACACTTTTTGAAACCTTCTTTCAAATAGGGGCTGCTAGTGTTTTCATCACAGAGCTGAAGGGCTCTGAGGTCAGAGTTTGTAATAGCATTCATGAGGAAGTGAGGGAAGATACCACTGACGGGAAACTGAGCAAGAATAGAGCAGTGCAGGGGGCTCATGCAATGTTTTAGGTGTAAGTAAATTGTAAAACTTTGGACCAAGTATTACTTTTAACAAGATGGTGAGGAACTGGCTGAAGATGTTGGTAGAATACAGAACTGAGAGGAAAGTAACATTTCACTTGTTAACTGAAGGGAGCTCTTAATTTTCTGAGCCTACAGGGTGCTGTTTTTAATACTGTGTAATTTCTATTGTAGATACATTTTGTATTTAACCTTTAATATGCAAACAGTAAGAATATTGTATTTTAATAGCCCATATACTTTGTAGTCTCATTTTTTACTGTCATTTATATCAATCTAATTACTGCTTCAATAAATGAAGTCTCTTGTGGCACCAGAGCTGACCTGCTGTGGCGCAGTCCACATATGTAGTTGGGTGTTTGTATTACAGATACCCCACTCTGTGTGCTGTTGGATCACTTTGAAGGCTGACAGCTTTCACATGCATCCAAAACAGTAATTGGAGTACTATTAAATATGTCAACTGTGCCAATTATGTTTCTGCTACTTTTTTAAGAGTTGGTAGAAGATACCTATTCACATTGGAAATGAGCTTTACTGAGACTTCTTTCTTTAAAAAAAACATATAAAGGCAAATTGCTTGAAACTTGCATAGTGACACGGCTCTAGAACACTTGATCTGCTGTAATTGTGTATTAAGAAATTGAGAGTGGTTACTTTATGCTTTTGTTGTTTGTTGCTCCTTTTTCTTTCATGTAAGTCTGAACAGGCTAAGGAATTTGGGAAAGTTTTGGTGAAAATGCCTTCACCAGAAACAAATGATAATATACCTGAAGAATGAAGGATTTAATAAACTCTAATTCACTTTAGGTGGCAGTTTTGAAACAGATAGACCATCTGACTTTCCCGAATGCACTGCGTGTGTTTTCAGCTCTTGTTGCAATGAATTATTGTTCCATTCCAATCCTGAATGCCTGCAGTAAAAAGATCCAGGGTAAGAAAAAATACATTTATTAAATTTCTCTTCCTTACACCAAATTCTTCCTAATTATTGTCTCATCTCCCTTTTCTGATTTCCTTTAAAACTCAGGAAACATCTTTGTTTTACAGGATATTACAGTAATGTGGAGCCATTTGACAAGCAGCAAGACAGAAAATTACTGATCAATAATGAAAGCAAATAGTTCTTGTCATGTCTGCCCTTCTTAACATTTACCTGAATTACATATTTTTCTTTGCATTTTTCTGCATGCAGAATTTAGGAAAAATAATTGAATTCCAGCAATTAAAAATAGATTTCAGATAAACTTTTAAAACAGATCTGAATTTGAAGTGGACATCTTACAGGATGGATTTGTGGCTTAGTGTGGTCAGTTGATAAACTAAAGGGAACACAGTGTTTCCCTGATTAACTGGATTTCATTATCAAATGCTGCTTACTAACTAATCTCATGCTGCAGCCCAGAAAAAAAATAAATGAAAGCTAATGCTTTCACCTCTCTCCATACCTTTACAGTACATTTCTTAAGTATATGTGGTCAGTATGTATTGATTCACACTTAAAATACATACAAATTTGTGTCTAGAAAAAACAGTAAGATAGCAAAATAGCATTCTTAACATAAATGAACCAGGAGTGTCTGGGATGCTTGTACAGCCTTTATTTGTCCTGGTTGTTCGTATGTGTTAGGAAACGTTTTTTAATTACACATACTGGCTTCTCCCACAGGACTTACACCGCACTCAGTGCACAGGCTAGATGGCATATACAGAGTGAGCAGCTCCTCAGTACTTTATTATGCACTTTTTTTAGTGCATGTTCTCAGGACTTACATACTGTGCATTGTGCAAATGATGCTCTGGGGACAGAGTGCTTAGTTTCTGAACAGAAATGGCCCCTGTCAGAGGCAGGAGATGGAACAGGAAGCAAGGGGAGGCATGCTTTGGGGCCCCTGGGCAAAGGAGTTCTTCAGCAGGTTTTCCAGGTCCTGTACTCTTGCCGGGGCTCTCAAGAAAGTAGCATCCTCTCCCATATCTGGTAGCCTGACCAGAATTGTAGTAACTATGTACTTTGTAGGTACTTACTGAGTTAATTTTTGCAGCAGCAAGGGAGTGACCCAGTGGTGATACTTATGCAGAAGCGAGAGATGAAGGTCAAAGTGTCCAGTAATATGAGATTGCATTAGCCTGTTTTCTTTAAGAATACCTAGCATTACAGATCGGTTTATTTGATGCACAGCTCTCATTGGCTTCAATCTCAGTTGTCAGCGCTCAGCATTTCAAGAAATGAGGTAACAGTGTTTTTATGCGGACCCTGGAAAATCACTGAGGACAGCTCAGAGGAGTTGAATTCAGTTATTTTACTACTATCCTCTTGCATCCTCTGGCAGAGGAAAGGATAAAGTCTAGTTTTTATGGGTGCTGATCCTGCTGCTGTAACTATGCTCTTTTCTCTTGCAGTCACTGTCTTTTATGACATGTATGCCCCTCATTGCAGCAAACAAAGCAGGATGTTCAAGAGAGACCAATGTTCTTCAGTACTTAATCTTTTTCATCTCAGGAGTAGGTCCATCTTATGTGGTAAATGGAAGCAGCAGTCCCGTGCAGCAGTCTGTTGTCATCTGACACTCAATCTGTGTGTCATCATGCTCGTATGCCAGGGGGTTATGTTATGGTTCCATGTTTTCCAATTTGGCTTACACTAATGCTTTAGTGCTTGACACGTTAGACATAGATTCATATTTGTGGTTTCTTGCTGGTTTGTAAAACCAAATAGGAAAAAAATGTAAATTTCATCATGTGCTAATATCTGATTGATCAGCAGCTTTAGATCCACCTCTCTGTTCCTCCCTCAGCTGACATGGTGAAGTGAACAGCCCAAAGGTTCAATCAGTACTAAAGGGGCTAGCCTGAGGGTTTCTATGCCGAGTGCAGGGAGGTGTTGAAAATCAAGAATGCTGGAACAGAAGATGTTCTGGGAACACAGTCTTCTTGTTTCTTTTTTTAATTTGTCCTCTTTTGCTGATTTATCCATTCTAGCTTGATCCTGACTCAGTTTGATTTCTTCTACCTCTCTGTTTCTTCATGTGTTTTAGTTCGGTTGACTTTGCCTAGCTAGTCTCAGTCTGTTGCACAGTTCTTTGTATGATTTTTTTTTTTCTACACCTCCTCCATCCCTTAGCCAAACTGTTCCCACAGTGTCTCCAACCTACATCTTCCATTGCTTTGTATCATTTGTCCCTTTTTGCTCTTCTTTTACAGAGAATGTCCATGATGCTCCATTTCGGCAGTTAATTCTCATTCTGGAAGCTTGTTACAATCTCCAGTACTGTAATGTAAAACTGTTTTCAGCATTAGCAGACTATATTAATACCACCGCCTGCCTTTGGGAAAAAAGACAGGTGAGTTTGAGACCAAATAATTTATAGTGGTACTAGTAGAATATCTGGTGCTTTCCATCTTACCTTTCTTTATGTTTGTGTTTGATCTTTGGAGAACAGATTTTTTAGGAACACCAGTCTGATAAAGATAATATAGATAATTTTTAAATTACTCTTCCATTTACTGATCTATAAAGAAATAAGAAATAAAAGGGGTGTTACAGTTTGAAAAATTTGCTTTCATTAAAAATGCCTTTTATGAAATCAACAGGTGGGATCCATTGTACTGGCTCTCTTGACCTTACAAAACTATGTTTTCTTTTAGATTATCCTTTTTCTTTCTGCCTTCGAGATACTTGGGTTTCAGCCTAGTGAGCTGATGGGTGTTTTTGCTGAGAAGGTGACAGAAGACCCTGAATTCCTCAACTTGAAAAACCTTTTGATTGTTCTCCGAGTGTATTCACGACTTGGCTATGTTCCCAGAGGTCAAAAGCATCTGTAGGTTTTCATTTAGAATGCCTGATAATATGTTATGTAGTCATTATAGAATAATGTGTGGCAACTAGTATTTGATTTCAGTTGTGAAAGAGTTCATAATCCTGTTTTATTAATCTGTAAGGTAAATTTGCTATGTCTTTTCACATTTGGTCTACATGGGAATTTTGCTCTGTAATTGAAAATGGAGACCTTGCTTCTACACTGACCAGGCCACTAAATCTGTTGATAGGTAGCTGTATCCTCAAGAACCAGAAGCTAATGTTAGATTACACAACATATGATTATAGAAGATAATAAAGATTTCTAATTTGTATTTTTTGTTTGAAATCTGTATTTTATATAGCCTTATTTGTGTATTTAGATACTTTTCTTCTGCTTTTGGAAAAGGTTTTTTGAGACTCTTCATAGCTGCTTGAATAAGTACCTCCCTCAGATTTCCAACACAGAACTGCTGAAGGCAGTGTATTCACTTTGCATCTTAGGATATCTTCCTCATCGTGCACTTGATGAGCTGCTGCAAAGGAACAGCAGGGGTGAAATTCTACTGTCAGGTCAGGCCTTACTTTGTCATGTTCTTGTTTTAAAAGGGATAGTCTGCCTCCATACAGAATTTGTTGTAATTGTGTTAAAAGTTTAGAAATTAAAGAATGCAAACATAATTAACATTAAATTTGAAGTCCTTCAAGACAAAGCTAATGTAGTGATGGTGATCTGAGTGATCTGTTTCTGCACTAGGGCACCAGGCTTATTGTCTTGCTCCCCATGGTGGCAACAGTTTTATACTAGGTGTGCATATGAAGAGAGGTGAATATGAGATTTGTGGAAATGGTAGAAATGTGTAAGAGCCAAGGGTTCTATCTTTGACAGATGTTCAGGCATTTTTAGAAACACAGGAAGTCTTAACCTTTGTAAACCAACTTTAGTACCTGGAATCATGAGTAAAAGTTTTTTTGGCTTCTCTCAGTTATGATGAGGAACTTGGAATGGTTTGTAGTAGAATTTGGTTTGTAGTAGAATTTGGTTGCCACATTACAATTCTCTACAGCCAGTAGAGTAGTTCAGTGGAGTAGAAATTCATTGTAAAGTATAACACTGTGTCTTGCCATTGAGCCTGCAGTGACTGAACCTGAAAGCTGTAAACCTGTAACTGCTTAGAGTTTGCACAGCTTAGTACTCCTAAAGTACAGTTTCAAAGTTATGGCCAAGTCTGATATCCCTTCCTTGTTTTATAAACAGCCTTCTAGTTGTCTGGATTTTATAAATAGTTTTTATGCATGCTTTCTCATTCCATGTTCTCCTTAAGTCTCCTGTAATAACTGATATCATGCACAGAGCTGTGTACAGTAGAGGGGAAGAACTGAATAAATAGGCAGGTCCCAGCCGTAGGCTTCAATATTATAATTAGTGAATTGGCGGTGTATATTTAACTATATTGAAGATACTAAATTATATTCACTGAAAAAAAATTTGGGTTTTGATTCCTGTATTGAAATTCATTTGCTCTGCCAGAACAGACTATAAATGATAATGAGATGAAACATTCTGTGAAATGAGACGTTGGATGTAATATTTTTTTGTATCCTTTTTCAGATGATCTTTACAAAGAACAAAAGGAAATGATGCTTTCCTGTGTGAAAACATGTATGGAACTTGATAGCCCTTCCTTCATAAAGCCTGCATTTGTGCTGACTGAGAATTTATCCTCATTAATATCTCTTAATCTCAGAAAAGCTCGGGAGGCACTGATAGAACTTCTGGGGGATGAGAACATGTTTCGGCAAAATGTTCAGCTGCCATATAAATATCATATTGGTATGAAGCCAAATTACTGTCATATTCTTTTTGATGTAGGTTTGTAACTCCCAAAATAATAAGGTGATAATGAATTTGTGTAGGGTGCAAGTGATTAAAAGTGTAACACTTTGAAGACACAATCTTTTAACAAATTATGTCCTTGATTGGTGAATCTACTTTGTAGGATGCTTCTTGTTAAAGTATTTAAGTTAATTTACTAAGACTTTATGATTGCTCTTATTTACAAAACTGCTTTGGACTTTTCATTAAGCATCAGCAAGCAGATGTTAATCGTACATAAATCCAACATGGCCAGCTGTTTTAGAGACTTGTGATTTAGTACTAACGTCATTAGAAACAAAGCCAAACAGCAGCCGTCTTTTGTTCTCTGACTTGTTTCTTCTCTGAAGTTCTGACTAAGGTTTAGGTTCTACTTTCATTTATGAAATGGGATATTACCTTCTTTGACAGGTGATCATTTCATAACATTTGGTTGCTTTTACATTTTGATATTGCTTGGTTTTTTGCCAGCCACTCGGCTTACCAATTTTTCTGTATTTGTAATAATTCTCTTCCTAAATATTCAAATGAGGAATCAGATTATAGGAAAATCTGAGTAGGTATGACAGACTGCAATCAAGACTAGTTTCTTGAAACTATGATTTCACTCCCATAAAGTTATATCTAGAGTTTCCAAAAACAAACATGCTTTTTTCTGGAGATGTGCAAGCTGTATATATTGGTTGCAGGGAGGGAAAAGCCATCAGTAACACGTAAATTATTAGTGAACAGCAATTACAAACAGGGCAGTGATGGTGTCTGTTAACTTTTTCAAATGAGCTGTTCATTTGAAAGCAATTTCAAGAACTAATGTTTACATGAGAACATTAATCGTAACCTCTTGTAGTGTTAAATGTTTTGTTGTTTTGTTTTCAGATTTTGAAATCAGAATGGATTCAGACAGCAAGAAAGTGCTCCCAATAGCTGCAACAGATGATCATGCTGACTCAAGTGTTCAAAGGTGTCTTTTCTGACTGCATAGTTTTTTCTGGCAGACTAGTTTTATTTGTATGTATTCCATCCAGTTACTTCTTTGGTTCACTGATTTGCAGAAGTGAAGTAGCTAACTAACTAGTTACTTGTGCTCACTGAAATGTACAAAAATTGCCATGCGAGCTCAGAGCAACAACTCATCAGGTTCACTACCTTCTTCAAACAGAGGCTAAACCGTAACATTTCAGAGAAAGAGGCAGGAAACATCACTGTAATCTGATACTCTTGTAATGGACACGGGTTTTGAAGTACCACTGAAATCCCTTCCAAAAAATTGCTACATTATGGTTTTAAAACTCCCAAGTATTTGTGTGTCTAATTAAGCATTCATTTATTCTCTTAAGTCTCTAAAATGTGCATCTCAGTGGTACATTATAGCAATTGATTCAGCTGCTGAAAGATAATCTGAATAAAAAGGATGATCATATCCACATTTTAGTTGATTAATTTAATCTTGTGTAGAAGAATGACCTCTCAGTAACTGAAGTGGGACACACATCATTTAAGTAACGCTTAAGTAGAATTGGGTAATACTTAACATTTGTTTGCTGGATCACTGCACAGCAATGTATTTTGTATAGTTTGCTTTTTTGGGAAAAGGAGAGCTAATGAATTGCATAACAGAAACTCACTGTCAAGTCTTACAAGGTATTCATTTTTCCTCCTGCTTCCAAGTAGGTTTTTACGGCAGGAAGTAACTGATTCTCAGTATTAGCAAAGGATCAAAGTAAATGCAGAAGCTGTCAAAATAATGTAGAATTTTGAATATCTATTTCCTTCTCTACTGGGGAGAAGTGGAGATCTAAGGACTTAATTCTGCTGTACAAATTTGGGTGGATACTGGTACTTGTGTGAAGCTCACAGAAGAAGAGAGGTTCTAAATTACTTAAATCTGGAGAAGGAAAAGGATAATTAAATTTGTGCAGTCCTGATATTTTTGCCTACCAGAAAGACGGCTATTTATTCTGTAGTGTTAAAGGACATAATTGAATTATTGTCTTAAAAATGCTTATTCTGTTTTTGTACAATGGAGTCTTCCCTACTCTTCTCGGTTGTAGATTGGCTGTTCTCTTTGTTCCTCTGTCTGCCTTCTGTGTGGGTACAATGCACCCCCAAGGGAAGCTGGCAATGAAGAAGCGGCATCTAAATAAACTGGGCTATCATGTGATTCTGGTAAGAGAGTCCTGTTACTCTCTCGGCTTTGGACCTGTTACCACCACAGGGATGAGTATGTTTGTTTCGCAGAACAGGCCTTGTACGGGGTGGTGAGCCTTCTCCAGAGTGGTCGTTGTATATCATCTCTCCTTAGAAGGTGATGGTGCTGTCACTAGGGAGAAAGGACAGAGGAACTCTAAAAGACAAGCTACCACTTACCATTGTCAGCAAAATAAATATAATCATAGTTCAGAAAAAAAAAATCAAGCCACTGAATTGCTTTCTACCTAAAACTATGCAACTTTGGCTTATTTCCCTGATTTTTGTAGAATGAATGATTCTAGTCAATTAGTTTTCAAAATACATTGACTCCCTATGGCCTTCCCATCACTGAGCATGCAGTTTCTAGGACAGGGTAGTTTGCTAAGGACAGTCAAACTGACGTACTTTTTCCTTTTCCTTTCTTCCAGGTCCTGAACAAGAAGTTTCAGGAAATGACAAATGAAGAGGCAGTTGAGTTTTTGAAAGAAAAAATTTATTCAGAAAATACTTTCTCTTTTTCTGAAATGACTGTGCAGGATAATAATTAAAATAAACTAACTATTTTGAGTCTCCTGATCTCTCTTTCTCCTTTGTAATTAGTCTAAGGTTTTAATGGAAGAGATAAGCAGTTTTATACACAACTGCCTACTCCAAAGTATTACAGATTGAGAAAAGTTTAAGTGAGCAGTGTCTGCTGATGGTGGGGGTTTTATTTTGTGAAATGGGGTGGGTGTTCTGTAGTGAAAGGAACTACTTAATCCAGAAAGCATCCTGGTATCTATTGCTGTTGAAATCTAATTTTATCTTCACTTTGCTTCCCCTCCAGTATGCCCCAAGTCAAATTTCTCTTGTCTCTTGAGCTGGGTCAGGGAAAGGAAGTGACCATTTCAAGTGCTATTGGAACCTAGCCTGCAAATACACACTAGAAGGATTCCCCCACCATCCTACCCTCATCCTCCCATGTACTTCATGCAGAACTACAGATGGTAAAGCAGTAAACAACTCAGCCTAAGGGGTATATTAAAATATCCAACATTAGGTGAAAAGTTTCTGAAGAAATCAGTCTCGCTCAGTTTTCAGAAGTTCAGGCCAATAATGGTTCTTTAAGCTGTATGTATGCTTTTTGTTCTGAACCTTTTGTTTCACTGCTACTGTAATAGATTTTGAGATTTCTCACTATAAGAATGTCTGGCATGTCTTTATAAACTGATTCTTGCTCTCTGTTTCTTATATTAGTGTCTCCACAACTAATTAAAAAGGTGTTGCAATACTCAGATTTGTTCATTACATATTGGGATGCATCTCCACTGGCCTGTTATGTAGTGGTGGAATCGTTTATGTTGCCAGAATCCTAGAAGTTCAAAGCAGCTTTGGGCCTTTGAGCTGAAGGAGCAGAAAGAACTGGTATATCTTTGCCATTCTTGGTAACTTACTGGTAAAATCCATTTGTGCTGGCGTTGCTGAAGTACTTAGTAAGAGCACTGAAATGCTCAAAATATGTTTGCGAACAACAGCTTGCTTGTTTCTGCGGTGTAATTAGATCTTCAGTCACAATTTTGCTGTACCATAGCCACAGCCCAGTCAGCATGAAGGGAAACGGCAATACTTTCTACAGTGACTGTGTGCTACCTAACTGTGGTGCCCTTGCTTCACTTGATAAGCTACAAGCTCTACGTTCTTTGTCTTTCTGAAGTAGTGTGGACACGTGGTTAAGCTATTACAATGGTGAGATAAAAAAGGTATTACAGTGATGAGATAAGGTGAAAAGAAACAATGTGCTTTAAAAAAAATTCACTGCCCAACTTCTTGCAGAACATGTAAAGAATATGGTGCGCATTTATGAAGGAAACTGCAACCAAAGAATTGTCACATCTGTCTGGCATAAAAAGCAGAGAGAGCTGTTCAGCATTTCAGTCTCTGAAATGCAGCACGTGTAGAAAAACAGGTTAGATGCAATTGTAAAACTTAACAACCAGAGGGGAGTTCATTTGCTTGACTTGATGAGAAGTTTATTGTGCTCCCTTTTGGGATCTGCTACTTTTAAGAAAGCATTGTCTGTACAAATTCATCTGTGAAACAGACTGGTCAGCCATCCTGATGTTCTGAGCTGGCTGACTGACTCATGGTGCTGGCCTACACTGGAGGAGGTCTGAAATACTCTGTGCTGGAGAGCTGGGTAGTGTTCAGAGCTGTGTTTGAGAAAGCATTTGGTGCTGTTCAAAGCTGAAGCCATACAAACAAAGGTAATGCAGTATCAGCTGCAGCTCTTGCCTGGGCTGGGGAACTGCTTGTGCTTTGAGCTTTTCAGTCAGGTTGTCAGTAGCAGGTATGTGGCTCCCATCTCTTCAGGGACAAAGCAACAGGCAGGGAAGTATGCTATCCTCTTGAGTGCCAGCAGCCTGGACAGAATTAGCCACCAGCAGGCAAAAAATGGCATAACACATTACATTAAATTAGCTTATCACCATCTTTTCTTTCTTTTTTTAAACAACTTACAAGTAGGTGGAAACTTACACAAACAGTATGGAATTGTAGTAGTCTGCCATAATGATCACCTTGCTTATTAAAATATCTTGCTTTATGCTAACTTAATAATTTAAGTCATTACTATGTCACCTACACTGATTCATAGTTCCAACCAGTATGTAGCTGCTGGCAGAAGGACTTCAAAGCTGTGGGTTTCTTGAATATTTTACATCTACTAAAAATCTACTTTGCTGCAATGTCTGAAATAAACCCAGGTTTATTAGGTGTCCAATTCATGTAGTAAGGGAGATCTAATCCTGTTTTGTGCATTACAATCTGTATTTAGAATACCATTCTCCTCTCTCCTGAATCATGCTTATTAAAATTAGTGGGCGACTCACAACGAAATTAACAATAATTATTTTGCTCCTGTAATTGTGGGGTTTGTCACTGCATGGATTGCTTGTTGTGAAAGGTGCAAAGTCCTCTTTTTTAAGCAAAACATGTTTTTAGCTGGTCTGCCAATGACGCTAACAGGAAATGCAAGCTCCACCTTTCTCTACCATTTTCACAGTCTGCCTGCAGACTCAGGAACATGTGTTTCTAACCTTTATCCATACTTGGAATACTTTGTAAGCACAGTGACTGAAATTTTTTTCTGAACATGGAGTGAGGAACCACGAAGGTGAGTATGGCTTTGTTTCATACAGCCCATGAGTGTATCTTATTAATGGATGGAACCCAGACATTTGCTGTCATGTTTGACTCACTAAGGCTATTTCAAGGGTGTATCCAACCTGTAGCAAGGCCAAGGTCCTCAACCCCGTGTAAAGTGAAGATAGGTAATTTATTAAGTAAACTAAACTGTTGAGGGAGGGGAGGATCTTCAGTGAATTGAAGATAAAGCAAGTATAGGGCTTAGAGTAATTACGTAGCTATGACTTAAAGACAGTAGACTGAGCTGCACAGAGCAACCATATATTTGACCAGATTCTTGTACGAAGGCAGCGCATTTTATTCTTGAGCCACAAAGAAGTCTGAAAAGTAGATCCATACAAATCTTTCCTTCATTCTGAGCTATGAAATACTGGACTTAAGTATTTGCCCTGCTAATCTCAAAGAAACAGATAGTGCCTTTTATGATTCCTGGTTTTTTACGTTCTGCTTGCTGTTAGACTTTTTTTGATTCATAAATCTTATCTTATTACAAAACAGTAAAATGACATGATAAAACGGGCTTATCTGGTAATTTTTTCCTTGAGAATAATGCATACATATACTGTTCACCCTTTGAATTCTCCAGGTCATGTGAAGGATATCCACATACAAAAGGGTGACAGGCTCAGATAATTGTCATGTATCACACAATCAATAAGAAAACATTGTAAGAAGGATTTACAAATGTAAGTTATACAGCAAACTTCACTGGCCCAAGGATGATGTTAAGCACTGCAGGATGTGTGAACAGATCTAAAATGAGAGCAAGAAACAGGAAGGCAGAAGATGTGGGCTGCAAGGGTCAAGAAGGCTCTTGCATGAACAGAAAATGAACTAGTACCATCTGAGCAAAAATGAAACAAAGTTTGTGAAGTAATGCAGAATGAGGACAGTGATAGTTTTGAAAAACAAATTGTTTCCGTAAGCAGCTGCATTTGCAGACCCTGATGACCTGTAGTTCCCTCCTGTTTGGATTTGCTTATGTCCAAAAACAATTCTGAGCCCTAACTCCAGCCTTCTCAGGGTATGAAATACTCTAGCCACTCATTCACAAGAAACATCCAGGAACTCTCTTTAAAACTTCCACCTTGCTCTTAAATCGGCCAAGATGTTCAAAAGTGACTGGGAAAGAAGGACTAAAAGTACATTGCAAGAATTTGATTTTTGTTAAGGAATTAGAATCTAAATAAACTGGACATTGGAACTAGAGAATGAAAGTCTTTCTTGGGTATTGCAACTGTTTCTGCATAGGCAAGAGGTTGAATAATGTTTTGTATGTGGAGACTTACAGATGTGGCTCTGGTCGATTGCTAAAGTGAAGAAAATGCTGACTTCCCTCTAATTCTTTTTTTCTTTTTTTTGCCATTGCAGTAGGTATTATTTTATATTGCTATTCTCTTTGTACACAAATCTCAGAGCACATAAGCTTGCATGAATGAGGTTCCAGTTTTAATACCTTTTTACTGACACCAGAATATCTGGATTAAAAAAGAATTGCAGGTGTTTTGTAGATCTCAAACATGGTGGAGCATTCACTCCTAGGCAAAACGTGCTGAAATTAGTTATTTTAGAACAAAAGCAGAGCCATGGCTATCTGCTATCTGTTGTTCTCTACAAGCATACTTTTAAGGCAATTATGGTACTTAAGCATAGGTTTTTACTGAACATGTAATCTTGTGGTTTTGTTCTTTGCTAGTAACCATAGTGGTTTTAGCAGTTCTGCATTGTTCTTCTTTTTTAAGTGATGCAAATATAATGGAACTGTGAACTATGTTTAAGATCTGCCCTAGCTGTAGCATGTTTTTACCTTTTTTCATTATTTCCAGATGACCACAGTATAAAGTGAATATGTGAATATGGTGGTAACTGTAAATAGCCACCCATGAACAAGAAGGAGGAGAATCTGTCTTTGGGTCTGCAGCAAAAGTCCTTGTGTCCACTGATAATCAGTGAGCTTTTTGTTTCATCCTGCTCCCTGTCTCCAAAAATGCTCCTATGCTATATTCCAATAACATTGTTGCCATGGCACCCATCAAAACCCAGATATGCTCTTGCTTTATGTAACAAGACACAAATTTTTATAAACAGGAGAATTTCTTTTCACTGCTATAGGTAAGGGAATCTATCCATGCCTCCAGACAAGAGGCAATTTACTGAACAGTCTTTGTCATTCCTGAGTATGTGCCATAGTTTACTCTTATCAGTTCAATCCACAAAGGACACTTGGTCAATTTCCTGTATTTGCCTGTTTGATTTTCATGGTACAGATTCCACTGTACATAAGATGTCATCCGTACTCAGCCACCCTTTAGAAAGGCGGGGAAGTGTGTGAGGAGTGTGGGGAAAGGGGGCATGGCTCATCAGCTGGTTTAAATCAAAGTCAGGGCATTACTGCAATATACACCAGCTGAGGCTGAGGTTGTGGCTCTACAACTTTAAAGGAGAAAACTTGAACTATTATGTGAGCCCAGTTTTCTGCTTCTGCAGTAGGGAATAGCTGGTGGATTGGACTCTGACTGCACAGAGGCTGGTGTAAATGGTGAGAATTGTCACTGAAGTCTTGATGTGTACTGACACAGATGAGATACAGGGAATATACAGTGGCTTGTTGCGGAGGAGATTATATATTTACACATTAAGATGTTCTTGCATGCAATAGGTAAGTAGGGAGAAGAGACCAAACATGGAGCCCACATTTGAAATGTCAGTCACATAATGAAAGGCTACTTAATCTTCTTAAATATGCATGCGGAAGACCAATACTACGTCATTACTTGCCCTTTGTGCTGGCTCAGCAGTTTGATACCAGCTTTAGCAGAACAACAGATAGTTCCTTAATACAGGGAATTCTCTGGCAAACACAAAGGCAACCTAAACCTCTTATACACTGCGTGTATGAGGCAAGAAGAGGGTAAAGACTGCTGATGCATTTGACTCTGTTGTTTTAGAATATGCTCCATTTTGCCAATGAATGATTTGTCCCAGGGACACACCATCTTCTAAATGAATCTTTAGTCTGCATCACTTCTGTATAAATGTAAGGAAAATGAGGGACTTCTGAAAAGTTAAGCAGGCAAAAAAAAAAAGTGTGTGCATGCATGTTTGGAGATTTGCTCTGTATCAATCTAAGAGCAAGGAATAATACAAAATGGTGAATGCTTCACTGATGTCAGCAAGAAGACTTCCTTCTCAGTAGGCAGTACTCCCAGCAAAAGGTAGTACTGAGGATGAGGAGGTTTGGTTTGATTTCTGCTGATGCAGAATAAAGGAGAACTTTCCAAACTTTCCACTGCTGGTGGTAGGTTTGATATTAATTTGCTGAATCTAGTAACTTGGTATTTAGAGGTGAAAAAAGAGAACAACACTGAAGGTATCAAAACCACTTTCTCTGAACAGAGGATAAGATGATCTGACACTAAGGCATTAGATAGAGACATGGGGAATCTGAGTTCAGCTCCCTGCTTTGCCACCACTTACCTGTCTGCTCATGGGCAAGTCACTCAGGAGGTCCTTGTGCCACTCCCAGAGTCCTGGTGTTCACACCTATCTCAGTAGTGCTGTGACTCAAAGGAATGCCCTGCTTGGTAGCAGAGGCACAGTCCCAGCACAGCCAGTTGTCTGTGTTCCCCATCGCTATAAAGGGGATGTTGAGTTGCTTGGATTTATAAGCTCTCCCAGGCAGAGCTGTCTGATGTTTCAGATCCACTCCTTGTACAAAGAGTAGTTAACGTTTCAGCCATGAGAGTGGAGAGTCTTGGCTAATTGTAAAAGAAACAGCTCCCTTCACTGAAGAACCCCAAAATTTGTGACCAATGAAAGCCATGTCAATAGCTTTACTGCAAACCTAACCAGCCCTGTCACAACAAACACTTCAAAGTTACACTACCCAGTCCCTTCCCCAGATACTACTAGCAGCAAAGATTTTTTACAAAATCAGACACCAAAATACAAGCTGTTTCTACTGCATGTCGCACACATACATACACAGTGCACTTCAAAACCAGCTTATAAATTCTTTAAGGCTCATTTGCAAAAATACACCACAAATTCTACAGAGTATAAGTTATGTAAAATGGACTTGTTTGGCTCAGACAAGATCCTCTTTGAGATGTTTTGTCAGGTACTATTGGTTTCATTAATAATCACTGAGATTCCTCAGGGACATCATAACCATTTTTAACAGATCCTCACACTTGTTGAGGGGTTCAGAGTATTACTTACCTTGCATGGACACACATACATAACTGCATGCATGCAAGCAATACTGTTATGCTCAGTGGTGCTGGTATTAAACAGAAAGCTAAGAATGTGTATCATTGTTGAGAGAACAGAGGCCAAAGGCTAATACAAACATGGTTTATAGCTGCAAAAGCTAATTACTTAAGTTAAAGTGAACATAGTGTATGTTATTTGGGTCTAAGAAATCATATGCAAGCATATTCACATCTAATCATGAAGTATTTTAATGCTTGTAATAGAAATTAAAAATAACGTTCATTATTCTAGAACACAGTGCAGTAAGCTTGTTTTTTAACCATTAAGCAATAATAGAGACTTACATGTCATCCTTTACAGTTCTGCTAGTAGCAATAAAATAATACTAGTCTATTTACTTACAAAGGTAATTATTTTATTTAAAAATACAAGATAGGCTTTTGATGTTATGTGACTTCTTCTTTAAAAAGGCCTAATTAAAACAAACAACATATTGCTTTGACAGCTAAAGGTTTGTGTGTTTCTACACAAAGTCAAGGCTTTTTGTCTAATTCTTGCCCACCCAGAACATCAACATAGGGCCAAACACTTCTGATAATCCTTGTTCCCCAGAGCAATACCTTTGAAATCATAAGTTCTAATCATGTTATCATGAGGGAAATTTTTCAGGCCTGGAGAAGGTGAGTGAGAAAACTGAACTGGTCATTCTGACAGTGGATTCAGGCACATTAAAAACCATCAGCAAACCGAATCTTTCCTTTGATCAAACTACAAGGGCAATATTTTGCAGCCAGCTTGTATATTTGGACTTTGGGTTCAACAATTTACTGTTGCACATGAAATATACTACCAGTATTTTTTTTAAGTTAAATTGCCATAGGAATTCCCATAGAAATTGTGTTTACATAAGAACTGTAGGATTTTGTGCACAACTCCTCATAAAGGTGATCACCCTTAACTCCTAGAACTGAACCAATAGTGTTGGTTGCCTTTTAGTAACAGGTGGTAAATACCATCTTGAATTCAGATTGTATGTTAAAGGACCAGCTCAAGGTTCCTTAGCAGTGACATTTTGCTTTCTAAAGGATGAAGGAAAAATAACCACCCAGGCCACCTGTTATTAAGGAAAGAGAATTCACTAATAACATTCTCCTTTTCTAGTTAAAGAAAATGGTGTCTGAGGAAGCTGCTTTGCCAGCCTAATTAAACCAATACAGATTTTGTCAGCCTGCTTCAGCCCGTTTCCATAAGGAACTGCTTACTGAATGGGTACTTGAAGCTCCTCTCTGATAACAAAGCTGTCTAAAAACTGCATTGTGGGACTTGTGGAGAAAAGGCAGTTGTTATTTCCCACACTAACACAACACACTGATATTTCCAGATTTGGCTCAAAATATGTGAGTAAACATGTCTATAAATACTGTAAAAACTATGGAGAAATCTTTGAAAGTACCTGTAAATGTGTATCTCTTGAAATTACTAATTCATGTACCAATCATCAAATTAGTTCCACTAAGCTAAAGCTTAAGTATCCTATGTCAGCTGATCTGCAGGACGCTTAAGGTTGGCTTAATGGAACTAATTTTAAGGTTTGCTAGTAATGTCATTCTAATCTAGTGCACGTTGGCTGAAATTCTTTCTGGTTTAAGATTTTTTTTTAAATCCCAAATGTAAGGTTAATGGGGTGTTTTCAGTGTAATCTCAGAGAAAAAGAGTGAGAGGAAAACTCAGCAAGACGACTCTAGAAGAGAATTGTTGTAACTTAGCATAGCTTCCAGTATATTCCCACTTATGCCAGGATTGTTGCTGGACCTAACGAGGCTTAAGAGCAGTTAGCACTGTTAAATCACAATGGAGTCCAGAGAATTTCAGACAAACCTTTCTCTAACAAAGCTGTGAAAGTTGGAGACTTGGCATACTGAGAGGAACAATGATTCACATTGCTGACCACACAATGTATTGCTGAATATTCATATGCTACAGAATTAAGATCATATACTTAATATTGTAGAATGAATTGGAATATTTTGAACATTGCTCAGAAAGACAGAAATATCTTTTAGTACTCATAGAAAAAGACAATACCTATAGAATAAGCTATCTTGTATGACAAGTCAATGGGAAAGAGACGTCCATTCATTGTGTGCTTCCTCCAAGTAAAGCTACAGTGATAATCAGAGGATATAGAAGACTAGGATTTAAGGTACATTAGTCAGCATGCTATTGTATTGACCCTACCGAGTGATGATTCTATCTTGGACACACACTGTGAGTTTTCTGCAGCAACGAGAGAAGGAGATTTACTGGAGGATGATTTTCTCAGAATTGAGGTGATGATTTAAAACAAAATGTTGATCATGTTGAATTCCATTTAGTTCTAGTTTGTTTTTTAGTTCAGATGGAGTCAGTGCAGGATTTAGCTGTGGAACTAGGAAAGCTTAGCATGATGAACTGATGTTTGTGGAGACACACAAGTATGTTAATGTTTTGTCTTTTTAATAAGCTCTTTGTCCTTGAAAGTTACATGGAGCTCAGCAGGAAATGTGGGTGCAGGCAGCTACCAGGATGAAATTCACCACTATATGATAGTTGTTTTAAACATGTGGTATGCTTCAGTATGAAATCTTTAAACAAAACAGTACTAGCTTGCGGCTATTGCTACACAGACTGTATGCAGATAAGTCACAAATAGCTGAGCATATGTGTGGTGCAAGGTTAAAACAATAACAAGCAGGTCGAATCATTCAAACACTGGAAATCACTTTGACTCCAGGCCAAAAGCTTAGCTTGAGATGATATCAGTATGGGATAAAAAGAGGATAAACTAACAGGCTTAGCAGCCAGCTTGTTGGAGTCAGCATATAGTATCTATACTTCCAGCAGGAGAGCAGATGGTCATATATTTAAGGAAGCACCAGACAGGGAGTCAGGAGATCTGAATTCTATTCCTGGCTCTGCAGCAGTGCTCCTATGTCACCTTGGGGAGTCACTTTTCCCCCTTTTTTTCTTAATCTTTTAAGTAGTGGAAATAATATTTGCTTGTCTCGCACAGCAGCTGAGAGGCTAAACTGATGCTGAAAAAATGCTCTGAAGCTCTAAGAAGAACGTATGGAAGAACTGCAAAGTAAACTTGTTTGGAAGAAAGGACACCACATGGTTTCATATGGCATGTTTGTGCCATATGTTTACGACCTTTCCTCTCCCCAGAATGTCCCATGCCTTTCTGCACAGTTTTCAAGGAGGGAATAAATGGATTAAGCTGCCTTCCACATTTGCTAGAAAGATAAGCAGCTGCCAGTAAGAACCTGACCAAAGAACAGACTTTATTACTGAGAGAGACATTATTTATGCCCAAGAGGGCAACAGGCTTGTTGAAGTTAACTGTTTGTCCCAAGATATTTTTGCATTGGCGGCAGAATATTGTCTCTAATAGCTCTTATTCTGAATTCAGCAATGCTGCTTGCAAGCTGAATGTTAAGTACATACTTAAGTATTTTCTTTCATGAACAAACCTTTTGCTGAAGTCCCAAAACAAGTCCATTTTTTAAATCAGTGAGAAAAATCTGTGATTATTTGCACAGGACTTTCATCTAAAGCCCATTAAAATCAACTAGACTTCAAAGGAATTTGAATCAAAGACCTAGCAAGCAACTGTCATTTCTTCTGAATCCTATGCCCATTAAGCAAAATGACCCTATCTATCTTCATAACTATTTGGAATCATAGGAGTAATGTTTTCACCACAGAATAAATAGCTTCTGCTTTCAGCATGGAGGGGTAAGCTTTGGGCTGGAGTTGAACTTCAGTGCATATCATTATTTGCTTCATTTGTGCATATCTTTTTTGCAAGAGAAAAAAAGATTAAGCCTTTTAGTTTTTTCTCTATGACTCCATTTTTCTTGTTCCTAGATTCTGAGTCCCTGTCAAAGGATTGAACCCCAGTTCAAAGCCAGCTCTGGCAAAAGGGCACACACAACACTGCAGACGACTTCAAAGCATTAGTCCACCTCATAGCAGTGGTGGAGACAAAGGGAGCAAAACCAAAGATTATTTGAGTAGATGTCCTGAGTGTCGTTATGGAATATGGTCTGCCAACATGAGTTTGTTTTTGTGATTCCTCACAAACGGAGGCCTCTAATCCTTTAAACCGGACTTCCTTCAGCTCTTCTGGAAGTCACTGTGGGTTGGATATCTACATGGAGGGAAATATTCCACATTTTCAGGGTATGGTGTGATTTATGAAGAAGAACATATTCTTTTGCATGCAGCCTGGTTTTGTGAGAACACACTTTCGAGTTAAGCTGTTCCTCTTTTATACTGGGACAGTTCTGCTGCCTGTTTCCTTGATGACAGCCTTGGTAGTAATGTAAGAGGACTTCATACTTTGCTGAGAAAGATTTACAAAGATACTATAATTACAGTTAATGTCCATTGCTTGTATACACAAACAAACTGACTTATTGGACTCTCTTCACTGCAAATCCATGCAGTTTTCTGCACTGAATCACCATGGGATAGCTTTAATCCAAGAGAGAAGCTGAGTTTTCTGAAGAACTGTGCTGTATGTCTAACTGTAGTCTATTAAGGAAGGATTTCAACTGATTATTCTCAATATTTGAACTAAGCAAGAAATTAAATATTTCAGATAGTAAGCAGCCCACTCTTTTGAGTATATAACAAAAACACTATGACAGTGTAAAGTTGATAGTCTGTGGCCAGAGACTGATCTGGTCCAACTGAAAGTGGTTTAGATGAGACTCTGATGTCCCCATCTTTTCCTTTCACAGGAATGCTGGTTGTTTCTTTCATGTCCTTTTTTTGGCTAGGCAAGTGACAGAATTGTAGTTAAGAGGTCAAAGAAGTGCTCCACAAAGGCACAAACACAGGAAGGAAGAGAGCGAGGATGGAGCTTGTTTTACCACTGTTCTCTTGTTCTTCCCATCCCTCTGATTTTTATAAGCTAATCTTCACTAGTTGCTGTGGACCTTGCAGGTAACACTTTCTCCAATGACTACCAACTTTGGCACATAACATTTTCAAATATTTTAAGGTGACATACAGAAAAATCTTCTTACTTCTCAGAAGAAGTGCTTCAGTAAGAATATTGCTTTTTGTATGTGTTTGTGTTTTGGGGTGTGGAAGAGAATTTGGAGAATTAACAAAAAGTAGAACTATTTAAAAGTGAAGTTAATGATTCAACAGGGGCAGGTTCCCTTCCAGAATGTCTGGTTATATATTATAATTGTACAAATAAAGTGTTTAGTCCAGATCTATTCTTCTCTCCAGTCCTGCACTGTTGGGGCTGGGTTCTTTGCACAAAGATGTGGGTTTTTCTTGGGATCATCTTTTCTCTGGAGGTGCTAATTCCTGGAAAACACAGCTTGAAATTGCAATATGACAGGTGAGTGTGAATGGAGTATCATTAAGAATTGTGCAGTGAAATTCCCAGGAACTGTTTAAGGACAATAATAACAATTATGAACTGAAAACCTGGACATAGGGTTACTAAGCTGTAAGCTTTGTAAGATTTGGAAAGAAAACATAAAGATGGGAAATGAAGAAAGAGTGAACCAAGCCAACAAAGATATGGCTGCAGCTGTAAGAGACAGAGAATGCCCCTCAAATATATCTCAGGAAGCTCTGCTTCCATTAGCTGAAATTCATTTGGCTTAGCCTATTTCATAATGAACTTTGAAATCAGATGCTGTAGAAATAAAATGCCTTTTCTGAGTATAAAGTGAAGGGGGATGACTGAGCAAAATTATATCCATTAATAAAAGACAGCTGAGATTATGTGAAAAGATGATGTCTCAAAAGCAGCTCAGATACTGAACTCCTATTGGAAAACTGTAACAATAACCAAAAAAAGCTAATGGAGTTGGTCCAGACAATCTTCACCCCAAGGTGTTCAGAGAATGAGATTATAACATTTTTTATTACTGACTAATGTTTTCGAAAAGTATGAAATGTCTAGTTTTGCTGGATTCTCCATTCTCAGTTCTGCTTCATAAGAAAATGAGTGATATAAAATTATGCCGTTTGCCTATCTACCTAAACTATTTTGGTTCATTCACCCTCAACTTTACAAGGAATGAGAAGTCACTCTGCCTTTATAAGCAGTTGGGATTTGCAGGAGGGGCACAAAAATATTGTGGATGCCAGCTATTCACATAGAATTTTATACATGGAATTTTCTAAAGTAAACAGAGAAAGTAGCCCAGTACTGAATGCCTCTAGACTAATTATATCTCCAGAATATAGTTTTTAAAAGGAGAGAGACCCAAGCAATACCTACTGCAAGTAAGTTCCTTCATAGTATACCCCTTCAACAACTCTCCTGGCAGAGCTCCTGGCAAAGCATACAGAGTCACTACTACTCTCTTTAAAATGTGTTGTTTCCCTTGGATAATATTTAGACTTTAGATTTGTACCAGGGATGCAGTTGGAGTCTGTCGATTTCACTGAATAGAATTCAACAGATCCTTGGTAATGTAGTGTTCATTTTTGTTTCTAATTGCTGTCCATGAGTGAACCTGTTGAGTAGTTGCACGGGATTTAAAAACACACTTAATAGAAAGGTCAGTGTGACTTCGGGTGGGCAGTACCTGCACAAAGATGATATGACTAGTAAAGCCCATTTTCACTGTCATTTGCTCTGTTCAACAACTTAAACGAAATATCCAATCTATGAGCATCCAAGGAAACACAGCTTGTGCTGAGAACAGTCCTTTAATTTGGTAAGAATACTTAACTGTAGCATTTAAAAAACTGTTGTTCTCATGTGGTCACATGGGCTGACTTTGCATTTCTCAACTGAGAATCCTAGTCCATAATCATAAACAAGTGTGTGCTTTCTAATCTTAGTTTACTATTAAAAATGATTTGTCTCCACACTGGCTATTGTAAAAGGTTTATCAGTAAATAAGAGCTGGCCATCTGGCAGCAATCTGACTGTCTGGAATTTCTTTCATTTGGTGTAATTAAGACATAATGTCAATGAGGATAGAAAGATATTACAGGATATTGTTTGCCTTCCTGATAGACAAAGAGCAAAGCAAGCCCAGGCATTTAGAGAGAATAAACTCTGAACTGCAGCTGAGATGTTTATTCTTCTAGCAAAGATGTTTATCCTGCATCTACAAGGTTTATTACAAAGATATCATGGCTGTTGTACCAAATCGTTAGCAAGGCAAATGTGATCATTTTGCCCCATAGATGAGGGTCCTATAAGCTAAGAGCATCTCCTGAACCAGCAGTAAACAGCCCATTTCAACTATCAAGTTCTACGTTTCTCTAACAGCCAAGGTGATATTTTTCAAGAGAGATGTAAAAAAACCCAAATCACTCTATTTTTCAGTGGATAATGTGAATGAATAGTGAATTCTATTTGCATGTATATTAAGCTGATAATTGTACATTTGTGTATGGAAGCACAAATGATAACAGTTGCAGTTCAGGTGATGGGAGCATGTTATAATGACCATGGCTTTAATAAAAAGCCATGCAAGACTTTTGCAACAAGAATTTCTGTTATAAAAGCTTTCAAAGTAAAATGTTTTTTTATACTTGTCCTGTAAAGGCTCCAAGGCCCACTGAAGTCACTGAAGGAGACTGAAGCAGTAGTTATTGGTTACTAACAAATACAAACATTTCTTGGGTTCCCCATGGTATCACATCAGTAGTAGTTAGCTGTTATCTCACCTTTGAGTAATGTAATGTAGTTGTCAAAATCCACTCCTCATTATGAAACCCTTTCATTAGAAATGTCACTCTTGCTACCAGTCCTGGAAAGTTGATCTGAACAAACACTGAAAAAAAAATTTAAAAATAATTACAAAGGGTTTTTTTAATAGAACATACAGAATTGCTTTTTCTGCATTTCCAACCATTTTAATTTGTTCTTTATAAACTTTCAATAGGTATTTTTCAGATTAAGCCTGTAGTAAATGAAAGTTTCATGGGGCCTCATGAAAATATATACTCAGACACTGAATCTGTGTATCTTTTCTAGAAACATAAAATGAGAGATCCTGTACTAGAAATTTTTGTTTCCTGTGAATTCAGTAAGAATATACAATTCTGGAGACCATACTATTCACTATTTGTGGAATAAATTGGCTATTCTCATGACAAGTACTTTGTACACTTCTCAAGCTCTTAGCAGTGTTCATTTATCATGGTGCTTTAATACTTTTGCATGCTGAAGTAGGTCAGCAAAGCACCAAGTCTATCTGGAATAACTGAATAATTCCCAAACAGGAGGAAAAACCAGTGACATCTTATAAAATAAATAGTTTATTATATATTAGAATGATCTTGTTTTGGCCCTGGTCCTGCAAAGGCAGAAACACACACTAGGGCTCATGCAAGCAGTTGGCTTCAGTGAAGCTGGTATGGTGAATAAAGAATTGCCACTGGCAAGGAAGCAGAGTTAACCTAATGCTCTAGCAACAGAAAACTCACATCACTTAGTCTTATTTGTAGCTAAAACGTTCCAGGAATTCATCACTCAGACATGTTTTTGTTGGAACAGCACTCAGTTACATGCTCTGTCTTCCTTCTACAAAACAAAATATCTCCCTTTGACTTATGAAATCATGGATACTTTAACAGACATTAAAACTGATCTTGTTTCTTTGCTGAATTTCCAGGGATCAGGTTTTGCATATTGTGCCAGAAACATTTCAGCAAGTCCAGCATCTTCAGCATCTTTGCAGCAGTTTACTGGTGAGTAAGAATAACCATGTGTGCCCAAAAAGCAGAGTGAGGTCTTGGGCTTTAAAATTTGCATGTAACTTTGGACAGGAATGAAGGTTAAAGTAAACTTGAAAAAGTGTTACCTAACTTTTTTTTTCTTAGAGTAGGGTGGAGTTGCCCTTGCACTAGCTGAAGGAATTTGTGGGAAGAAGTTATTTTCCTTGCCTGGCTCTGTGAAGGTGCTGCTCCTTACCAGTGGTGCCTGAGTCAATGGAAACACTAAGCCTGTGCTGCATGCTCTATGAACAGATGGCTGGAGAATAGTTAAGGGGAGAATTTGAAGGAAAACTTCTTCCATTTGTTGATATGCAGCTACTCTATCTTAAATATATTTTCTCATTCTGAAAACAGAGCTTGATTTGCGCATTCCTTTCTTCTCCTCTGCACAGCTGGATTTGTGGAAGCCCCTGCTGCCTGAAGATATCTGGGCTGGAGAAGACCTGCACATAAGGGTCCCAGCCCCTCTGGTGCAGGAGGTGAAAGACAGCTTAGAGCAGCATATGATCTCTTACAAGTACAACCTCTAATTTCTTGATGGGAAGGGCTGGCTCTAACAATCTTCTTTGCTATCACAAAAGGACCTAGCCCTTTCCAATGAAGTCAGCAAGTACTGATGATAGGATCCAACCTTTGTTCCAAGTGCCTCCAACTTACCTTGACCTGCCCAATGCACAGATGCTATATATACCTTGGAGTTTTAAAAGCACATTCCCTATGCCCTGTTTATTCACCTTCCATCTAGCCTGGATTATGAATTTGGAGCTGGGATCCAAGACAGCTCAATCTGTCTTGTTTCTTGCTCTCGCCTTCTCGGCAGCAGAGGATGGCACTCAGATGTATGGCTCAGGTTTTTAGTCTAAACTAAAGGAAGCTAAACTTGGTACAACCACTACTTACAGGAGCATGGTTTGCTCTTGGAAATCATGGATACTTGAACACAAGGCCCTCCATATTTTGGATGAGCCAAAGGTTTAATCAGTGTCACTGCAGCAAAGCAGTCTCTGTAGCTCTCCTTTTCCCTTCCCTGTCTTTTGTTGCTCCTCTGGTTTCGAGAAGAGCCCTTTTCAAATCAATATTCAGCCAGTTTCTTCAAAGCTGCAGTTTCCTACCCCATCCCCTCCTCCCCTGACAGGCTGGTAAGAATTGCCTGGCACCATCCAGCCACAGACATCCAAGCCTGGGACAAAGGTCCCAGTGGCTGGTCCCCACTGCGCACACAGTTGGGACCCAGGAGCTGCAAACGGCTCATGATGCTTTATCACACCTACCCAGCCACACATCTTCACTTCTACTTCCAGCTAGAAGATCAAATCCAGATACAAAGAGTGTTTATAAAGGCAAATGGGATTGAATAAGATCTATTCCTCACACAGTTCCATTCCCATTTGTAACTGTTTTTTTCAGGTAACCAGTAGCTAGCTATATTTCATATAACAATCCTGTAGTCATTATCAGGGCTCGTGACAAATGGCCTATGGACATACACTGACATTTACCTATCAAAGATAAGTTAAAGGATGATTGGTGTCACTTCAAAGCTGTTTAGAGTTAAAGCTGATCTTGACACCCTACATCTTGCCTGACAAATTTTTTTTTAGTAAGTGATGCCCTGACAACCAGAGATGGAGAGAGATGAGGTGGGAGCTAGTACAAATGCTCTAGCATCAGGTTTGGTATTCAGGACTTAGACAATATTCCAGAAGATATTTAACATCTTCTTTATGTCAAGGCTCTTCATTTTCTAATAGTTTCAACTGTTTCTAGTGGAAATTTAAAGACTAAACTTAAGTTAGTAGCTTAATTTTTTTTTTATC
>JANZLQ010000001.1:24010719-24068592 GCA_026212715.1 Elanus axillaris | reverse complement strand
CCCACCCCGGGTTGGGGTGAGAACTGTATCCACCTTGTGTAGGATCCTAAAGAAAGAGGTGGGTAATTTAATAGTCAAGCTGAAATTCTGGCTTTGAATTGCAAAGGGGTTGAGATGAGTACAGCAATGTTAGAGTTAAAGTTCCTATAAAATTCAAGGCAGGAACCACCTTTTAGAAGGCAGTTGATATGCAAGGAAGGTAACATGACAGTTAGGTATATAATGATAGAGACATAAATGACAAATTATAATCAGGACATCAATATTCTGACTGTGTCAGACTCTGGGTTTTCAATTCTCCAGAGCTCTGATAAGGCATTTTGCATGTGTGGTTTCAGTTCATGGGAATTTGCACTGCCTGAATTTTAGTTTGAAGTTCAGATGTGAATAAACATCAAAGCTCAGAGTGAAAGTCAGCTGTAACTTCTCTTAAAAGTTTCTTATGTGCAGTTTCCAGAAATGCCGAGCAGTGCTACTGTCAGCAGAATAGCCTATTAGCACTTACAGTGTTTGAAATCAACAATGTTTAAGCTACCTTTGCAATTGTCTTATCGCAAGCATTTACAATGAGCACAGATTTGTAACAGTGTTACAAGGGGCTGATTGCAGTGAGAAAGCACAGCCTATGATCCAAAATCTTCTGAAGCCAAGGAAAAGGTTGTATTGACTCCCTTGATCATGGAATCACTCCTGAACTAATTTGGGGCTAAAAAGTAAGAAGAACTTTTTGAAGGAAAGAGGGGTTTTGTTCTGATGTTTTGTGATTTCTAATGAATACTTCTGTGAAGTCTTTGCAAATTGAAAATGTCTCCATAAAATACAGTGAAGCCCTAATTTTAAATTTTTCACTTTTCCCCCCTTTTCCCAAAATGTGGTATTTTAAAGTTTTGCCCAGAAGTGGTGAAGAAAAGAAAGATATTGAACATTTTTTTTTTAATAAATTTGTCGATCTTTAAAAAAAAATCTGGGAAAATTATTACTTTATTGTTAAAACCCAGCGAAACTCTCAGTACTTTGAACTTTCTCTTACATGAAAGTAACCATTATGCTGATGGTGATGAATTTGCTGGGCAGTCCACAAGAGAAGAGGCTAAATCCTTTCATTTGTTGATATAAGCAATGTACACACCATGATAGTTCTGCATTAATTGTTAGGGCTTGTTTTCTTTTCTATCTCCCCCTTTCCTCTCCCTTCAGAATCCTAATATCTAATGTGCAGGAACTTGTGGATCAGAGCATGCAAAGGGAGAAGAGCAGCCACAGGCAGGTCCCAGAAGGTTATGACTACACCCAGTATCATCCAATGGAAGAGGTAAAGAGGAACCCAAATCTGCTTGCTTTTTTTGTTGCTGCTATTTTGTAAATGCCACAGCAAGCAACTCTGTGCTTGCAGAAAGCTCGGCTGAAGTCAGTGGAGCTCCTTCTGGCTTTCTTTGCAGAATCAGTCTTTAGCATTTGACTAGAATTTTGGCCTTGTTGAATTGAACATGAATTTTCCATTGATTTTGATTAAACCATCAGTTCCTCCCTGACCAAAGCCTAAATGCTCTGCATGAAGAAGCCATATTGTTTTGCAGATAATATTCTGGAGTTCAATTGATTGGTTTGCTACCTTTCTACCCTATTATGCTTTACCACTGTCTCTAGTATTTATTCATTTAAGCCCCAGCATGTTTGAGGCTGAGCCAAATGTGAAGTGCAATGACTGTTGTGGTCTCTGGAATCCCAGTGAGGAGGAAGAGGTGAACAGTGGCAGACCTGTAGAAAAAAGTAACTTAAGGAGTGGGTTTTGGCACTTCGGGAGAGAATAATGTCATGAGGGTGGGTAGTGAAGACTTCTTGGTGCTGTTTCACAGACCAGTGGGTAAGCCTGGACAAAGGCAGAGCATGGTGGTATTCTTCCTCCTAGCCACATAATAAGAGTCAAGAGAGCAGAGTTAATCCTCATCTATATTTTGTTTGAACTACCCATTGGGGATAACTGCTGCTGAACTCAGATGTAGAAAATCAGTACTGATAGGGAAAAGACTGTAATATCGTTTTGAAGATTTGATGTTGTGGCTCCATGTCTAGTGAAGTCAACAGAAAGATGGACAATAGGATGGACATGTTGAATGAGATCCAGAATAGAGTATCAATGTTGTATTGCAGTGACATTATCTTTTAACACCCAGCGAGATATGACCATGTCTTTGTTCAGAGGCAAGTGAAAGGCCTTCCATGAGTGTTAAGTGATATCATAGATTGAAATAAGGTCTGAGGAAAACACTGCTTGTCTAAGCAAAAGAAAATGCTTTAATCTGGAAATAGAGGTAGGAAAGAAAAGGAAACTCCCACTTTGGACCAAGAATTCTCTGTGACTACTTCAGATTTATCAATGGATGACTCAGATCCAGAAGAGCAACAGCGAGCTGGTGACGCAGCACTACCTGGGGAAGACAACTGAGAATCGGAAAATGTATTATCTGCAGGTAGGGAGGAACTTTCTTAAAATGAATAAAAGGTGTCTTCACAAAAAAGTATCCAGGAGAAGACAGGATTCAGATCTTTCCTAAGACAGTGCTCATCCCAATTCACTGAAATAACAGGAGATAGTTTTACTCTACAGTACAGTAAGATTTGCCAGCTTTCATATACACTATCACCATAACCTTGCTATTGCTATTATGCAGTGAAAACAACAAATTTAACTGAAGTCTTGTTTAGAATTACAAATCAAGCTGAAACTAGCTTGGCAACAGCTGTGTGTAAGGATAAAGACTTTCATTTTGTTGTCTTTATTACTTTTTATAGCATATACCCTTTCTGCTAGGAGTATTCTGTGACATTTTTTATCAGATGCTCTAGTAAAAACCCTAGTCTTAATAATTGGGTTAGTTATTGTCTAATCTGTTCCCATCACTGAGTAAAATTAGATTCCCTGCCTTTTTGTGCTTCCCCTTCTAAAAAGAAAGAATCTCAAAGTAAGAACAACCAGTCCTGTGAATGACTAATATAAATGAAAAAGAAGCTGTTTTATTGACACTACTGCTCAACAGACACTTTAAAACTCTTGCTTTGCAATACTACAGAGATGGGGTATTAGGAAAGAGAGCTTGTCATAATGATATCTGTAGTAATAATAATAATAATCTCAGAAGGCTCAACAGCATATCAAGGCACATCCTTTTCTTTCTGTATTATGCTAGGCTATTTTATTGTAATGTAACAGTTTTCCAGATGATCATTTTCACACTCTCCCAGATCAGTCAACCATCAGATAAAACCAAAAAAATCATTTGGATGGACTGTGGGATTCATGCCAGAGAATGGATCTCTCCAGCCTTCTGCCAGTGGTTTGTGAAAGAAGTGAGTCCTCACTTTTCCACTTAAGATAATAAAAAATACATATCGCTTTGGACACTTCAGTTCTCTTCTCTATCATGGTACCAAGAATTATGCTTTTTCTGTTAAAATATGTTTTTCAAAATCAGTGCATAGTACAGATACCTGTGGAGGCCTAAGTCCAAATCACAGTATGAGATGAGATATGGGACAATATTTGTTAGTGCATTGTTTCCTCCACCTGAACTGATTCCAAAGCCACTGAACTTGATAGCAATCTCTCAATTTTCCACAGTGTCTTTTGGATCAAGCCTCTCTGCATCACAAAGCCACAGTGGCCGTGGAATAAAGCAACCCTAAGATATGGTATAGCAATATTCCATATGTACTGAAAGAAAGTGGGCCGTAGATATGCTATCATGTAGCTTTCATACCTGCAAGACTGTATCCATATGAAATACACTATAACTGGATACACTGTCACTTTGTTAATGGCAAAACGTAGATATCTCAACATATCTGGAGATCAACTAGATCTTAGACACCATGGTGATATCCAGGAGTGAGCGATTCCCTGATGATAGTTCTAAACTAGCTCTTTCCAGTGATTACCACTAGATTCTCTGCTCATTCCTCTGCATTTTTTTCTTTTCAGATTCTTCAAAATTATAAATCTGACCCAAAGATAAGCAGATTTCTGAAGAATTTGGACCTCTACATCTTGCCAGTCCTCAATATTGATGGCTACATCTATTCCTGGGAAAAAGTAAGTAGTGAAAATCCAGGAACAAGATTGAAAATTAGATGTGCACAGCATGTTTTGTTAATATTAGATACAATCACAGCAATTATATTTGAACAGAGAACAGTGACAGAATCATTAGTCACACAAATCCTCTCATGGCAGAGAGATCTTGTTTCTTCTGGTAAATCTGCAGTCACTTGAGATTACAGGGCTAAAAATTCCTGGCAAGTGTTATGAGCCCTGGAAAGAGAGGACAAAACCACAGGATCAATTGCTTTTGGATTTCTGGGGATGGATGTGCTTCCCTGCTAACAGCCCATGGCTTGGTTGATGGAGTTAAGCATGCCTGGACAAGTCAGTTATTCTTCACAAGAGGTCCCAACTAGCAGATAGGTCTAAGCAGCTTTGCAGCGTGGGACAAGAGGAGAATTAGTCAAATATTGGGCTATTTAGTTTTGAAATAGGTGTGCCCTCCCAAATAATCTTCCTTTTGTGATATGGAGGATAATGCAAAATGTTGGTCTTCAGCAACTCTCATTGTGCTTCCAGGCTCCTGAGCCCAGTTGAAACCCCTTTTAATGCAGGACCTCAGCATGGCCCAGCAGGCTCAGCCTACCACCATGTGGATCCTGCTCTCTCCCAACTTGATCCCTGGCAGTTTTGGGGCTGTGCTGGATTTGGCTGGGATACAGTTAGTTTTCTTTGTAGTAGCTAGTATGGGGATACGTTTTGGATTTTATACAGAGTCAAGGCCTTTTCTGCTTCTCGCCCCACCCCACCAGTGAGGAGGCTGGTGGTGCACAAGAAGCTGACCCCAACTGACCAAAGAGATATTCCATACCATACGATGTCATGCTCAGCATATAAAGCTTGGGGAAGAAGAAGGAAGGGGGGGGACATTTGGAGTGATGGTGTTTGTCTTCCCAAGTAACCATTACACGTGATGGAGTCTTGCTTTCCTGGAGATGGCTGAACACCTGCTGATGGAGAGTAGTGAATGAATTCCTTGTTTTGTGTTGCTTGCATGGACAGCTTTTGCTTTACCTAGTAAACTGTCTTTATCTCAACCCACGAGTTTTCTCACTTTTACCCCTCCTATTCTCTTCCCCAGTCCACCAGGGAGAGTGAGTGAGTCACTATGTGGCGCTTAGTTGCCAGCTGGGGTTAAAGCATGACAGGGACATACCACACTGCACTTGGATGGACAGGTAATTCAGCTGGGAAGCTCATATAGGCAGTGCAGTAAGGTCTGCAGAGAGCCAAGTGTAGCATTGAGTATAGCAGGGAACCAAGGAGCAGCAGCAAGATTAGCTGACAAAAAAGCACTCATCTTCTTGAATCTGAAACAAACATAAGTTCAGCTATTTTCTCTTGGACACAGAGGTATCCCTCACAATGCCAAGCCTTTATTAGGAGTGCAACACTGCATGGAAGCAGTTGAGTACTACAGAAAAAGCATACTCTTTTTTTAAAGCTCAGGAGGCTCATTTCAAGGTGCATGCAGGGTTGTGGAAGATGACAGCCTGGCTATAGTAGATAAAATGTTCTATCAGCAAGCTTTATCACCCTTGCATGCAGAGTTGCACTCTTACAATGCAAGAGTTACTCAGGATGCAGAGGTCTAAAATAAGGAGTCTTTATACTGTATTATCACTAGGTCCTATGGATCACCGAGTTGTTATCACATAATTGAAGTTACTTTTATTTAGGATCGTTTGTGGAGGAAAAATCGTTCTCCACATATGAATGGCACCTGCTACGGGACAGACCTGAACCGAAACTTCAATTCCTCCTGGGGCAGTAAGTTCCAAGTATTTCAGATCAGCAACAAAAATGTAAAGAAAGTAATAACTAGTATCTGAAATAAGATGAAATCCTGTAAGAAAGGAATACTCACCTTGTTGTCACCAAGACATATGTAAAAATAAAAACATAGTTTGTAAAAATATTAAGTTGTTGACTTTCAACTGGCATTTATTTCTGTGAGCAGAAGATTGCTGCGTATATAACTATACCTCTAATTCACTGCAAGAGCAAGCATCAGTTCTAGGCAGCAATGTTAGGAGTTAGATACTTAACAGCCAGTGTTTGTGTTTACCATGTATTTCAAGGAGCCTCGAAAACTTCCCTGGCAGGTGGTACACTGTGGTGGTGTCAAGAGTGTTTTTGTTGCAGCCAGCCTGTAAATGTGTGTCAAATATTTCAGTCTTGCAGCAAATTTTAGTTGCTACCAACAGAGTAAAATTTTTAATTCCCACTGAGCTGTCTAGTCTCCCTGCCCACATAAACACACACCTTAACACTCCAAGGTAAATTTCCCTGTTCTCTCTGAATTGGCATTTATATGTCTCACCTTTGATTCACTTTTTGTATTCCTCTCCAGGTATTGGTGTTTCTTATAACTGCAACAGTGAAATTTTCTGTGGATCTGGACCAGAATCAGAGCCTGAGACAAGAGCTATGGCTCAGTTTATTGAAAGAAAGAAGAGTGACATTTTGTGCTATTTAACAATACACTCCTACGGACAGTACATCCTCACTCCATATGGTTCCACAACTAAACCTCCAAGTAACAGTGAAGAACTGGTAGGGCAAAACATTAATCCACACTTGTAGAGAACAAGTACAGGCAGTAGCATGTGGCACAACTCTTATTTGCCCTCTGCCTCTCCTTCAGAGGAGCTGGGCTCATTCAGGGGCTTGGTTCCCAGTTACTGCTGCTCTGTGCAGTATCAGCAAGGTTTATTTGCCTTAGAATTAATCCTAATCCTTCACCTTAAATCAGGAAAATTCAGCTATTACAGATAGGGTTACTGCAAGCAAGGTAAGTGGAGAAGAGGATCATTTCCTTGCTGCATAAAAGAACGTGTTTGCACTTTAGGATGCCAGCACATTATACACACGATTGTCACGATTCTGTTCAGAAAGGGTATTCCAAATGTGCTCACTAGGAGAATGGGAGGAAAGTAGGGACCTACTTCTTAGTTCACTCCTCGGTTTCTAAGTGTTCTAATTTGAGTTCATTAACATGTGTATTTATGACAATTCCAGTAGCCGGAGCACTAGTCAAGAGCATGAAGGACTTGGGTTCAGACTTCATATAAGTCATTGGAGAAGTCATTTAGTCTGTCTATGGCTCCATTTCTAAAGATAGTGGGATACAGAGTCCATGGCAATATAACAAGTGTAAGAGATCAATCACTGCTATAGTCAGTATCAGTATGTTATACAGCATAGCATACTAATTCTCCAAGATACAGCCCTCTAGCTTTACAACAAAGCAAATATTTTCTCTACCTAATCGCAGAGTCATTTTTAAAATTTCAACATAATTTGCATTTGAAAAATCAAGAAAATTTGCCCAAATGTTTGTAATGAGTTTCTCTAAAGTGCTGAACTAATAATATCAAAACTTAAAGCTGATCATATGTGAATGTAAAGCTGAAAAGGACAAAAAATTTGGTCCATTCAAAATAATTGCCAAATGTACTGGCACTGATGATAATGCTGTTCCTATTTTGAACATACAGATGCATGTTGGAAAGAAAGCATCTGCTGCCCTGATGGGAAAGTATGGGACCAGATATGAAGTAGGATCAACCTCTTTAATTTTATGTAAGTTACTTTATGTTTCCCTTTGATTGCTCTCTTTTTCAAAGAGAGTCATTCTTGTGTCACAGGCATCAGTAAGTACTGTTTTGCTGAGTTTCCTCTTTGAGTAATATTTAATGGGCTGGTTCAGTGGAATGTCTAAGCAGCAGCCATTTGAATACAAGATAACACTGTATGTTATAAAGCTGACTGCGGGAAGGAAGGAAGGAATCATTGATCAGAAGCTAGTTCCTACTTGAATTCCTCACAGATACATCACAGGGGACAGAAAGAGATTGGTGATAGGTCATCCCGACCCTGCTGAAGTCAGCAGCAAAACTCCTATTTGTCTTCACTGGAGTCAAGCAAAAATTAAAATCCCAATCAAGTCTATAGTTATTCCATCGCATGGCAGCTGTTTGCAGTTCTGTGAGAAATATGTTGGTTTCAGCCTTGTTCCTAATAGACTGGATAGCCACATCTCGAACACACCATCACGGCTGATACTAGTTGATACCCTTTACGTAGAGGCCTAGAGGGCCCTAGAGACTGCCTGGCAAACCTAATCTTTTCCCAGTAAGCAATAAGTCACACTAGTCACTCAGAACAGTAAGTAGCTGGCTTCAATACCCATGCAGTTTTGCATATTCACTGTGCCAGTTCCTGAGTCACAGTCACCTACTGCATGAGCAATGCGGTATAAGTATAAGGTAACTTGTCCATGCCTAGGGCTGCATTTTGCCAGGGTTTGTACTTAAACCAAATAGATAAGAAAAAAGATCAATGAGGCAGATGAACAGTGATACAGGGAGTAGCCAGAAATTTTTCAGACTTGACCAAAAGTATACTTAAAAACAAATATACAAAGAAATTCCAGGCAGTGTCAATGTAGGAAATGAAGTACCGGAACACACAAATGGCCAATCCATCTTGTACCCCACAATAATCACAGTAAAATGCTAAAAACATATAATCCCTGGAACTCATCTCCTGTTACTGTACAATACCATTTTATGAAGGATTGTTTCACTTAGGAAACTCCATGGAAGACTTTTTGTATAATTAAGAATTGCAGCACCTAGCTCTCCATGTCACAGTAATAAATGGTTACTGCTTAGTTCAGGGGTTCTGGTATAATCTTGCATTAACTATAGCAAGAAGTATTTTCAAAGAACTGTGCTTAATACATATATCTCCCCTCTATTTTTAAATTCACAGACAGTAACTCAGGCTCCTCACGGGACTGGGCTCACATGATTGGCATTCCTTTCTCCTACACATTTGAACTGAGAGACAAGGGTACTCATGGATTTGTTCTACCCCCTGACCAGATCCAACACACATGTGAGGAGACTATGTTGGCTGTGACAACTATCATAGACTACATTGATCAGAAGTATTTCCCAGGTGGGGCTGTGATGCTGACCTCTGGCAGCCTGGGCCTGAGCCTTTGCCTGAGCGTTGTACTTACATGGACTGTTTCTTAAAAATGGCTTAGAGAACCCAGCAAGAGACTCCCATACAAAGTATAATGTCCCTTCGAAAAGACAGAATTACCTGAGCAGAGGAACTAAATGTCAAGTACTTCAATAAAGGCTTATCCCACAAAATAGAAGCATCCACTTGTGGTTTTGTTAGCTGTGTTTTAGGGAAGGAGAAAAGAATGAAGAACTGTGGCAATTTCCCAAGCTTCACTTGCTGGCTCTGCAAGAAGCCATCTTGAGTATGCATGGAGGCAGAGCACTATTACGGCCTGGTTCTTGAGCATGTTTTCAGGGGCTCACCTGGGCCTATGCAGCCCTTCCATCAGCCACAGTCCGACTCTGTCACAATTCTCCCCACTGCCTGACCCTGCTGACTTCTGGGTCTTGCTGGCATTAGCAGTATGCCCGTGATACTTAAATGTCCCCAATTCCCGCTACAGAAAATTGGACAGCTTCTTTGACATCCACCTTCCTTCCCTAAACTGCCACATTGGGATTCACCAGAAAATACAGGGCCTCAAAAGCTGGTGAAATGTCATAATCAGGCAACCACCACCAGCAGCCTGAAACAAGCTGAAGAGCTTGAGCTGGTGCAAGCATGTGGGGACAGACGAGAAATATGGCCCTGCCACTTAGATGCAGTCAGATTAGTGGAGACAGAAGCTGCCCAAATCCTTCAAAAATACAGAAGGGAAAGGGAAACGGAAGATGAGAATGTGGTGCTATTCCTACAGAGCAGACCAGAAAGTGATTTCTTTGCATTCTCAACTTCCAAAACTGAGTGACTGGTGGAGACAAACATTCTCCTAAAGTCAGACTCCTAAGGGATTTGATTACAGATGGTACGTAAAGAAAGTCCATTTACAGGGGGGTGCCTTTCTTACAAACCACCTTAATCCTTTGGGGCTGACTCTGCAGAAGGACTAGGGCCCAGTTTTGTGGCTCTCCATCACTTGGGAGAGCCTGCAGCCTGCAGGGATCTGCCTGGGATTCTCATGAGAGGCTGGAAGCTCAGTGGAGTGCCAGAGGAAAGGAAACATTTCAGCCCATTGAGCAGGGACTCTCCGCCTGAGCCACTTGAAAGGAAACACCAAGGAAAGAGCATCTGTGTTACAGCCAACACCAGAGGGTGCAGGGTATTCACTGAAATAGAGAAGGCCTATTTTAACCTGTACTCTGTCTGCTTTTGAATCCAGGAGTCCCACATCCCAGAAATATGTCCACCAGGCTTGGCTATTACAGATAATATGATATATTTTAATTTTTTTTCCTGATAGAAAATTAAGAGTCCAGGGGGAAGGAAAAAAAAAAGACTTCATATGAAATGTCTGATTTTCTTAGCAAATTTCAGGATTCTGCTCGAAAATTGGAAGTGTTCTAACCCAAGATTTTCAACAAAGTATTTCCAACTTTGGGGAAGAGAATGCTTTTTTTCCCCCTGACTGCTTGAAGGCTAGTGATGGCAGTTGCAGATCAAGAGCTTCTGCTAGAAAACTCACAGATAAAGGACATTGAGAGGACTGAAATAGTACTGTCCTCAAGTTATAAAGTACAGCAAGACTCAGTGACTTGACTAAGATCTCACAGAGGTTCTGTGGCAGAACCTGGTAAATTCTTTTGTCCAATTCTCTTCCAAGGTTGCCAAGAGAAGGATGCATATCACTTGACCATGGTACTGTTAAAAATAAAATAAAATAATAAAAAAAAGATAAAACCTTGCAATCATTTTTCCAAAGCACATCTTATTGTCATTTTGTGTGTACTGTTAGTTGACAAATCTTAGCTTTTGTGTTCATTGTCCACAGATTACTACCAATTGGTGAGGCTAAATCTGTCTAACTCCTGCAGGTTCCCCAGAGCATAGTCCTTCCAGACCAACCACTCATTTACAGTAAGACCCGTCTGTTGCTGGGCTCTGTAGCAGAAGGTGTCACTAATTAGCACCTCTCCCCACAGGAGTGTCACTCCCCAAACTTATGTTTAGTTTAGGATGTGACTTGTAAGTCTTTATATTTGTATTTACATATTGTGTCTTTGGAACTGTAAGAAACAAGACAAGTCCACCCGGCCCATGACTGTGAGCTGTCTTTAAGCAAGTGGGATTTGACCACAAGTGTTTCATAGCCATTTGCTGGCAAACAGCAGTGAAGCTCCCCAGTGCCATCAGCAGCAGATGGCAGTGCGCTCTGGGGACTGATGCCCACACCCTCACCTTGCCAAAGCCAACCCAAGCTTGGGCTGCCACCAAGTGCTTTCCAAAACTAAACCATGATTACACTGATACAAAAATGCTGCTGGCCAGGGCTTCTCTACTAGATTCAGAGACATTGCACAGCCTGAACACCTAGAGCCAGAGAGGAATGGAGCTGATTTTGCTAATCTTGGGTATCTTTTAATAAAATTGTTTACCACTTCAAGATACAATCAGGTGTGTTGCAAAATCAATTAGCAGGTTTCTGTGGACTGGCTCAGTCCCTCATTAGCTCCTCTTGTAAGAACCACCACCAGGCAGGGGAAGATTCTGCTGCAAATGGCACCTAGGCAGGGGGATGAGGGGAGATTTTGCTTCCAGCATTCCTAGCATTCAAGAATCAGAGAAGCAGAGAGGAAGACTTCACCAGAAAAAAAAAATCAGGTATTTGGCAATAATTATTATCTAGAAGAATGTCTGCTGCTGTCAGCACGCTGATCATGCCTGGGCTTACAGCTCCTTGGAACTGTCAGCAATGACTCACCCACTTTGCATAGTGAAACCACAAATGAAGGTTGTGTGGAAGAAGCACCTTGCCCTCATTGCCACTGCAGAACAGATGTCCTGCAATGAGTGCTTACAGCTCCTTTTAGGAACTGCCATTGCACAAGCAAGCCACAACCACTAAAAGGCCAAGGCAGCAGCAAACTGATCTTTACAAACATTATATGGTCTCTTTATTTCATGCACCTTCCCAGTTTGCTGACTTCTCTGCATACCTCTTGTGTTTGTAGAAGAGTGGCATGTATGGCTGCAAAAATCACTGCAGAGTGGGTATATTTTATCAATAATGTTTTCCAAAGAAAAATCTTAAAGAAAAATATGGTATGGGTGTCTCTGTTGAAATTTCCCTTACTTCATTAATCCATTGCCTGGCCTTCTCTCTCCTGCATTCCTTTGTTGCTTTCTCTGACCTTTGCCAGGTTTTGCTTTATGATGAAGTATGGGAAGAGCTGCATTCTGATTTCTTGCATGTTAGCAGAAGCACATTATCCTACTGACACAACAGTGTGACTTTCAATTTACTCATGTGTAAACACATGCAAAACTAAAAGTTATCATGCAAAACTAAAAGATTTTTTTATTCATTGTTGTTTCTCCCCAATTATTTTACCAAGACCCATGCCCCTTCCCATTCTTTCTACAGTTAAACACCCAAATCATGCCTACTTTATTATATAATTAGTATTGTGAAGGATTAATTACTTTTGGTCATTCAGGTTACTGAATAAAAACAAGGGCATCCCAGTTCTGAGTAACAGTGTTCTATATTATCCTTGATAACATTTTGTCTGTAATACAAAATTAAAGATTGAAAAAAAGTCCATCAGTGATCTCATTCCATTTCATGCAAGGAGCTCCTCTCTCTGTTAATTTCTCTTCCATGCTATGTTAATTTGATACAGTCCTCAGGCTCCTAACAAGTTAGCAACACTGCCCTCATTAAGGAAAGTGAAGATATCACGAGGGAACTATAATATTAAATGAACATGTGTAGCCTCATTTCTTAGAGCATCACATGATGGAAGAGCAAAAACCTACAGTTTTGAGGGGAGCGTGCAAAGCACCTTTGTCAGTTGACCTTTCTAGGGAAGCACTTGCAATGCAAGTTGTTACTTCCTGATAAACTACTTATGCTGCAGAAATCCACTCAAACATTATTCTTTTGTGCAGATTCTATTCCAAACAAAAAACTCTCAGACTTGACTGTGTATGAAAATCGGAAGCAGTCTTAACTGGAACAAACCTGCTCGGAAACACAGAAAGATGTCTCAGTGTGTTCCAGTCATTATCATAGATGGAAATGTATTGATTTATGAAAGCTGAAGACCTAGCCATTTGTGTCCCAAATAGCCCTAGCCAAAACTCCCCTTTTTCCAAATTAGCCTGGGACCTACTTCAGACAGAAGGGTTGGGCTCTGAATGGAAATCAGAGTATCCTGAGCTGGTCTTGGGTTCCCTCAGCCTACAGTTTGTAGGTATTCACGGTCCTGATAAGCTTTGTCTCATTCCCTGTGTCTTCTTTTGGCTTCATCCAGAGCTGGGTTTTCTTGACTAGATGGGATGTCCAGTTATACCATACACAAAAATCACAGCAGAGCACATTGGTTTGATTAGACATGCTGTGCTTACAATTTCATTTCACATAAATGGCTAGCCAAGGCTGCTTTGTTTTCATTACCACTAAGTGGAGAGGAGACCAATAATAAGAAAAAAACCCCAGAGGTTATGATTGGGCAGTAGAATTAGCAAACTTGGGTATTCTTAATGAAAATCTTGTCTAAAATGCTTTTATGTTTCTTGCATCCTCCTTCCAGTGAATCTGGATATCCTTGTTGGTATAAAATATAAAGGAATAATTTGATGACAACCTGTCATCACTTGCTCCTGTCTGCCAAATCTCATGGTGTCTGTTTATGTGCATGGTAGGCATTCATAAAACCAGCTTCTTTTCTGCAAGTTGGCAAACAATATGAGTATGCTATTCACAAGGCAGCCAGTGGCAAGCAGGAAGAGCAAATGCAGTGTCATGCTCACACCTTTTAATTCACCTTGGTATACTGACCCAATGTACATCTTATCACAGCTGCACTCTGTTATGTGGGAATGCCTCAAATGAAGGCAATGTAATTTAGGGGGAGGTGGTTAGGACTGCATAGTGCCAAATGCAATGGAAAATCCCTAGAGGAGGGAAAGCATTTGTGAAAATGATGGAAATTTATTGTGCTGACATAGATGTAAGTAACACTGGCTTTAGCAGTGCGAAAGAGGAAATGAGTAGGTCACAGACAGACTAATAATGTCATTTTTCCTAGCTTTAGCTTCTTCTGCATGAGTGTCTAAAAGAGATAGCCTTTGTTTTGAAAATACAAACTCTTCCTGTTCTCAAACACCCATACAGCTTTACCTGGGAGAGGGCTGAGGCAGAAAAGAATTACCGATGAATGTTACTTAGCTCTGATTAGTGAGACACAGGGCAGAAGAAGGACTAAAACTGATGAGGGAGATACTGAGCACAAGCAAAACCAGGCAGCAAGGAACACACAAGTAGTCAGCACACTCTGTGATGATTAGGTATAGAAGTCTATTTGCCAGAGTCACCTAACAGAAGTTTCCATCCCGAGACTGCAGTACAGGCTTTTATGACACTTACTGCTAGTGCCAGGGCAGGTCAATCAACTGACAGTAGCGAGGATCCCCCATCCACTGCCATCACCTAACACACAAAAAGTAAGTTTGTATTTAATATCTGTGTTCCTAGTTTCTAAACACAAAACAGAAACACATGAATCCATGAGAAAGGCCACTTTACTCCAAATTCTCTTTTCACTTCAGTCACTGGTTCTGCATATTCTTTAGATTTGCATGTTTGTGACTTTTTTTTCCCCAAGCTACCTAGTTAGAAACAAATGGGGGTTGGGGGGTGGTTTTGGGGGGCTTATGCTTTATCTTCTATGTGAAAAATGAATGTTCCTTGGCATAAGCAGTGTCCTTTGTGGCAGAACACTCATGATATTGGAACCGCCTCTGAATTCAGTGTTGTTTGCTTCACCAGTTACCTCTGACATTGACCTGAATCAATTATGGTGTGATTTTGAAAACACTTAAAGGGTTCATTACCTAGAGGTAGAAATCTGGGAAAGCCAGCTCTGTGTCAAACACTTGAGTAGGAAATATTATAAAAGGGCCATGCTCAGGGGTGACAAAGCATCCCACACCAGAAGAATGTAATTCTATAGGGGAAATGACTGCACAAGAGTTTCACAGCCAAAATGCATTACTTGGCATTGCTCCCATCTCAGAGGTAGGTATCAAGCTACTTGTGCATGGAGAAATCTATCCAGCTGTCTTTTGTCTGCTACCTACAGGATCCCATTAATTTCAAAAACTTGTTAATGCCTTAAATCTCCCCGAAATTATCCAAGGATATTCTCAGCATCCTAGCAACTGGGAATCAACAGTAGTCTTGGGAAGGGGCAAGAAGGGGAATAAGTGTTAATAGCAATTATTAATGGAAAGAAATCTAAACCATTTTTTAATTTAATTTGGAGTGCTAAATTTAAAGGATTCTTGAATGCTAAGGCCATTTTTATCATGCTGATCCTGTGTCTTATTGAGTAGGACCAGGGTATTAGTCATTTTTTGTGACCCTGAGTTATCAAGGACATGCTGGGCAAACAGCCAAGGTAATACAAGCTCAATAATAATAATCTATACTTAAAGTTAACACTATGGCTATTACATGACGGCTGTGCCGATTGGAGGAAGGTTAGATCTTCCAGCTCTGGTAACTGCTTGACTTAGCACTTTTTTTTTAATGCATGAGAAACGTTATAAAATAAAGCATATATCTTACAAGTGGGAGAAAAGTCATGCAATGTAAGCAGCAAAGAAATGGGAAGAGGTAGCAGAATGATGTGGGTGGAGAAGCAGTGAATCCAAAAGCAGTTTGGACATGTTTTTTAGAAAAAAACCAGTAAAACTCCCCTGGCTCCATCTGCACATAGGACTGTCATTGTGTGTGCCAGGAGAACAGATCAAGAGATTGATAGCAGCCTTGTTCTATTTAAAGAACATGAAAATGTGCAGAATCAAAGAAGTTAGAAATGACAAAAAAGGCCAATGAAAGACTATCTGTCTCCTAGGATTGCTCTCTGGGGTACATTTCTGGGGGTGGTTGTCTAGTTGAGTCATTAAAGTCTCAAGCTATCCTCTTCCTTATCCCCCTTCAAACTGTGGAGTTGTACTTTTACCTTCAGTTTTCAACCTTTTCCAGTATGAATGATTCTCTTCAGCACAGGAAATATATATTTCAAATATATATGTATTTTATATATATATATATATACTTGTTTTGTTTAGCAAGTCTTATTTGTCTTATTTACTTCTGTGGATCACATGGACTCTCAAGGACCCAGCGACAGCCACTGATTTCACTCATGAATTATCTATCCTGTGACCTACAGTAGCCCAGAGACTGAAAAAGAGTAGGTTCCAGAAATTGTCACTTCCTTTAGACTGTATGGATAAGATGGCTGTGAAGCTTTTTTTCAGCTGTAACATCTGGGGTTTGTCCAGGCTACCAGGAATCTGATGTTGTATCTATTGTATGATTTCTTTTATAATATCAGCAGAAGATTGAGCTCTCTGACTAGGTTCCAGGGAAAATCAGGAACTCCACATGAGTTCTCTAGCCTAAGATAGCTGTTGATACAAAGCTTGCTCTAACTCTGCATCTACTCCATGCTCAGGATCACTCAAATTAGGCAGGCTGGTCAGTTCCACTGATCTAGCTATGTTATTCTTCAGATCTCTGCCAGGTGAAGGTCCTCTCAGAGGGGCAATGTTGATGCAGAAGTGACCAGGAAAGAATAAGCTGCTCATTTTCTGAATAGGTTAAAATGGCACTTTCCCATACTGTAATTCAGGGATAGACACCATTTATTTCACCTCCCTGTACAATCAAATACAATGACACCTGCTGCAGAACTATTTTGGAGTTCTATGTTTTTGAAAAGAAAAATATTTTTTTATGTGACTACAGTACCTCCGGTGAGGCCAACAGAGTGAGGCCCACATGGCTGTTGAAAGCCTTAGTCTTAGAGGCAAGAGAAACTACTCAACAAAGCGCATGTGAGCTGAGGGGAAAGAAAATCAGCTTGCATAAAGGTACCTAGCAAGATGGTCTGCAGAACACAGAACGGGCCTGGATCTTTGGAGTCTCAGTTGGTGATGCACTCACAACCCTGTAGCATTCAAACTGAGCCACAGAGATTTAAAATGAAAAATGGCTTCAAAGGAAAAGAAATTCTTTCTAAGCACAGGTCTACTTTAAAAACACATAGCATGCAAGAGCTAATAAATATATTTTGTCTATCAGATTTCTCTTACACAGCATTTTTAGTAATGTAGTGCAGATTTCTCATTTTGCTTTTCTAGATAAAAAACATGAAAAGCATTTGCAAGTATGTTAACAGGTATTCTAGTGAAATACACCCTGCTTAAAGGTCACATTTTTTTGACAGAGACCTTAGATTTCTATATAAAGTGCAGCAGATTTTACTTAGAGGACTAAAACCAAATGTTGACATGGTGCTACAGTACGCTGTGAAATTACTGACTCCGCTTCTTCCTCAGCTTCAAAACACACAGACACTTCAGAGAAACCCACCAGGAACATTAATACGATGATGTGTCAGGAGCAGACTGCAGCAAGTGGGTGAGGAGTTCTGACCTCACAGAAAGCTGAAGTGTCTCAGAGGGCTCTTCACTAAAGAACAGCAGTGTTTTCCAAACACAGGGGTGGAAACAGAAGCTGCTTAAAGGGAAATAATCCTCTTTGTTGAGCAGTCATTTTTTCTAGATGAAAAGGAAGAGAATTTGCAAAACCACAATGTACTTCCAAGATGTAAATACATATATTGTTTAATGCATTTTAGGAGAAAAGATAGTTGATGGTAATTTAAAAGGCAATGTTAAACTTACTGTACAGACAATTCCAAATTTAAGCTTGAATTTAGTCCAGCACACCAGCAATGTCTCAGAAATTTCTAAGGTTTCTGTCACCATGGTAGCTAAGTGGCAATGGGCTTAATCCTGCACTCACTGAGTGCAAACTTCTTCTGCCCTTAGCAATGATGGATCTGACCCTGTAAATCCTAACACGCTTGAGACCAGAGCCTGATATCTAAAACTTTTTTACCCAGTTTCCCACGGCAACTTGGGTTGGGAATTCTGTGGAGACCATTCACTTGAAAGATGTCTGGGGGAGATTTCTTTCATTCAGCAACAAATCCCTGGCTGATTAAAAGAACTATGTTGACAGCCTGATAGGAAGCCATGCCATCCACTCTTTGGGCAGCAGGCACTTTTGGCAACATGTGCCAATTTAGAAAACAGGGAACAGTAAGGAAGGGGAATCAGGAGTCAGATGAGGTCCCTGGAAACTCCCAAGCAGTTTAAAAAAGAAGGGAATTGTTGCCTTGGTAAAATGCAGTTCCCAGTCTCTCACAGCCAGCTAGACAAATTAACCATTACACTAAAACATTTCTATTGTCCTCAATGGATGATGTTAAAATGTAATGATGAGATAATATGTGGGAGTATACACAATAACTCCTCAACAAAATCACCAGATCTGTGGGATAAAGATGCCTCTAAAACCCCAGGTCCATAGACATAAACACTTGGGCTCTAATCATCTTGTGTTCTTATCCTCTCTTCCTGAAGAAATAAGGCCCAAGAAATCATACTGTCTCTCTCTCAGCCTTTCCTTAATAACTTGTGAACCAGCTGCCTGCCTTCAGCCAAACTGGCAATGTGAAAGGGGTCACAAAATTAAGAAGTTCCTACAAGCTCTGTAAAAAAAGCTGGCTGTGTGGAATACAGACCCCACGTTAGTGCCTTTAAGAGGGAAAGGGGTGTGTGATGAGGTCAGTAATTAGGTCCTGTTTTAAAAGAGCGGGGGGGGGGAGGCAGGCTGGCTCTCCAAGAGGAGTGCGGAGGAAATTGAGGGTGGGTTTTGGCACACTTATGATGGAAATTGAGGAGAAGTGGGTTACAGACGGTGTGTGGGTGGGGACACAATTTCAGAGGAAACTAGACTTCGTTAATTCTGCTGCCTGGTTGTATTATTGTTTTCTGTGAAAATGATGAGGATTCTTAGACATAGTTGACTCAATTGCATTACCAACATGAAAAGGCCTGAACTAAACCACAAGAGGATGATAAGAAAAGAAGCTCGAATGCTGAGAAGACATGTAACATGTAGTCATACACAATAAGAGCCAATATCAACATATAGCTTACACTGCATGTTATTTAAAGTAATGTACATGCTGAAAGCCCTCAAAAATAGGAAAGATCCTGTGGGGCATTTACAGCAAGGGTGGCACCTACATACATCAGTATGTATTTCTGGATATACCTGAGTTCAGCCAAAGGTTGTTCTGAGAGTTCTTTGATCCTTTGGGAAGTTGGACAAACCAAAACTCTTTCTTATTGCACTGCAGCTTCCTGTAGAAATGTTAATTCAGAACTGACCATTGCACTCTCTAGACTGGAACAACTTTCAGTTTTGTAGGAATATGATTAGAGCATCAGCATAAATGCATAGAGATAAAGCAAGTGTCAGCCCTAAAAAACTACATCCTTCATATAGAAGAGATCTCAGATGACCTGTGTAGAGAAATGAGGAAACTATAAGCTATGCAGGAGCTACCCTTACGGAAGTGACTAAAGATTTTGCTCCCATTTGTGTCCTGAAAAGCAAAAGCAAGCTTGTAGAAATGCCAGGCTTTTCTCCCATTTAAAGCCAATCTGTGAACAAAATCTGGTTTCTATGTGAATTTAGTTCCTGCTGAAAAGAGGACTGTCTCACTCTTCAATTGTTAAAGTACTGCTTTTTTAAAAGCAAGCAGAAGGCAAGGCAAGGAGGGAGTTTTGCTCTACAACTAGGAAGACCCATTAGGCACATACCCCATATCTTCATCAGGTGACAGGATGATAATCTTTAACAACTTTTTCTGTTGAACAAGTGTCACAAGGCTCAAGGGGACTGCTAATTCCCTTCCTACAATGACTCAGGCTTGGATTTCCCCTGGTTTTGTTATTAGCCTAGTTGCTATTTTCCTCTTACCCACTTTGTTGCTTGGGAGACTACTAGTCATGAAAAAAAAAACTCACAAACAAAACAAAATAGAAGACCCAAGGCCCAGTCCTGCCACTGTGATCCCAAGTTATGGAATGCTGAATGGTCTTACCTCTGGGGATCTGCCTGCACAGAAGGAACATGGTTTGTTAGCATAAGGAGTTGCGAGGGAAGTAATTTTCCAGGCCCAGCCACTGTTTGCTCTCCAAAAGTCAGGTAGTATAAATTTTTTTTTAATGTTTTTTTTGCACAGTAACAGAAGGCTTTCCAGCGGAACAATGTAACTGGGCAACGATTTATGGGACAGAGTGTTGGTTATATGAGAGAGTCACAGAACAGTACATCAATTTCCCTGTCATTACATCAGGACTCTGCAGCCCTATAATAATTATACTTACATCCCTGTGTAAATATAGGAATAAATTCAGGGAATCCTTTTCCTGGGGAGGCTCTGCCAAGCCTATTTGTACACATTCTAGTCCAGTATGAATATGGTGCCCCATAATAACTGCTAGCTCTTCTGTCCTGTTTTCATCAGATCTCAATCTGCTTCTTAAATCTGGTCACCATAATTTCCTCTTTTCCACTTACATTTTCATCCTCCCTCCCCACCTGTCATTTTATAGAAGGTGAAACTCCAGCCAAGAGAACAGGTCAACAATAAGAGGTGCTAAAAATTCCTGGACCCTGGTCCAGTTCTCTAATGGATGGATATCAGTATAAAGAGAAATCAGTGTAAAATGCTGTAAAACACTTCACACAGGCTAGAAAATGAGTCCTGCATTACAAGCCCCATCTCTTGTTATTTTCTGGCTTTTTAAAAGGACCAAATACAAAATTTCTTGATCTGGGGTTGAAGCTCTTTAGATTTCACCCCTCTTGAAAATTCTGGTGCTTATTTTTAGGATCTCAGCCACAGGTTTAAGAACTTAATGTCAAGCTCCCATGCTTGATGTGCTGAATGTGTGGGTTTCTGGTACATGTATTTAAAAAGAGATTTGTTATAAATTGGCTTCCTAGGGCCTGAGGACTTTGGAGAAAGACTTATTAAAAGATATGCAGCATTAGAAAGCAGAACGCCTTCAAAAACTGCTGCTGTACATGATGACTCATAAGGTGATACCACCAATTTTGCTAGTAACACCAGAGGAAAATTATGTCCTAGATCAAAACCACTCAGATGTTGCAGTCTTGTTCCTGGGGAAGACATATGACACGTTTTACCAGACTTGTTTCCTCAGCTGAATAAAATGACTGAGAAAGTAGATAATACCAGCATATTCAATGCAAGTGGTAGGCAATGAGAGGATAAGTTCTCGTGTCTTGATATTGCCCTTATTTGTAGATGCTGACACATCTCCCTTGGACTTTAGAAAAGTAGGACTGACACCAATATAGCTGTCCTTATTTTCCTGCTTTTTCTTCCAATCCATTGTTCCTATCTCTTGCTCCCTGTGACTGGTCTTTTTAGATTCCCTCTCCAGGAAGCTTGTTCATGTCTTCTTATCTGTTTGCCTAAGCCAGTGGAGCAGTCTATGTAGCTCTTTGCCTTTATATAACATTTGCTTACTGTCTAGCAGTGTCTTTGGAAGAGCTGGCACTTTCATTGATCTATCTGAAGCATGTATGAAATGAGAGACCATTAGCACCCTTTCAAAATTGCTGCCCTCCAACTGGCAGAGGTGAGGACATAACATGGGTTGTACGTGAACCAAAATACGTGATCAAGAAAGAACAAAGAGACAAAGGCACTTTCCCACAAGGAGAAAGCTGGTGAGGTTACATTCAAAAGATGGTAATATGTGTTCCATCATGGAGTGACAACCTAGAGTTGAAGACTCCTAGGGAAGGTGGGAATATGCATCATGGGGTCATGACCAGCCCACCCTTCCTTTATTGTTAAGGTGGGAGGATTTATGTATCAATTTCTATTTCTGTAGCTCTTAAGACCAATACCAAGAGGTCAGGGCCATCCTGGACAAGGTATGATAGTCACATTTAAAACAGACAGCGCCTCTTCCACAATGCACATACCTTGCTACCTAGACAGTATGCAGCACAAGAAGAGAGTGACACATAATGGGGAGACAAATGGGGGGCAAAGCAAGAGGCAAGCCAGGGGCACTAGAGCAGGCTTGGTGCTCAGTCACAGGTAGAGGCAAACATCCTGACTGATGTCTGCTGCAAACTAACTGGGTCACTCTGGCTGAGGGCATGAAGAGGATCTCATTTTCAGTGCCATCCTGCTTCTTATACAGACAGCAGCAATAGCACAATTCAGCTTACGTGAGTTCAGGAGCCCACAGATAACTGCCTGCAGCCCCCAGTACAATCCCCTTGCCTTCACCAAGGGGAGGGCACCTCCATCCAGTACTGGTGCTTTAATCCCCCATCATTTCAATATGTGCAAGAATGGCTGAGTCAAATTTGAAAGTCAGGTCTTCTGGCCCCAGCTCCTGGACTCTGAGCTCTCATCTGTCACCCCCCTCAGACGGGAACTGCTCAGTTCAGCTGGGAACACTTCACATTGATTTTCACCACTGATTTCCTTTGTAAACCTGTTGTGCCTCATCTCTTTAGATAATAAGCTCTTCAGTATCCTCATTACAGTTTGTACATACAGTGCCAAGCATGACATGGCATCAGATCCCTGCTTGGAGTGTCCATTCTTTAGTAAAATCCAAATGGAGCCATAGGAAGGGCAGAGTGAAGAGAAAAAAACTCCAGGAGTTTATGGGGAGCATCCAAAGGGTCAAATTTACCAGTGTCCCATTAACTTCTGCCATGAGGAAAGGGGCAACAGCATCTCTGGCAGCAGCTACCAGGAATGTCCTTGGTGAGGGAGAGGAGATAGTAATTGTGGTTGTTGGTAAATTACAGGCACCAGTATATCTCACAGCAACATTCCTTTTCTATTCACTTTAGCTTCTCTTTTGACAGCTTCTAGCTTCTTACCTTTTATTTTAATCAAATAGAAGCAGGCAGAACTGGGGCCACTTCTGACTGCCTGATGCTTTGTTTTGGAAAGCTAGGGAAATACAGTGTCACCTCCATCTTCTCTGAAAGGGATAAAAGGCATCACAGACCTTACACAGGCTCCTGCATCCTGGTGGATTGTTATTGCAGGGTTAAGCCCTGTGTTTTGAAAATGGAGGAAAACTTGTATTAAAGGTGCCTGGGGGCTTTTGAACAGGTTTATAAAAAATAGCTGCCTGAAGAAGAAAAAGAAGAGACAAAGAAATCTGAAAAACAAAATCAACACCAAATAGTTTCTAGTGTGCCCATCTATTTCGACTAGTGTGATATTAATAGAACACACAACAGCAGGGAGCGGGAAAATAAACATATTTTCACTCACATAAAGGGACTGCCTAAATGACTCACAAATGCAAAAATAAATAAATGGCTCCCCATGATAATCTGAAACTATATTATATCCACAGAAACAACTCAGCTTCTTAACTGTAACCTAACGTGTTAAATTCACTCAGTTTTATTTGAGGCCATGGACAGATTGAGTGATCAATCTCTATTACCCTGAGCTTTTTTTTATCCCATCCTTACAGTGCCATTTTTCTTCTCACTAGACATTTCAGTTCATTTCCCTGAGCCTTCTTCGGCTTACTAGCTAAATTTCAGACTTGCAGGGGAAAAAAAAAAAAGGCTCTCAAACTTCCAGAGGGAAGTGAGCAAGTAAGTGCATGTTGTGCATGGGAGAGGGAAATATAGCAAGAAAGGGGGGAAAAAAGCCAATCGTTAGCATTGCATGTACTGCATTTAGTGGATAAAAGTTAGGTATTCTAGTTTCATAATGGAGGTGTTCAGGGTCAAACAGGTGCTAGCCTCAGATGCTGTAAAATCAAGAGGTGGGTTTTTTTTTGTCTTGTAGAATTGGCAAACAGGTATTCCCCTAGAGAAATGGAATGAGGACATAGCAATTAACTCTCCCATTCCTGCAATCGGAGTGCTAATCACATCCTTAGCAACTGCATGGTCACTATGGTACCGACACCATCTTTTGCTCAAATCCTTTCTGATTCATTCTCCTGGTAACTTTGGTGATGGTCAGAGCAGAGGTTACATACACTTGCTGACACTGCTGAATGGTTCCATCAATCTCCATTCTGCAATACCGGACTCTGTTGCAAATGAAAATCAGCTGGGAGGCTAGAAAGGAAGACAGTAAGTGTCCAGAGAATCTATGCTGTTTGCTTTTCAGAAACACTGTGCAAATGACAAACACAATGCTTCACTACAGCCTCTCTGCTCTAATAGTCTTAAAGGTGAAGCTAATGAACTTTAGCATTCAACTCCATTGAACCTCATTATACTGTAAGTACTCTTTGTGTAACATCTTCGTGTGACTCAGCTGCCAAAAACAATAACAAAGCTATCAGAAAAGAAGGAAAAGAAAAAGCTGTGGTCTTAAAAACAAGCCAATCAGATTCATCTTTCCCCAGCAAATATTTGTCCTGGGAGAAGCAGTGACAAATTATAGCAGCTGTAATGGAAAAATGCTAGATGTTGAGACATCTGTGAATGCTAACTGAATCAGGAAATAGCATACAGGAAACAGACTAAAAGCGTCCCTGATGGAGTTGCTTAGAGTGGTTGCTGAATCTCTCCTGTAAGAAGTTCTATCCCATGCATTGCAGACACAAACAACTGGAACCAGCTTTTATTCAATGAATGTTTGGGGTTCTAGTCACTAATCTTTATCTGCTTTGAGTGCTCTAGTGACACAGAAGAACTGGAACTCCAGTCTTCACTGTGTGAAGAGGGACTGCTCTCTCCCTTGCCTCACTGGTGATATAAAGTGGTGAAGAAGAACTTACACAAGAGTCCAGCCTTTTATTTTCAAGTCTCAATGTTTTGGTACACAGGAAGGCTAACCTTAGCATCAGTCATGCAGAGAGAAGGAAACAAGTGTTTGCAGGAAGAAAACAGATGTCATGTATATGAAGTCTATGTCAGGACACCATGCTGTTAATGGGAATAGGAGGAAGCATTCCCTGGGGGCATATTTTCAATATCTCCTTAGCTGCAGAATTATGTCCTCTGATAAAGCTGGTACTGATAATTTTTGGAGGCAGAATAGGTGCATGCTGTGTCAATCTAGGGTGACAAACATCTATTTTCACATGTGGGAGATAACACTAAAATGGAAGGTATGGATAGTGGGAAGTAGTCAACTGGAGTGGGAGTGCTACCAACTGAGAAGCGGATAAATGCATAGCTTCAGAAAGATTCGCAGAGTGGATATTTTCAATAATGTCAGCATTTCTTATATACTTCTAATTGGAGGACCTCAGTTCTCCATTTTCCTAATTGATTCCTGTAACAAAGACACCCTGAGTGCTGTATACCACTCACTGATTGCTGGGCAAACATTATTGGAGTGTCAATATTTGCTTTTTCCTAGAGCTATCATTGTTTGAGAGGGTATAAGTCACTTGGGATAATGCTCTACTACTGCTGTATTAAACACGCATGAAAAGCATCTGGTATGCTCACTCTGGGTTTTTTTCACTTTTTGTTTTACTTTGCAGTGAAAACAACTGCTAGTCAGTTGATAAAGCCAGAAGGCAAGACAAGGTATTTCAAAGGAACACAATTTCACCTATCCTATTGGTATCCCATTACTGGGGCCTTAGGTCCAGAAAGGGCAAGAATTCAAAATCTTTACCAATTTTACATTCTCAAAGCTGGTCTCTATAACTATGTGTTCCCCTAACTCCCCACCTCCTTCTACCCTGGGTGGTGATGCTTTATCTTAAAATAAAAGTCGACATCTTTACTACAGGTAGTTTTCTTCAGAAGTTTGTGCAGCACCTAGCATAATGGGCACCCTGCTCCTAATTCTTCTTGGTGCTAGTGTGACACAAACCAACATTTTCATGTTAGAGGTGAAGGTTCTATTTCTTGAATGGGTAAAATAAAGCCTGACTGTGTATCTGGACGGAATGAAGAGAAAAGTAGATGGTGATTTATTGTTAAACAAGAAGGAGGAATTATTGTCTGCTCTAGCCAATATATAATGAGGCCTTCCAGTTCTTCCAGGGGCTCATCTTTTCAAATACCACATAGATTTTCCCTATAGCCCAAGAACTTGAGCAATAATAACTGTAGCGGAGCTGGAGATAACCCTGTAATTGCAAGTTTGGCCAGCTTACCCAAAGCCTTCACCACAAACTTTATGAAAAATACTGCTTAATATTTACATGAAAGTTGCAGCACACAGAGTATGGTACTTTTGACAGGGTGATTGACCTGCATAGCTGTGGAGTAATACTTCATATGATCCTATTGGTCCTTTGGTCATTCAATATACAGGTAACTGCATTTCATGTAAGACTCTCCCAAGGTAGACAGAAGATAACTATGATTTCTGGTAATGAAATGCCTGGGGAGTCTCCTGCTGCACTTGGAAAGAAGACAGAAGAAAAGTGGATTGCAAAATCCGAATGCTATGATCTTGGCTCCCTGACTTAGGTCAAGAAGAGGTTGGTCGGAAGTTGACTACTTATTTCAGATCTAGAAATCCACACCCCAGGACCAGAAGTTTTGAAAGGACAGCTTTGTTACCCATGGGTTGTTCTGCTAACTTCAAGGTTTTTCCTTCCTCTTGCTCTATAATTGGGATAGAATTTGACCTTGTATATAAAAAAATGTGTCTTTCAGTGGGCATTTAAATTAGGTGATTATTCATGTGAAGTCAGTTGGGAAGGTATCTAAATCCACGACACATGTCGTTATACATGTGCAGAAATTTGGTTTCATGAATAGGAACTCCAGGCATCTGGAGTAGATGAAAATCTATGGTAAGGATCTAAGAAGAAACTTTTGCCTGTTCTGCACTAGAACTTATATTTACGTGAAACATTACCAAGATCCTGCTGAATAGGAATTTGTCTTGTGATTAAAGTGATTCTTTGGTAACTGCTGGTCAGTGTTTTCCTTTCTGCATAATCTGAAGAGAGGAAGAGCCTCTCTCAGCTCCAGTTGCAGGGGATAAATTCAAACGTAAAAGCTCATGTTTTCAGCTCTCTGTACATTCTTGGGACATTCCCCAGTGGATCAGCTATTTCAATGGCCATCACACCACCACAAAGCTCCTTGCTTCCTCTAGTTTAACTTCTGATGAAACTTCCTCTATCACAGAGCACAGCTAATGGTCCAGATTTAATCAATAAAAGCATTTACATTTCAAAATAATGAGACCCACTCAGCTGGCAACTTGTTAATTAGTTCTCAAGCATTCTTTCCTTATCCTTTTGTGCTGCAGGACAATCCTTCCAATAATAAGGCCGGTAACTTGAGCAAATGTTATCTCGGAGTACCATCTTGCTCCAGGCTCAATTTACACCAATCTGTTGATTTCAGGAGAACTACTCCTGATTTACCTGGGGGTAAATGTCTTTATGTATCATACTGTCTTACTTTTCCTAACAAGTTTTTGCCTTCTATTTTTGCATGACGAATGTCCACAAAGCAATTAAATGCCTGAATTTAAGCCTCTCTGCCCCTTTATTTTTTAACAATGCTGTTCTTTCACTCTGGAGCTCCTAATACTTGAGGTCTGATTCACATTTACAGAAAAGCTATTTACACCACTTTATAATTCGGTGCCATTTTTTTCTTGATTCTCACATGAAGGCCTTTCTACCCAGCTATAGAAAGGTACCAGAATATAAATAAGAATCTGTCCATTAACTTTTTTTTTCTAGCACCCAGGTACTTGCAAGTGAGGACGAATGTAAAGAATGGGGATCTGTTCCCCGTTTCTGTCCCTGTACTAATAAAATCAGAAATACATATGCTGGGTTTCACAGTCTTCCCCAGCAGATTCCTTATCGACTGGAAAACACCAATTAGTCCCAAGCCCAGGATATGCTTCAGCTGACCTGCTGGCAATCAGTCCCTAGGTCGATTTTGTCCTGTGATTATCAGTTCTCCAGTCAGACAGAACAGACAGACAAGATCTTAAAGACAAGATGACGTTTTAGGAAATAAAATCAGGATGTTCTACTCAGCATGCAATTCCTCCTATATACCAATTTTGTAAGGCACTTAAATGTGTGCTTAACTTCAAGCACATGATTAATCACCTCTTTCAGAACAGGAAGTCTTTCCTGAACTGGAGGCTAGGTCTTCTCTTCTGCACCTCTATAGATGGGTGCCTCCTATTCTTCTGTTTTCTTTTTCTTTCTTCTTTTTTAATTTCTTCTCCTCCCCACCCCTTTCCCATTTACTCTTCTTTTTTTGTTTTTTACCTTTCCCCTTTTCTTTTTTCCCTGTCATATATAATGCATCTGTGCAAAGTTCCTCTTTCTAAATATGGTCAGTAGGTGAGGAGGCAATTATCTAAATAATAAGGTGAGGGAATAAATTATAAAAATAGCAGTACATTCCTAATTTCTTAACAGGAATTTGTACTTCTGAATCATTTCAATTTCTCTGGAAGCCTCAGGACTAAGTACACATAAGACTGAACCTTGATTTTTTATTGATGCTTGTCTTCTATAAATGAACTACTTAACTATGTGTTTGAAAAACATAAGTTAGCACCAAGGAGCTGCACAAATAGCAAGTAAATCAAAACAAAATGAAAGAGGGAGAAATAAAACTGCCATGTAAAACTCTATCCTTCCTAAGTCTCCAGGACATCTTTTGAATACCCATCTGATTTTAAGTGTTTGTGACCATGGCAAAAATTGTTCCCACATGTTGCAAATGTGGAAAAATGTTGTCAATACTTTAAAAATATTTTAATAAATCTCATGTTTTAATCTTACATTTAGAGCCTCCATGTGTTGCCTGTAGAGCCAATGCAATGATTCTGATTCTCACAGAAACGTGATCCAGCCCTAGAGTTGGTGGAAGTGATTTTGGATCTGAGCTCTAGGGAACAAAATTCTAGAAATGTGATTCACATGAATTGGAGGATCTCAGGTTGGGTGTATTTAACCTGAAATACTTGAAAGCAGTCTGATCACTTCCTTAAAGATAATCTTATGTGTTTATAAGGATTACTCATGAAGGTTCATTCTATTGCAAGGTTTCCAACTTGATAGTCCATAGGAAGCATAAATCCTGAAGAGTATCACTTGATAGCCAAACTCATGACAAGCAGTGTAATAATTGCCTGTATCTGCAAAAACCACTCATCTGATTAAAACTCTCTGATTAAATAGATGGTTCCCTAGAACAAAGAAAAGAAGTAAGAACTGGGGAAGGGGGTTTAATTAATGAAATATTTTTTCATGCTACTACTATTTCTTTTCTTCCTGACTCCTTTGTTTGTACTTAAAAAAAAAATATTCATCCTCCTAGAATAGTCTATCAATAGCACAAGCATTCACAAGAGATTAGCCCAGCGGGGACTCTGATCCACTTTCACTGTTAAGACAAAACTTTCATTGATACCAGTGAGTTTCACCCTGGAACATGCATTTGTAGTTGACTTGTCAGAGCTCAGCTTTGCTGCACACTTGGCGTTATGAACACCATGCACCTATTTACTTAGGACCCAGAATGAGAAGTGAGAGTTACAGAAAATCTGTTCCGAACTACTTTAGTTTAATTTGGATATTTGTGGGATTTGGTAGAGAGCCAGCAAGACTAACCTAGTTATAGCATAAGAATATTAGCCATTGCAAGTCAGGCTTTGGCCAAATTATTTTTTAAATACAAATAATCTTTGTTGTGACTATGACTATACAGGGTGGTTTTTTTTACTCTTGCATAACATTTGGATGCTCTGTCCCTACAAAGACTTGTGCATATGTTTGACATAAACCTCTGTGGAGTAGCCCCCTGCCCAACCCCCCAGCCCCACCCCCAACTTTAATTCCTTGATTTCAGCATGTCCAAGCTATAAGGTTAAGCAGCTCAGGCATGCTTTGAGGCATTCTGGTCTATCATCTGTACAATGGTGTGGGAGTTTTCTGCATATATCCACAGCAGCAAGAAAACAGTTGGACTATTGCTACAACAGTTTTGTGGGAGGAAGATATAAAGGGGAACAGCAGAAGGAAGAATATCTTGGAAAATATTTCGGTGTAATGTAAGGGTGTGAGGTGGGAAGGTAGAGAAGCAGGCATTAGATAATCTAGTCTTTAAAATCTACTGCATGTCATTTGTGATCAGTGTGAGTTAATCAGAAAAAAACTCCTTGCTCAGCCTAAGGCTCTGAATATCCTCACTCACAGTTCTATGGCTTTTTCACTAGCTTCTTTATTTGATATTGTATTTATTACAGGAAAATTCCTCCTTTCCAAATTTTAATATTGGCAAGCTACTCTTTTGTATGCTTCTTAGCCAGAGGAGGTTGCTCAGACTTATGCTGTGGTGCCTTTTATTTACTCCTAATATACAGTTGCTTCTTGTCAGTCATTAATAGATAAACATTTTACTATCTGGTTTTCTTTACCTACTAAAATCTTATCTATATAGCTCCAATGGTGTCTTGCAGCTACAGAGTCCCCTTCCTCTCCCTCTCCCTGTGACCTAACCTGTCCTTGCTCTAGAGATTATAGTAAGTATTACAATATCCCATTGATTTTTGACACTCACTCATTCTTCAGAAATACCCATTACGTCAAGTTCTCCTTCCACTATCATACACTCTGCTTTCACCTGTTATTATTTTTAAGCTTGTGGTATGCAGACATTGATAGTATTTATTTTTGGCCATCTACCTATTTTTAAACAACTCCTCTGCCTATCTCCCTACTTCAGAATACACAACTGTGATTTCAGTTTAGTTATCCTCAAGGTCATCCGTTATCCCTGTTCCCATCTTTTAGAACTGGATACACAATCAACATGCTGATGGGGGAAAAAGAAAGTACGTGGAAATGCAGGCACTCTTTTACCCAAAGATTTGACTAATCCACATCTTACCCAGTTGCAGACACAATGTGCTGCCTGATCCTGCATGATGCCAGGAGGTCAGACCTGTGTGGCTGCAAGCCCCTTTCCATAATTAGATCAGGGCTGCTTTTCCCTTGGAAATGTTCCCTCTTTATCATCAAGATGTTTCAAAGCTCACTTTTGTTGGTTTTTTTTTTATCTTTTCTTTTTTTTTTTTAAGCAGTGGGACAGTTGATTTTTCCCAGTAATTTTTTCCCTGTCACGAAAATGATAAAGAAAAACAATTTCTACTTTGATTTTTTTTCAGCTATTCCATTACTGATCTTTCCATTTACTCATCAGAAACTGTGAGAGAGGGTTTGATTCTTTTCTATGGAAAGAACATGGGAAAAACCTGTTAGGCATTTTGTAGAAAAAAACCAATTTTTCTTTTATCCAGCATTTTGCTTGCAATTTTGTATAACATTTCTTTGAAAATATGTGTCCCAGTTTCCTTTTAAATTTCTTTATCCTGTTCTGCTACTGAAAAGGCTGCAGATGGAAGGGGGGAACTAGGAACTCCCTGTGTCAATCAGCTCTATTCATTCAATAGCTATATTTATTAGTTTCATTAAAAACATATTGAGCAGCCCCAGTTCCTCAGTTCTGCACGCCTACACAATCCTGACTGCCTTGCCATCCCCCTGTCAGTTAGTGCTCTATCCTGAGGCCTCTCTCAGCTTGAGATTCCACATGAAACATGAATCCAAGAGGATATCACATGTTTTTAGGTCTTGCTGGAAAGACTTCACACAGCTTGATGGGTGAGGAGGGGGCAGGGATTAGATGAGGAAAAAAGTGCTCAAGGTGGACTGATAATTAACCTTTTTGTTTTAAAAAAGAGAAATGGAAAGAAAAAGTCTGTGCAAAGCTTGGAAAATATCTCCATTGTTACTGCCATTTGGTAATCTGTGACATGAATGTACATTTAAAATCTGACTAGCTTATTAGTCATAAACTATGGTTTTGTAGGAAATATGGCACACTGGGCTATTATCATACAAAGGAGCAGTTTGTAGAGAAGACTGTTAATTTGCTCTGTTATTAATGCTGAGCCATGGACTGGTCCCCTGCAGAAAACATTACACTCTTTATATGCCTCCTTCTGTCTTATTAAAATCAGAACTGTGTGGAAGATCAGAACCATGACAGGAGTCTGGTCTTTCTGGGGCCAAAAGAATGGGTGCTGACAGAAATACTATAATTCGATTTGCTGTCTTTTAGCACTTCTGTTAGTGTTTTTTTAAAAAAATTCTATTTTATTGTATGACAAAATAAAAAAAGTTTGGCATGAATCAAAAAAATCTCCATACTTAAGACTGAGGATTAAAGTTGCAGTCTAAACTCTAAATAGAGTTGAAAACCTGCCTAGGAGATTTAATGGTCTTTAGATCAGACACCAGGCTAGGGTTAACTTTTCAGAAAAAGGCATCTTTTTCTGTATTCAGCCCTGAAGAGTGATCCATAAAAATCTATCTGCTCAGACACATTGGAACTTAACATCTTCCTCTCTTTGGAGATGATCTCTCTTTCCAAAAACATCAGATTGACTAACTTCTACCTAATACCCTAATTTCCTTTTTCCTCCACTATATATCTATGGACCATGAACTTCAATGCCTACATCCTACAGTTCTTGAAGAAAGGAAGAGACTAGAGTATGTACTGATGCTCTCAAACACTCCCAAGGATATATAGCATACAACCTCTTCCATACATATCTTCTTTTTTTTACCTAAGTGGGTGACAGTGTATTAGCACTGATCTCTGAGTTTCTTACAGAACCATGGTACATTTTTATCTTTTATGGCAACAGAAATTCAGACGTGCAGCAAAAAAAAAATCTGCTTACTACCAAACAAATAATATTCTTAAGAGTTACTTCCCCCCCCAAATGATTGATCCTCACAGTCACCCTTGACAAGGAATTGCTAGTATTGTTTCCAGTTTCCAGATGAGAGATTAAAGGTGCACTGGCATCACAAAATATCTATCAGTATTACAGTGCATACATCAGTGTGGCCTCAGCCAAGGCTCACATACATATGCTCCCTTAAATTTACATGTCTTTGTGTGAAAAGAAACAAGTCCTACTGAGATGGAGAATTCATTCAGTTCACAAGCACAAGCTTGGCCCTTCCCAGAACACACAAAGCCACTATGTGATGCATCACACAAATCCAATAAAGAATACAATAGCGAACAGAAGGCAGGGAAGGAGGAGAACCGTGATAATGCAATACTTTCACCTACTGTATTTGAATATCATGGTGTTGTCACTGAAGCTATTACTTCCTGGTTTGGCAGTCAGCTAAGGATAAGGTGGCGTTTAACAGGATATAACTTGGTTGAAGATGATATTAACCAGGAATGACATGGTGGTATAAACAGATTAGCGGGCAGGTGAGACTAGGGAAGTCAGTCTGGGACCTTTGTCTCTTTGGAATCTGATAATCTTATTAATGCAGGTACCTCTGTCTTGTAGAGGAACACTATTATTCCTGGTTTAGGGAGTTACTGGGAGGCTAAAGCCTCCCAGTGCCAATAAAGATATTTAAGCATTGAATTCCACCTGTGAATTTGGACAGTGATGGGCTTACAGTGTCACAGGAGTATCTGGCTTGGCAGACAAGGCTTCTTAATGCCATACTAGTATTACACTCAGAAAGAGCATTGTTCCTGTCCTCTCACATTGCTTAAGTATAGGGGTGGGGGTAGGAGAATATTCTTAAGGATTGTGATATGGTACCACCAGAAAGGTCAGGAGGGAGCATAAGAACTTGAATATCCCAAAATACATGTGTGTATACACATGTATAAATACATACACATGTGTGGGGGACAACATGTAAAGCGGTAATCACGCTGATGATGATCACCCGTTCACTCTGACAGTTGCCAGCACACAAAATAGATGTTAGTCCATTTCTTAATAGATGTGTATCCACCTCCACAGCTGGCAATGCCTGGCACAGCTAAAGGCAGTCAGAATCAATAAACCTTAAATTTAAGTGGTGCAAAGACTTTTTAGTCTTCTGTTTCAAATAGTTCTTCTGGGTCAGGTGTGAGGCATATGGCATGTGAAGGAAGAATCACAAACTTCCTTGATTTATCTAGTATTTTCACCAGTCATAATTTTTCCCTAAACAAAGCAAAACCATAAACATCATGAGCAGAAAGTGATTTTGGCATCAGACTCTCCTTGTTTTCAGTCCCATCATACTGTAAGATAATTAACATCATAATCAGACAAATGAAAATTATGGAGCAGTCTGAGGGTCCCACCCTTCTACTGGAATCATGGATTTTTCTGAAACTATTTACAAATTCTTTTCAGAAAAATCAACACACAGAGTAATGAAGTCACTCTGTGCCTTAGAGAAAACTGGTTGCTGTACTTACAACAAAGGGTATTGTAACCAATGGCTACAGTTACATGGATTTGGTCTTGGTCAAGCAGAGATGCCTTTCCCAACTTAATGTCAAAGTCAACTGAAGTCCTTTGCAGACTAGGCTGTAAATTCCTAGAATCTGGATTTAACACAGAATTTAGTAATAACAAATAATAGTTCAAACAGTCCTCCCTTGGGCTTGGCTACTGTCAGAAAAAACCCTCTCCCCACTGCTTATTGCTGATGTTTGAACTTCTACCATCTCTACTCTCCCCATGGAAAGAGGAAACCAGCATTAGCCTTTCACAGCAGAATCACCCAGGCAAAACATCTTATGCGGATATTTACACCTTGCTGTGTATCTGCTAGAGCCATGGAGCAAGTGAATTCCATGGGTATACTATACTTGTGCTACATAGGATCATATAGAGGAAAAAGGAGTGCACATCACTAAAACTGAGCCAATACGAGATGATGATATTTAGTTAAATTTACCTAAAATGTCTGCTGTCACATTGATACAATCTGGCACTTCCAAATCCTGGTACAGCTCCTCACCGTACAGCTCCACTAACATCTAGCTCTATTTAAAACCAAACTTGAGTTGAGGTTTTCTTTGCATGTTTTGTCTTCAGTGTCTGATTAATCCTTTTCTCTTCTGTAAAAAACAATAAATCAAGAAGGCATTTAAATCTGAGTGTATATTTCTCCATTAAATCGACACAAACATACAAGCAATTTTTTCAGAGTTCTTCGCTATTTTTCATCTGTTCAAGCTGCTTCCAAGCAAGTCCCTCCCTGTGAGGAAATGGGGCCCTTCTGAAAAGTGAGGGATGAGTGGCCAAAACCCTTTTGACATAGTGACTTGCTGCCAGTGATTTCTGATTAATTAGGGGCACATGCTCCCCTTGGTATGTGTACAATGTAATTCCCACTAACATCAAAGGGAAAACTGCCCTCCTTAAGTTTGTCAGGCAGCAACTATCCAGGGGCTGGTCTTTTGTTCAGGGGCTGAACAAAATTGCTCAGTCTGTGGATGTTTTTTTTGCCTGCCCACCATGGTGAGCCAGCTTCCTTCTGGAGCATGCACTTACCTCCTGCTGCCCAGTACCACCAAGCACATGCAGCGGCAGGGGAAGGAGGAGACCTGCCCAGCCCTGCAGCCATCCCAGCTACTGCCGGCACAGCCACCACCTTGAAGCTTCTGCACCATGATGGACATCTGAGGCACCAAGCCAGAGCAGCCTAGCTGTCAGTGGCTGTGTTCAGAGAGCAGCACAGCTACCTTCTTATCCCACAGATCAATTAATTTCGGGCAGCACCTGATCACAGTGACACAGCTCCCATGAGTCCATAGTGCTCTCCTCACAGACAGCTGTTGTCATCGAAAGAGCCCAACAGCAGCTGCTGGAGGGAATGGCACTGTGTGGGAGTGCTGGTGGTATTCATATGGACAAGTAAACTCACCTGGGGCCTTCTCTGGCCCTGAGGCTGACTGGCTCAGCATGGCTTATGTCTCACACCCCTGAAATCTCTTATCTTTCCCCACACTATCGCCCAAAACAATGCCCATGTCTGAGCTGCCTTTAGGGACCTGCTAGCCCTGAGCCACGCCCAGGTGGTGTTACAGGGGGTGTCTGATGGGGCCATACCAGCAGTTTAACAGTATGGACAACTGGGCTATGGCCCTGTTGAGTTTACTAATGAAAACGTGACCCATGGATGCCTAGGTGGCTGATTTTTATCCATGCCATGGCTCAGGAGGGCAGGTACCCAGCATCAGAAATGCTGAGAGAAAAGCAGATGAGGGGTTAATAGCAATCCCCACCATGAAGAACATGGTGGTATTTTATAATACTTTGGTTACCAGCACTGCGAAAAGAAAAACCTCATGGCTCAGCAGAAAGCCTGGCCAGCTTTGCAAGAGGGACATCAAAACACTGAAGTACGGGATGGGGACAGAAGGGTGACAGAATCACTGTATGGGGAGAGGGTGGCATGGCTTCCACACGCTGGGAAAGCACCCACCTGACAGGAGAAGAACATTTCTTCCTGTGCTTCCCTTCAACCTTAACGCGCCTGCTGTTGCTGCTACAACTTCCAGTTGCTCAGGCACTGAGCAGGGCTGGTGCTTGCAGTTGATGCCAAAAGGTGCCTGAGGGGATGGGTTGCCTGCTGCCAGGAGACCTGAGGGGAGAGAGGCACCATTTTGAGGGGCCCCATGCCTCTGCTCTGGCCTCAGCAATGAAGCGGCCCAAAAGGCCCCTGGTGCCTGCCCCTCCGAAGGGCAGCAGACTGTCCTCTGCGGGGCGAGGAAGAGCATTTCGCCCCCTCCTAACCCCGGGCTGCGCTGTGCTGGGGACTGGGTGCAGTGCCTCACCAACTTTTTAGGAATGGGGTCTCTGAGCAAGTGGGGGTCTATACTTGACAAGTACGTACGTTCTTTGGATGTCATACCATTGACTCATCAGTATGAAGCTATATTCTCTGAGGTGCACAGTGACCTAGACACAATTTTCTTTCTTGGGTCTCTGAACAGTGATCAGTTTAGCTCCCTGTAACTCATCCTTCACAATGAAGAAAATTTAATCTATCATTTAATAATAATTTAATCATTAATTATCAATTAATCAGTTAAATACAAAGGGGTAATATCAGTCTTGGGCTAAGAAGGGAAACTGCCATCTGGCAGCATAAAAACCTGAAAAAGGAGAGAGATGAGGAGGTTCAGAGTGGGCTGAGAGGAGTCAGGGAAATTTTTGCAAGATAAGCATCAGAAAAGAAAAGCAGAAGGGAAACAGTTAAGGTTTATTAATAACAGTTACTTGGGATTTCAGTGTGTGGCAATGCCTTGGAGCTACTTATGTGATTTTACATGGAGATAAAGATCTGTAGCTGAGACCTTCCGTTCTGTGCCACAGCTCATGAACCATATTTAGGTTATACTCTGGCAGCTCTTGCTGTTTCCCAGAGCATTAGGGGTTGTTCTGATTATGAGGGCTGTCCCCTCCTTCCTCTTCCAAATTATCTTCCTTGTAGCAGCTCTTTCTGCACCATCAGCTAGCCACAGTACTTCAGGGTCACATGAAAATAGGTGGAAAGAAATGTGTATTTTAGGGACCAAAATATTCACATCAGAAGGCCAATGTTCCCATCACTGAATTTTAGGAACTTGTATTTATTTTGCAGCTTTCTGTCAAAAGGGTAAGAAGCTTTTGTTGAAGGGCAGGAAAGTTCCTATTTCTCAAAGATCCTTCCTGAATATCCAAAAATACTTTTTAAATGGTATCACTTGACCATACTTCTCTTTACTTACGGGATTAGTAGTGGTCCTAGGTTTGCTAACACCAGCTAGGCTAGATCCTGAGGGGAAAAGTGCCTTCTGATTACCTCAGTAAATTAGAAATATTAGATAGGAGCCTTGGACCAGAAGGCATTTGCCTGGATTGGAACTCTGGTTTCTAGTCCCCACACTCCGTATTACTTCAGGAACTCAAGTTGAATTTGAGATACACCTATCCTGTTGCACCTGTTTGAGATGCTTTTGTTCAGCCTGCAACCCCCAAAAGTCCAGTGGAAATCCAGCAGATAGAGGTAAATTTGACTGAGTTTGGAAGAGTCTCTAAAGCCCTGAGGAATTTTAAACTCAAGACTAACTAGGTACAGCTTCATTTTGCTCAGTTTTATTGCCTCTCCATCATTAAACATTAACCAGCCTGAACATAAGCAGACAATGAATCTGAAACCATGTGTAGGGGTACCTGAGGAATGGTCTCTGAAAATAGGATGTGTCTGCTATGGTTTCAGACAAAAGATCTCCAGAAAACTGAAGTCAATGGACAAGACATGGACACAGAAGGCCCCTAGAAGCAATAGTTCCAATAACCCTCGTCAGCATTCAGCACCACAGAGGTACACAATGAGACACATGAGTTCTCTCAGTCAGCAGATGTGGCTTGTGACTGGGCCTCTGGAAGGATTTCCAGCCAGGTGGTCAGAAACTGTTCATGAAAAACTATTTATTTCATACCAAAACTGATTGACATCTTTAAAAAAGAGTTAACCCCAAAAGTATTACAAATATTTGTAAAAAGCAGTAAAATAGCATAATTCTGGTAGCAAACCCTCACTTACATTTGCTTTTAGGTTTGCTCTCATTATTTACTCTCACTAGGAAATGCCTAGACAGTGCTGAGCTCGCTCAGCCTCCTACAGCCTGAGAAAGGGGTAAGGACTCCTCAGCCCCTCTCTGCTTCAGCTGAGATGCATTTGAAGGAGAGGAACTATATCTGAAAAGTCATGCAAAGTTTGCACATGATGAGTTTGCATCAGATGAGCTCAATAAGATGGTCATATGCAGTCTAACCCTAGAAGTGAATAAATTTTTCTTTTCTTTCCTTAGATAACTCTGCAGCTCAACAGTGGGAGTTGCTCAAGGTGTGTGATTCTGTGGTACCTGAACAATTTCAGAGGGAAGGAGTTCTTCCACAGTATCTCTTTTCCCTGGCCTCCAGCCTAGGGAAGTGTCTGACAGCTATTCCTGCAGACTAACAATGTACTTACTTCTAAGAGGAAGTGTGTGATAGGAAAGCATTGTATTTTCTGAAAGTTCCTGGAAAATAAACTGGTTATCCGTTTACCTGTAATTGATAATCTTCCCTCCAATTCATGCCAGTTGAATATAGGCCAAAGAACCAGATGTGCTGCCCCAAAGTTTCCTTCAAGAAGGTTGTTGCGGAGCTCTCTGGAAGTCCTTCTCATAGGTGGAGAGCAGAGGACTAATTTACACTAGAGGTATCTTTGCCAACACATACAGACCTATAACTGTCAGAAAGCTCAGGGTAGGTGAAATGCTAAAAGCTTCCAGAGGTTTACAAGGAAGTGAGAAAGTGAAGTAATCTGGACCTTGTCTCTACAAGAAAAAAGCTATAAAGTAAAAATTCTATTTGCAGAAAGAATTTTATATCATACATAACTCCATTCATACATATATCATAAAAATACTTTAATTTACAACAGAGACCATTTTTTTCAGCCTTGTATTTTCATGGTAGAATGCCAAAACCTCTATGACAACTGACTGCCTCACACACTCACACTCTGCAAGAGTGACACCAAGATGTTGCTGCCATGCTGAAGCAGCCAGAGAACTGTGCAGTTTTGACCATTTGGAACACAAGCCAAATATTTTGACCTGTGCTGAGCCCTTTTTGAGTGCTCAAGAGCTGTTAGTTAACATACACTATGAATTATGTCCATCATCAAACATCTGGTCCAAGATGAGTGACCAGAGCAGCCACGGGCATCACTGGAACTTTTGTCTTCCAACTTACCATGTGCCTTTCCAGAAAATGCTTGATATCACCTCAGCTCCTTTTGTATTCAACTCATCACCTGCAGTCAGTCACCTCTGGATATGTTTCTCTTCATTAGCTACAGAGGGAGTATAAATGAGTAGGTTAGAATGAACAACTGGCTTCTAGATGCAGATGTCGGGAGGGGAAGCCCACCCTCTGTCTGTCTGCCATAAACAGTCCTAACAAGTTTCCCAACAGAGCAAGTGAGGCATTTTATTCCAGAAATAAAAGCTAGCAAGCTGGCATCAGATGAGCCCTACAGGATATTCATATGCGATGCCCATCGAGGTTGCTGCAGCATGTGAGCACAAAACAGCAAAAACCTAAGGGGATACCGGCCTGACTTGAAAAAGTAATTTCATTTTATGCCATGACACTGCAAAGTAATTGTGCTCAGAATGACTGGTTTTACTGCCTAAATACATTTTTAGTACTTGAGCATCCAGGTGGATTCAATTGTACTTGCAATTTTGCAGACATTAAAGAGGGAGACTAAATGACTGAGGCGGGGGAAAGAGAACAATACTGCACTCCTGTGAGACAGCCTGATACATGGCCTAGAGCATAGCACTAGTGCTCAGGAGCCTCCAAGTTAGTCCTATTTTGACCATTGACTGACAGATGTTTTAAAGCTAGGCATGGAAAATGCAATGCAAGAGTTCTCTGTGTCTCTTACAAAAATAATACTGGTTGAAATTTTCAACCAGTGTAAACTGTTAAATAACAGAAGTCACTGACTCCAACAGAAGCAGTATTACAAGCCAAATCTGGTCAGCTTTTAAGAATAAGAACTTCCTTCTTAAACATCTTGTCCAAAAGCAACATCTGATATGGCATGAATATAAGCAACACTTGAACTGCTATAAAATACATTGAAAAAAAATTATTTAAATTTAAAAATGTGATTCTGATAAGCTAAAGCATACTTAGAAGTTATATATTTTATGTCAATAACTGTTTACAGTACCTTAGCCTTAATTGATACTCAAAAGCCATTTCACTGTTCACAGAAGTTTTCATAAAGAAATAATATACAAGGCACACTAAACACTGTCGGGCCAAACACATTCTACTGTTTATTACACATATTACATTCTTAAATAAAAATGCGTCACATAACATTTTTGCATAGATATCTTACAATATACCAATTTAAAAAAGAATTATGAAACAGACCAGTAACAAAAATAAATTTTTTCTTCATTAATAATTTTGTAACATTAACATACCACCATCATATAATACAAATAATATTTTTAAATCTTAAGACTTTTTGTACAGCAAAAAAACTGACAAAGTAATATATTTATATATATATATATATATAAAAAGCTTAAAAAAAATAAAATGTCAAAAAAAGGCAGAACTGAGGGCTACAAGATTGGGTACTTCTGTGATATATTAGAAATACCAGAGTAGGCCTGAGAGAACGTGACCGAGGGCATCTCCAAAATGCACTTGTCAGACACATCTGGTAAAAGAAAAATTATAGTGCAAAATGAAAGTCCTTCAAGCAATGTTGGTATGTTTTGTTTGTTTGTTTGTTTTTTAAATAGGGAGCATTCATACCTTTTTTGTTGTTGTTGAAAAAAAAAAAATCCCCCAAACAAAAATTTAACGTGTAGTAGAGAGCAAGAAAGGTTTCAAAGGACAAGAAAGAAACCAGGCCATTTTGCAAAGCAAGAAAAAAAAAATATCTCAGCTTGCATTATTATTATTTTTTCAACTACATAAGTAGACAAGTTAAACTAAGGCCTTGTTTCTAAGAGAAAAGCTGACATGGTTTATACGCAGTGATTTCAAAACCAGGTACTTAAAGTGGTGCAAGAACCTTCCTGTAGAGGTATCTTAACTGGTTGAAGCATTTCTTACACTTCAGCTTAACTGCATAGGATGCCAATGCAAACTCAGTCCAGGCAATCAAGTAATAGGTGCAGCTACAAAGTGATTTTAACTAGACTGGTATTTTAATGTAGGGCAACTTCCCTGGTAGAGACATGGCCTTGGTAACAAAGTAGTATTTAAACTAGTGTTTTGATCTACTTCCAGAATCTGACAGGCCTGGGGTTTAAAACACAGAGCGACTGGTAAAATCTATGTTGCAAAATATAAAGTAAAGAGCAGCCCTTCAGCCATCAGGCCTTCCAGGGACTGCATGTTAGCTTTTCATTTCCCCAAGAGCCCAACCATAAAGGCTAAATTGTCACCTTTCTGTCCATTCCATTTCACTTTTAGTGTGTACATGCTAAGCCCTTGTTCCCCTCCCTTCCCACCTCCCCTCCCAACCCCCAGATTTGCAGCCTACTCATTCACAGTACACAGCAACATGTATTTCCCAGCATTGTTGAAAACTTTCCTACAGAAGCTGAAACGATTCCTAAAATGCAGTGGCAACAGCAAGTGCCCTCCCCAAATCAAAGCAATAGGCACGTTTGGCTACTACAAACTGTAAGTCAGTAGCTCAGTTTCCTCTTCTGTGTAGGTATATAGGGTATACTGTTGTACATCCACACCCACACAGAGTCAGGGTGGAGAACCTGTTTTCTGGCAGTATATAGAAGTTAAGACCAAAGCACTTAAAAAAAAATCATCAAAGCTTTCATTTTGAAAATCCCGAAGAGTTACAACTTCAGTTATTACACCAAAAATGCCATTAACAAGCATTAAGGAAAACTATAAAACCCTGTTTGAAAAATGATGCCTGCATTTGAAAGTTTTCAGGTAGGGAAACCCATTCTTGAGGTGATAAAGGCAGCCCACCCCTCCATCTCCACATTTTTATGTATATAATTTATATATACAACTATATCATTATATATATAACTTACATAGCACAAGTATGTCCTGTACTTCTTCCTGTAAGGGAGGAAGAAAGTCTCAGCTTAATGAGACATCTTAGTACCTTGTAGGCCAGATTCTACAGCTCTTACAATGCTAAATCTTGCCACTGAAGCCAGTGTAGAGCTGAAGAGGAGAAAGACTGCAGTAGTTATCCCTAAACTATTAATAAAAAGAGACACAAATGTGACAAAAGGAAGAAGAATATTCAAGCTTGATCTGGAAATGATCATTCAAGAAGGCATAGATTTAATGCTAATGAAAGACAGGCAAGACTTGTCAATGAGTAGTTGTAGTATCTTGGGAGGAAATAATTTTCATTTTTCAAGACAGAGTTAACTAGAGTTATTGTCAAGCATTGTTTTTGTTCTTGGTATGTGGGGATCTTTGCAAGTGCAATTCGATCTGGAAATCAGCAAAAAGTACTTTAAAAGAAAGTTGGGTTAGAGGCATCACCCAGGATATGAAAGCTTAAAAACAGTCTTACTGGATGGAATGACAGGATGTGCCAAGTCCTGAATGAAATCAAGAATAAAAGCCCTTGATCCACTGGGTGCCGACCTAGTAACATTAAATTATATACAAAATTTTCCTCTTTTTTTATTTTTTAGATGTAAAGATTTTGATACACATTAAGGGAACAGGCAGAGAAAAGGAAACACTTAAGCAAGTAGGATTTTCATCAGTTTTGTCAAAAGCACCAGTTATGACCTCTTTTGTACACAGATAAACAAACAATGTTAAATAGGAGGAGCAACTTTTGTATTAGAGACAGCTAAAAAGCCCAAATTGTCTAGGGCCAGGTAAAAATGAGGGAGAAAGCCTGATTCTGGTGATAAAAGGTCACAGATAAGATACACTCAATCACTGCAACTATCATATTGATCAACTCCATTTTAGCCATACACCCTAGTGATTAGTTATCTTTTTATTCCTGAAGTCAAAACGGTTTCAAAACCAAGGACCTGGGGGCTCCTTTTGCATTCAGGTTCTATTTCCCCATCTGTGTTGGGTCAGTGCTTTCCACATATTAAGTGAAAATGTGCTAGCCTAAAAAAACAGTAAACCCAATTCCAAAAAGTCTGAGGAAAATAAGAATGAAGGAAAAAAAAATATTAATGTTTACCTTTGTAGAAATATATGTTGGCTTAGATTTCAGGTCCTGGAAACCATTTCTGAGACATCACATGGGTCTTCCAGGCTAGCAAACTTGTTTCCATAATACCTGGTTGGTCCCTGCAGCTGTGACACATCTCATGGTATGATATTGCTTCAAACTGGTTTGCTAAGGGTCTTGGGTTTTTTTATGGTTTCCTCCTCTCTAAGTCTCCCTCATGAAGAAGCCTTATACAGTTTAATAAGGATGAAAATATCAGAGTTTGAGATAAACCCTACAGACCTGTCCTCTACAGTCTGTTCCGCCAGCACAAGACTGGGAAGAACTAGAACCAGTACATATTTAATCAGTGAGAGATCTGAAATGAATCAAGAAACACAGAAAACTTAATGTTGGAAGGTACCTCTGGAGGTCACCTAATTCAACCTTCTGTTTAAAAAACAGTTTAGTTAGATCAGACTGCTCAGGGCCTTGTCCAGGACATTGAAAGAATGTAGGATTTCAGCCCGTCCTTTCTCTTCTTCATTTGCCTATTTATCCAGGCAATAAAATTTTCTGGACTGAGTACTGGCTATTGAAAAAGAACAACTCTGGGATAATGAAAAATATTCTGGACTCTGGAAACCCCTTTTCTGGTAGACCAATCTTTATAAAATACATGTAATATTTTGGGTTGCTTTTTATCTCCTAAGGGGAAAAACAGAACAAAGATGCACTGAAGTGTTGTTTTCATTTAAAAAATGATTAAAATACAGCATTGTGTGTCTTTGTATTTGATATAGTATGAGTGAAACAATATATTTTTTTTGTTTAAGTTAAACAAGCAGTGATTATGTTGAGAAAACAGAATTTTGCTTGCCAGGCCTTGAGCTGGCAGTATAGAAACCATACTTCTCTAAGCATATTTTTATACACAGATTCAGCAAATGTGATTAGAAAAATCTTTATACTGGCACTTCCTAAATGATTTTTCATAAATCAGTTTTCAAAATAAAATCTTGTCATGGAGTATACCTTGTCTCAATTAGATAATGGAAAAATCCAGAATAAATAAATTACATCAACACTGTAACATATGAAGTACATCTTGATTTGAATATTGTGTCTGGTGTTGGTCTCCTCTTACAAGAAAATTATTATATATTGGAGCAAGTCTAGCAGAGAGCCACCATGGAGATCAGGTTCTGGAACACAAGGAACATCAGGTTCCAGGATGAAGAAAGGCTGAGAGACATGGTTCGACTTTAGGAAGAGAAGGGTAAGAGCAGATCTTATTGCTGTCTACAAATACCTAACAGAGGGTGTAGGGGAGAAGTCAGACTCTTCTTGGAGGTGCATAGTGGAAGAGGCAATGAAGACAACTTGGAACATGGAGAATTCCTACTTGACACATGGATTTTTAATTTTTTTTTTTACTGTAAAGGTGATCAAATATTGGACCAGCTTGCACAGAGAGGTTGTAGAATTTCCATCCTTGGGGATATTTAAAACTCAGCTGGATATGGCCCTGAGCAACCAGCTCTAGTTGGATGTTGGCCAAGATGGCCTCTGGAGGCCCCTTCCCACCTGCATGGTTCTATGACTGACTGCTCTGCTCCAAAATTTTAGCTATTCACAAAAACACATTTGCTTTAGTTGCTTCCTCTATGTACACTATTTTGTCTCAGTTTGTTCTCATCCTATAGTTCCATTGACTTGGAAACCACAATCTGACTTTCTTATAATGGCTTCTCTTTTGCAAATAGGCATAAATCTAGCATGAAGGAAACAAAGCTAAGCTTGTCCTTTCCACAGCTGAATAACTCGGTCCTCAGCTGTCACCAAATCATCTATTTATGGGTTTGCTTCCAAGAAGCCTTACAGAGAGGATTAGCGTTTCCTCATTAGTCTGTTTCTACTCATAGTTTACAAATAGAGGACAATTGTACAACTTTAGCAAGGAGACACAGGCCCATAAAGGATCAAGCTATAACAGATTAGACAAGTTTGAAGTGCACAGCTTAAAATATCTGCAAAGAAGCAAAACTTGTCACTGTAAAAAACGAATCCTGGAATGTGTCACTAATTATGCCTTTCCAAAATGAAGAGTCCTTCTACAAAATACCAGTTATGTTTCAAAATTTTAGTAATGACTAAGACATTTGCATATGAGCACCCAAAAACTGAAGTCCAGAGATTGACTGAGTACACCACATATACAGGTGAAAAATATCTCCCTTTACAAACAGAAGAGATGGTCCCAAAGCTCAAAATTTGGCTTCAGAGTTCAAAACCAGCTACAGAGAGAGCCTGAGAAATCTTATATCTGGTTAAGTCTCCTATTGCCCTTTATCTCTATGTTTTTTAGGCTATTTGGATCCATGATTTAGATGTAGGCCTGCCTCTAGAACAAAATAATCAGACATTTCAGCATGGTTTTTTCCATGGGGCCCTTGTTCTGCCACATTTAAATAAGATGTCAACAAGGCCATAAATGACAACTGGAAGTAAATAAACAGTCTTGCTTGATTTTTTTCAATTTTAAATAGAGTTTGGTACTTAAACTGTCATGTAATAATTAAGGTTTGTAAACTACTGATAGCATGTCTAAAGGCAGGTGTGTTCAGAGGTCAAAGAAGGATATTTATGCAGGTTCACAGCCAAGGAATATCATAGTGGTGGGTTTGAGAGCACACACTTTAGGACAGTACAGTAATGAAATTCGAGGATTCTCTTATCCGTTTTTTTTAATCTAATGCACTGACTGGATGTGCTACAGTTTCACACAGCTTAGGTTTCAGTTCCCATTAGACATCTGGCAGGATGCTCTATATATTCCAACACAAATTGGATTCTAGGGCCCTCAGTCCCAGTGGAACAGCTGGGTGGAATGGCCATAAAAAGTATGCAAATACAGAAGTAGAGAAATACGAGATTGTCAGCAAGCAGTGCTCCGTAATTTTTAAATGTATACATATATATAGAAGCATATATATATACACATATAGAGTATAGTTAGTTTTAAATCTTTGGAATAAACTCAATTATCGTTCTCTCTCTCTTTCTCTCTGTCTTTCTTTTTTTTCTTTCTTTCACTCTCTCTTGCTCTCTCTCATGCTCTTATCATGAATGTTACATCATTGTCCCTAAAAGATGGTTAGATTTTGGTCCATATTTCATGCCATATGGGCCAGACATCGTATTTCCCCCCTGTCCCCAAAGTGTTCAGTTGACAGTCACAGTGCTTTGTGAAAACTGTGAGGAAAAACAGCAACTTTTGAGTAAATTCAATCTCTCACTGGAACCAAAGGTTGCAAAATGCTGAGAATTCAAGTGCCAAGGATCCCGGTGGCGGCTCTTAAACATCTATTGAGTTTCTTATTTGTTCTTTTTTCCCCTAAGAGTACAGTTTTACCTCCCAAAACATAAATTAAGGGAAATATTTAACAGTCAATGAGTCAAAACAGTCAAAGAAGGGCAGTTGGCTAATACAGTATAAAAGAGCAGCAACCATTAGTGGACCACGCGCCATTTTGTTTCACTTCTAGACACATCTTGTAGGGATGGTCCCAGAATATACAAAATATACAACCTAATGACCACCTGCCTGCTTGCATAGGCCATTTTTATGGTCCTAAATGCAGTCTTTGGAGTCAGGGACAGTGCCAAATAGTTTCAAATGCAAGTTATGGTAAGATACATTTTTTTGTTTTTCTTTTGTAATGAAGACTTCAATCCACTTTGAGCCAACGAAATCAAATTATCAATAGGACTGAAGGGTGAGCATGAGACCTCCACTTCTCCTTGATGGTTCACACAGTAGGCCAAAATGGATCTCTAGGTTAGTAATACTTTAGAGCAACCATTTGGAAAAGCCTCACTGCTGTATGTAAAATCCAACCCTTCCTTCACCGTTCACATTGTTACATTTTTTCATATAGGAGTGGGCTACAGCATCAACTTGATGAATGGAAAAGGAGGACTTTGATAATTTCTTTAAAAGGCTAATGCTGAATGAAGCCATTGTACTTGGAAGAGGTTCTCAATTTCCCACTCAGAGACTGGAGCAGGATTTTTGGCTTGGGTTTTTTTGTGTGTAAGATGCTCAACAAACATTATCTTTAAATTAAAATGTCTGCAGGTGCTCTTTACACAAACAACAAAAGTCTAATGTTTTAAATTGGTTAATAGAAGAACAGCAAGAAAAAGCAACATAATTCATCTCTAAGTCACTGTGGGCTGTGGCTAACATGCTCACATGGTGCAGAAGGAATCCTGTAGTCATGCCTGTGTGGCCAGTCCCAGACCGATATCCAGGTGAAGACAAGGAGTTCTGAAGATCACTTGTTCGTGGAGAAAAGAGAAAAAATGTTTAAGCTTCCAAATAAGCTTTTAAAGTTTTTTTGTTCAACAAATAAACAATAAGTCCTAGCTATGGCAATAAGGTGAGGCCTACAGAGATATTAGGTGCTGTTTCTCAGGGGTTTATTCCTTGGCCACTTAGCCATCATGGCAGCAGCTTCCAGAGTCCCTAGTGCATATGTTGTGCAATAGCCAAACAAAAATTAAAATAAAAACAACCAACAAAAATATAGTCCTCCATGAAGTCTACATAAACTCAGGCCAAAAAGAGGATATTTGTGTCACAAGTGTCACTCCACAGTCTACTGCCATTAAGGCCACTGGTATTGACTTAAAAGGATCTCAATAGCTCAGTTCTAGGAAGAAGAACCATAACCAAGACAGGTCAAAGTGTCTGTGAGAAGTCTGATGCACTGAACATTAGGAATTCTCAGACAAAGAACAAATGAACCAAGAGGTTAATTTTGGCTACCAAACTGGGATTTGGTTTTCTAGGTCATTGTTTTCCCCCCATCTATTCAAAAAGAAAGTTAGTGCTACAAATATGCAACTTCAAGACGACATATTCTTCTATTGAGTTGCATTGAGAAGCAAGTTAAATAAGCCCCTCCTACTGCCGTCCACCTGCAGGGAAGCCTCCTCCGTTTTCTTTGATTTCCATTGGCAAAAACAGAAAACAAATCCAAGAGGGATGAAGTACTGTAAGCAATTGTTCCTTCTCATTGACTTCATCTCTACACCATTTCCTCGCCTGCATTTTCTCCCATCCAGCTGGGGCAAGGCATAAAGAACCGATGTACGTATTGAAGTATAACTGGGTGCATGACAGTGTGAGCGTGTGGTCTCTGTACAGAGGATTACACGTGATCAAGTTCTCTTCTCCTGCAAGGTAGCGCGTTGTAACTTGAGTTCCACTTTCATCTCACAACACTTAGCTTAGATGATATCCATGCCAAGCTGACTGATTTTTAGATGTGTCTCTTCATGTGGAGGGCGAGGTGATCAGACCTGGAAAAACACCTGCAAAGTAAAGCAAGTGGGAAATGAAATAAATACAGAATTTGGGAAAACAGGGTTCCTGTTCCTTCCTCCTTATGTACAGGAGGAAATATATATCCAAGTTTAGAGACATTCCTTAGATTATCCATGGATCACCACCAAATCCTGTGTGATTGACCTCTGTGACCACAGATGGCCAACTATCCTGGCTCTTCAGCAGCTAAACAGACTGATCTCCTTCTGTCTCTGTTCCTCTCCCTCCCTACCCCTTCTTTCACTGAGTCAAACATCAGGGAAGAGTGCTCATCTATGCACCTGTAGTATAAAATAAAATATTTAGTATAAGCATGTGTGTGTATATAAAGAAATGAAATAAAACAAGTCAGTTTTGCTCAAGTACTTAGCAACATCACTTTAAAAAACCACCAGCTTTCTCAAGTGCCCAGTAGTTGCAACAAGCAGCAAAGTACAATGCCAGATTTGAAAGCTGAATTCTCGTTTCTAACTCCAAACTGGAAGGAAAGCTGGTTCAGAGTTTGGAGGCTGACAATCCATCAGGCTACATATCTCTCCCTTTCTCTCTGGTGGGAATCTGGGTGGTAATATGTGGATGTTGATGAGCGCTATCTCCCTGAAGGATGTTGAGAGAAGATAAGGTATTATGCCTATTTTATAAGAGTGAAAATTGAGAGACAGAGAAATCACACAAGAAGTGTAGTAAAACCAGAAAAAAAATGCCAGGACTTCAGCTTTCAACTTCTGTTCTTTATCCACAAAGCCATTTTTCTCCATCTTATAAGAAAACAATGTTTTGACATTTTGAACATGTAGATAGATGCTGATGAGACGGACTTAGAGTGGTGACCCTAGAGAACCAGCTGAGTTTTAGGGCTGGTCTAAACATGAGTTAATTGAGAATAAGGTAGGGCATGAATTTGAAATGAAGCATGTATTCTTGATTAACTCCCTCTCTAAAGGCTTATGAATGCTGCCTTCTGAAATGACTTAATTCATTTGGGAAGTGGGTTAAGATACTCAGAATAAAACACACTTATTCGAGGAAAAGAGCAACACCAAAAAGAGTTAATCAGGAATTAATATTCTAAAACTGCTGCTTGTAGTAGACATGCTGCAGGGCACTCACAGCAGCAGGAACAGCAGCCCAGATTCAGGCACTTCATGAAGATATTGTCAGAATGATCAGGGGAATAAGTTCTCGGGAGGACAAGTGTTTTTCTTCCCTGTCATTCAATATATACCCCATTTTATCAAGACTGCCAGTAGAGCAAGAATATTTTTTCAACTTCATACCCATTAGAAATGGGATTGAAAGCACCAACCCATTTGACACCCACTGTCACAGTGTCATTAAAGATATGTATGGCACCAGAGAGCAAACTGCAGGACAAGCAGGCAGTGGTTCTGGACTGCCTACCCCAAAGCTCTAAACAGGAGCCTGACTGTCAGAGCAGCAGGACTCAGACACTCTCAGAAATTAAACTTCTACTAGATACTTCAAGTTGAGCACTAAAAAATGGGAGGTTTCCAAGTTCCTTGCAAATCTTGGCTTGTCTTCTTTCCACCCTAAGCCATAAGACACTGGCTTATTTATTTTTACTAATAGCAAAAAACATCTATTATAAATATCACACAAACCCCACATATCTGTGGCTTTTTAGAAAACTGTTTTTGTAGGCTCTGAGGGGCACCATGAAAAGCTACTTCCAGAACTGACTTGCCTGGAATGTCTTTTCACTGCCCCACAGATTCAGAGTATAAAAGAGCCAGCGATACTGGTCTGAAGAATATCCAAATGGCTTATTGTGAGAATCTGGATAGCTTGTACATGGGCACTGAATGTATTTCCAAGAAACCACTAGTTGAGTATTTTGTATTTTTCAGAAAGAAGAAGGTAAAGAATGAATTGAACTACTCAGTAAAAAAAGCCAAAAACTTAAGATTAAAAAAAGAACACTCAATCTAAAGGCAAACACCCAGAGGATAAACACCCTAAGCAAAGAAAGGCTAAGAAAGAGAAGAACTATAAAAATGAAGAAATTTTAAATAGTTAGGGGAACTTTTCTGTCCTGCTGGCAGTATCCCCCTGCACGGGCAATCTATCTGCATCTACACACAGAGATGAGCGATCAAGAGGTGCATTTTTAAGACAAAGAAACCTTGTAAGAAGGCAACTTTCACAAGAAAAGCTAGATATTCATCTTCTGTGGATGAGCATACCTCTGCTCAAGTCAGCTGTTCCCTACTGATTTGTAGCAGCTTACAAGGGGGTTAATACCTTCAGAGTGGCAAAAATTAAAAAGAAAGTCTTCAAAATAGGACAGAGGCTGCATTCCTCCAAGCTCCTACATGAAGCACAGCAAGACAGACGTGAATCTGACAATGGACCCTTGGCTTTCAACACAGCAGGCTCAGCACAGCTAGAATATTCTAGCCCTAGGGTGCCAAAATACATCCTTGGACCAACATCTCTCTCGTCAGTCTAAACTGAGAAAGCAGCATGCTCTGGCTAGAAGGGCTGCCAAAACAAAACAACAGCTTCAGTGGCTGCCAAAAAGACATGCACCAGCTGGCACTTCAGTCTAGGACTAGTTGTAAGACCACCACCCAAGCATGGCTTTTCCTCTCCAATTGTCTCTGTTATAGATGCAACCCAGGAAAAAGTATGCTGAGTCACAGCACAGTAAGATCTGTTAAAAATGTGGATTCAATATATTGTTTCACATCAGTAACCACAATATTAGCATCTAGCATATTTTTCGGCCCTAGAATATTTTTATAGCTAATAAAACAGTACCATATTTGCTAGTTTATAGCTAATAAAATGGTATAATATTAATTCTTCACACTCTCCTGCTGACTAATTTGGTTAGTTCTATCTCTTGGTAAGGCTGGTGGATGTGGACATTTATTTTCAACAGTAGAACAGTCCCTACAAAATTCTGCAGCTAAATCACACTGCCAAAAAAAAGCTATTGATCAGTGGACACATTTTTTTCCTTCTGGGACTACAGGCAGCAGTGGAAGAGGCTCCACAGGATAAGCTGTCAAGGGAAACTCCTTCCTTCACAAATTAAAAAACAGCAGCTTGCTGGTCTCTAGTCCTGCCCATGAGACAAGACCTTGCTTCACAACTCTGGCTCTACACTTCTTCCAGTTCATACACCAGCTCTGCACGTTGTATGTGGGCCCATCACAGTCTTCCCCACCATCTCTTCCTCAGTCCAGCTCTTCCTAGAAAGGACAGTTTATGCTAGAATAAGATACACTAATTCTGAAATTCATACAGTAATGCGTGATACGTAATTCCCTGCTCCCAAACATGATTCCTTCCTTTCTCTTTTTGCTCTATCTCCTTAGCAACACAGTACTGTTTAGCACTGAAGCCTGTGCAGGAGAAGAGGGAAGGTAACTACGATGAGAAGAGAATATATTGCTCAGCCATCTTTCTTACCAGCTGTGGATTCTCCCCTGTGGGATGCGTTCATTCCAGCTAAGTGTGCTCTTAGCTTGCTGTCAAAAAGAAAACCACATGTGCATGAGCGCACACACAGAGACAGAGGAATATATACCCCAATAGTCTGGCACTAAGCGGCTATCTCCTAAACACATATTTATGCAGAACAAATGAGTGTCACTACCCAGTCTTCCTCTTCCCCTTGGAGAGCTGAGGGCTTGCACTATGTGAGGAACATAACCCTATCCTGTGTTTCTGAAGAGCAAAATTCCCGGGGAATGCTAATAACCAGCACATCCCTGATGTCTGGAAGGCAGTAGGGACTTGGACACTGCTTTCCACATCACTTTTTCTGATTCTTCTTTCTCCCCTGCTGCCACCGAACCACACACCATTTGCAGTACATATGGTGCTACTCAAACCAGTGGTAGTTTGCCAGCTATAACTAACAACGTGATCTGTGGGCTGTATGGTGTTGGGATAGGGCTGGGACATCAGAAGAGAATCACGTCTTCTTACCTCTTTTGCTTTAAAAATTGACCTGTACAAAGATGACATTTAATATCCCTTTGATGTCAGCCAGAAGGTCAGAGACACAAACACATCTGAAAACAGCCTGGGAAGGGAATTGCAGCCTGACTGTGTGCACAACATCCCCCTTCTTTGCTCTTTGAATCACCACTTTCATGCTGATTGCCAAGGTATGGCCTTCACCTCTGAACAACAGGCATACATTTTGTGCTATGTCAGTGTTGTTAAAAGAATTTCAAAAGGCTCCTTAAAGTGTATCAAGCCAAGATGTCTCAAGGAGTGAGCACAACTCCTGTCAGTAATGATGGGTGCAGTAAAGGGTAGCAGTTCAAATATGGAGAAACTGTTCTCCACCTGGGAACCCCGGCTCAGGAATCTGTGTCTTTAACATTAAAAGTTTGCCTAGATAGCTAAGGACAAATTTAGGCACATGTTTCAGTGCTTGCTTGAGGTGACATCTGTAATAGGTGGTTAGTAGAGAGATCTGTGAATGAGAAAAGAAGGAAAAATAGTAGTATGGCAGAGTGGGCCAAAAGAAGAACAGGCAGTCACTCTATGAGCTTGCAACAACTGACTGGGAGAGTAAAGACAAATCTGTCTCCTACCACCACACACAGATGGTATGTGCATGGAGTTTAACAGTGTACAATGCCTAGCACTCTTAACTTATTAATAAGTATTCTCCCTTCATCTACATATTCAGCTGAAAAGCAGAAAATTCATTAGATGATAGCAGGATATATCTCTTAACTGCCGTGACTAAGTTGGCTGCCAAAGAAAAAACCTAGGTAGGAAGGGATAATAGTAGAGGGAGATCAATGAATACTTAACAAAGGGCTGAAAGAGACTGAGGAGTTGAAAATACTGACTGTATTTCTTTAGATGTCTGCTAAAAATATTGTCTGTCCTGACACAGAAACCCTGGGGCTTTGTGTGTATGTGTGTGTGCATGTGTGCGTTTGTGGGGCCAGGATGGTTAGTTTTTCTTCAGAGGAAAGAAAAGAGAAAGGCAATGCTTTACATTTAAAACGGAGAACATAACTGTTCACAGAGGTGCTTATACAAAAGCAGAACTCCACAGGTCCCTACTTGGCTTATCCTGTCCCTCATTCTGAGCAAAAAAAAAATAATCCAGGGATAAAACAAAAGATAATCCAAGAGGAAGCCTCCATGGGGGAAGGGGGACAGGAAGAGGGGAGACAAGGGCAGAAGAGCACTTAAGGAGATGAAGCTCTTGGAAAGGCAGGATGTGAAAATGATCAAATTTCCTTCCCATAAAAGGATGGGATCCCTTGTTTATGTCCCACACATCCTCTCTCCACGCATGTTCTCTGCTGCTTTGGTGTACCCAGAGGCTTCCTAGAGCCTTTATTGTATTACAAAATGTTTCCTTATCAGAGCAGAGAACCTTAGTGCTGCATTAAAAAGATGGGTAATTTTCTTAAGCCTCTTTTAAAAATATATATAAATAGGATTAGCTGGATAACATGTTCAGATGCAAGCACATTATTTGATTACTCAATAGTGGATCCAGGTTTCACCCAGGGCACTGCCAATCTTCAGCTGGGGGGTGAGGGGGGGAGAAGTGCTCATTGTTCGATCTTGTCAGTGCTGTCAAGAATCATTACAGGGGTAATTGCTTTTGCTCCACCCTAATTTTTTATCAATTGGGATTGGGGATGGGGAGGAGCATTTTCTTTTGGTTTTGTTTCTAAATTCAAAAAACCCAGCTTTCAAAAATGCTCAGCACCAAGCAAGGATGACCAGATTTTTCAGACGAGTTCATCATTCATTCAAGCAGCTAAAGCACTGAGGACTGCAAAAAGGAATCAGTAGTGAGCAGCAGCAACCATGGCTCTCACTGGGAGCTGCTGGGTGCTCAGCTCCCCAGGCAAAACTGGCCTCTCACTTCTGAGTGCCCAGAGGAGGACTGTTGCATGACAGGCTCTTCAGGAGCCTTAGCTCTGGGCACCTGTCAGGCTCTTAAATCTGGGCCCACACAAAATGAAGGTGCAGAGTATTTCCCACATCAAGCAGATGTCAAGAGTGAGATTTAAAACTGTAAGAAAAGATTCACTAATTAGCAGGAATGTGCAGAGATCACTGATCCTACACAAAACAGACCCATGAACTTGAACTGTAAAATGTGCCTAAATCGCTCTTGTGTTTTTGAAAATTATGTCCTTTGCTGTCTTTTATTGACTCTCCCCTGTTACATCTGGGGAAGCATGGAGCCCTGGACTCAGCGGTAAGTGAAGACAATGATCATATTGAAATTAAGAGCTTTTTTTCCTAGAGGTTTCCTATGGATTTGAGGCACTTGTGGCACAACAGCCACACATACTCCCCATCCCACCCTGTCATACACCCATCTACTTGTGAGGCCCACCGGTTTTGTGAGGCCCACCCTGCCAAAATGCAGGCAGCCAGCAGTGGTGTTTGGGGTAGTCCTTGACGCAGAGCAGAGGGAGCTCTGCCTTTGTGAGAGCACCAGGCTTACAGGACCAAGAGAGGGAAAGCTGTGGAGATGCTTTGTTGAAAGGTACATCACTGAAGTGGTCTAGGGCCCTCTGGATGTCTTTTCTGCTTTAAGAGTGTGGACAAGAGCTGCCCTGTGCACAATCCTGTGCCCACAAACAGACACCAGCAGGCTTCAGTCAGACCTACACCCAGTCCCACATCTTTCTCTGTGCTGTGGGATGGAAACAGCTTAGGCTGCTTAGTAAATATTCCCCCTCTGCCAGTCTGCCTGGCCACTCAGGCAGAGACGACAGGGGCAGAGTGGAGGGGCCCTCCTTGGCTCAGGGATTAAGGCACTGGGACAGAAGGCCAGAAGGGGCCTCTCTGCTGGGAGCCAGGTCTCCTGTCTCGGGGAGCTGGTGGCTCCACACCACTCACAAAGTCCACATGTTGCTTGAACACCGTGTTAAGCAGCTGCATTACCTGTCACAATGGTTGCATTTAAAGGGCTTTGCACCCGTGTGCTTTCTGTAATGCCTCGTGAGCTCGTCACTCCGTGCAAAACGCCACTCGCACCCTTCCCACGAGCACTTGTAAGGCTTCTCACCTGCAGAGGGGAGGAGAGAACAGTCAGCGTGGCAGCAGGATTACTGAGCACTCAACTTGCAAACCGTGTGTCCTCCCACCTCGCTTCTGCCCATTCAGGCAGGTTAGCCTATCACACAAATCATGGCCAGTGTGGGATGGAAACAACTTAGGGCTTATGATGCATTACACTGAGGATGGATCCAGCCCAAATTTTACCACTAGTAAAATTCTTGCACAACTTTATTTTCCATTTCTAACAAAACCAGTCAATTACTCTTCAAAGAAGCCCTCGGAACATCCCCAGATGCCTGCCCTGCTGCATGCCTGGAGCCTGATTTTCAGCCAGATTTTCAGCCCACTCTACCCTTGCCAGATGAATTACTGTGGCACCTGTGAGTGGCTGCAATAACACCTGAACACACTCCAGAGGTGCACCACTCCAGAGTGACCACCACCACTGCATCGCATGCTTTACCCCAGCTGCCATTTACCCCCTGCGTGGCCAGACTCACATCTGTTCCCCTCAAGCTTTCATGCCCACTGCCCCCTAGGACTGCACCTTCTTTAGTTGCTTCTGACAACAAAAACTGTTCCTTGGTTCAAGAAACTATGCATCAGGACAGTGACTGCAAGAGGAGAAATGTTTTCTTCTTTAAATTAGCTGGTCCTTCAGGCTTTTTGCACTACACCTTTATCAGCCATTATTCTGCCCCAAAATATTAAGCATACTACTGAAGATGGTGAAACGGTGCAGTGTTATAACAGGAAGTGATTCTGGTCTGCTGTGTTCATGTCTACCTATCTTCTAATGTTACGTCCGTGGAGTCATTAACACCTTTTGATGAAGAATTCCAAGGTCTCATGCCTCCCCTTTTCCTATTCAGTGTACATGTATTTGAGTGCATGCAAATTTATCATCTCCCCCCAGAACACATGCTCTAGTGCATCTCCTCCTGTATGAACTCCATGTCACTATTCCTCACGCAGTCAGCACCGTATAGATGCATTAGAAGAGGAGGGAGTTGAGATAAAATGCAAACAAGAAATTTCTTTCACTACCAAGCTTCTAATCTGGGAATTATAAACAGAGAAGGGATTATTACTTATTCATTGGTTCTTAAAATTGCTAAGAAGGTGATCTTAAGAAATCCACCACTGACCAAACTGAAGTTGCAGTCTGTATGACTTCTCTATGCCAGTCACGTGAAACAATCACTTGGCCACAGCAGACAAATTTCTCAGTGCAGAGACGCAGATTTCTATATTTAGTATGTCTATTCAGCAAGTAAAGGAGTGAGATCTGATTATGGGAGACCTATGTATTTCAAGGTGACAAATTGGAGAGGCCAAAAGAGCAAGAAAAGTGAAAAGGGCAAGAGAATTGCTTCAAAATACATTTTTTAAAAAAGCTGTTCTCCGGTGAGTGAGTTTCTGCAGACTTCTTATTGCACAGGCAACTCTGCTTCACAGAGAACAGCAGAGTGGTCTGATACATTAACTGGAGTTGAGCCATTTTACTAGCCTCTGAGAAGTTTCTTTGGCTCAGTAGCTCAATTAAAGGATTCATTGGGGTGAAGCAATGAAGAGGGGCAGCAGCCGGCAAGACTTCGCCAAAATATCAATTTCTCCCTCAGTCCCTGAATGCCAAAAGGCCAGCCTGGATGTCTCTGTTTGTGTGCCGCAGTCCACCATGGGAAAATGCCCAACAGGACAATGGACTGAGCCAATAATAACACCACCCCACTTAGATTGTGCCTGCCTGGTCATCTCTGCAGACTTGCCTTTTGTTCTTTTTTTCTTTTAATAGGACTTTTCC
>JANZLQ010000001.1:23991102-24010619 GCA_026212715.1 Elanus axillaris | reverse complement strand
GGTGGGGGGTGGGGGGAAGCATGACACTTCTTGTTAGTGAGCCAAGTGCTGGTGTCTTGTTTCTGGGCTGGTTACTCAACTGTATGTAATTCAAACACTGTCGCCAGTGCTAGCACCAGAACGGCAGTTGCAGTGCTTTCCCCCCCAGCCCATCCTACCTGGCATACCGCATCTGCTCTCCCCTTCTCAGAGAAAAGGGATCTCCTCAGCCCTGGTCAGATCGATGATGGCACACCGGTTTGCCTGAACAGTTCATGCATTATATTTAAAAGCTGTCAGTAAACAATCCTCCTCAGTTCTCTGACGCTCTCTAGTGCCTACCTTAGAGTGGAGACAGCAAGGCAGACAAACTGCCTTGCAGCACATGTTTGCTATACAAGCTGTAAAGCAAATGCAGAAGTCGGCTGCTCACCCAAATCTGGTACCTACAGCCAGTCTGAAGGATATAGTCGCCTACAGAGCAGAAGGGTGAAGAAAAACCACCCTGGGCTTTCTGTGAAACAAGGGCTATTAGGACTGAACCCGAGTTTGGCTTGTTAACATTTGTCAAGAGTTTTGAAAATGTACAGTGCTATATATAGGTTACGAGAGACAGAAATGCCAAGCATGATTACTGGTAAACCCATGGGATGCCACATATCTCTGTTACTTGCTGCAGGGGCTCCTCTCTCAAGTGTGCCTGGTCTGGTCTTGCACAGCCCTGAGCTGAGTTTTGTTTTCAGATGCTTTTCCTCTGTAACCCAAGCCCTGTTCCACAAAATGTCAGACAGTACCTCTTTGTGCTCCAGACAGCATGCTGGCATACAGTGCTCCACATAGCACAAGATAAACGCAAAGGAGCACAGTGACCTTTAAAGCCATGTCAGACGTCTCCTTGACCCAGAGACCTCAAAGAGGTTAGATTTCCTGCCCTCCTGCAGCTACTCAAAACCATGAGAGGACAGGAGGAGAGAGACCTCCGTACCTCTGCACGTGAAGACTAAGAACAAACTGCTTCTTTAATGGCTGCTTTCACCTTACTCAAAAATGAAATGAAAGTGTGTCTTGCCGAGATGCACATATGTAGGAAGCATGGGAATGGAGAAGGGGGGGAGGGTCCTCCTACCTCACTACTGGCAATGGCAGGGAGAAGAAATGGGAAGGATCCTTTCCATGTGCCATACTACTCTTCTGTTGTTGCAGAGGATTAGCAAGAGTAAAAGGATAGATAGTGAAATCCTCCTCTGCTGAAGGCAATGGCAAAACTCCCACTCACTTCTACAGGGCCAGGATCTCCCACTTTTTAACAAATTAATTATAAGCTTCAAAATCCAATTAAAACCAGGAACATCACAGAGCTGTGCCACACTGACTTTTTTCAGGCTCTAATTCCTCAAAATTAATAACCTTAAAACTCATGCCTGTGAGCCACTCCCAGGAAGGAGGGTCTACTCCTTAAGTCACCTTTATTCAACACAAGGGTCTGTGCAGTGCTTAAACAAATCCATAAATCCACATTTATACAAATGGACTCAATGGAGGAGCCAATGCATATCCGAAAAGGAGCCAATACCCAGATATGCAGCTGTTAAATACTCAGCTGTTTCAGTTCAGAACGTGCTCAACACCACTGGGCTGGTTCAGCTTTCACACATCCACAAATGCACCTGGGAAGGGCAGGCAGCCAGCAATGCAGACACACATTCAGGCAGTGAATTATGCAGTTTTCTGAGATGAACACTAGTGTTAAAACAACGTACTATTTGCTTATGGAAAATCTTCTAGAACTGACTCAGAATAATGGCTTTCAGCTTTTTCCAATTTTTTCCCTGGGAGTTGGAGACTGCTACCTAGTGATTTCCAGCTTACTGACCACATTCCAGTTTCCTTGGGCAGCATGTGCATCAGTGAGCAGTGCAGCACAGTAAAGGAGAGCTGCAGAGTGAAACAGTACGCAGGACCCAATATCCACACTGCGTGCATTTGAAGTGTTATTTCTGGCTAGCCGCAGCCTGGTCCTGTGGCCTGAGCCCATCCACAGGTCAAGCATGCCAGCTGTGTACTTGCAGAGCACCTCCTGGGACAGCCCATCCAAAACCATATTTGTGCTCCGGCCAGGCTGAAGCAAAGCACAGTGAATGGGGGCAACCAGAAGACTCACCTCAAAAGGGGACACTTGATCACCATAAAACACTCACACAGACACACACTTAGTTGCTTGCTGAGGATCCCCGAGAAGCAGCCTGCACATGCCTGCAAGTGCACAGAGCACTGTGCTGAAACCTACTGATCTAGAAGGACCTTATAATCAGAAAAGTTAGTGGTACAGAAACACTATTAGCCCTTCAGATATGCTTTAGGGTTTCAGTCCATTGTGACTGCATACTTCTGTGAAGCAGCCTCTCTTCATTCTGGCTCTGTCCTGTGGTCCATAGCCCATTTTAACCTTTCAATCTTCCTGGACAATATTTTCATACCCTGAGACTGGGGTACTCGGGGAATAGGCTTGCTGTTTCAATTCCGCTTATGGCACCTCACACAACCTAGCTCTTCTTCTAAAAGTACCTCTAAAGCACAATTCAGTAGAGTCTGGCCCTCCATCCTCTTTCTTTCATCCAGCCTGGTCCAATCTGTAATTGCAGAACAAAGACCTCTGCAAATTTATGGGAAGCATGCAATAGTGAAGCTAGACTTTGTAAGTCATAACAAAAATCCATCAGACTTTGGCAGCCCTGAAATCGGGTCACTATTCCTTTGGTGACTAAGGCAAATGCAACACTAAATATTAGGCACGTAGTTACAAAAATAAACAAATTATTGGTATAGCTTTCTCTTGAAAGCCAAAAATGTATCATTTGAAAATATGAAAGAGCCAAGCACACAATCCCAGCAACACTACTGTGGTAAACAGACATCAGGTTCCCAGCAAAAATATGACTGATAGAGCTGGGCTGGTTCTGTGATAGAGACACTGCACTGGTCCTTGGGACTTCTCCCTCCGTTTTCTAGCCTCTGGCAGTCTTGGTGAGTTTCATCTCATGCAACCTTAGACATTGAAAGCCACCATCTGAAATAGCCACCTATGGCCATTTTCCAAGTTGATGGAGAAGCAAAGGCATGGGCAGAATGTGACACATCAGACCCCAATCACACTGGAATAGGAGGCAAATTTCTCTCCTTTGATGGTACAGGGGGCTAGGCAAGCAGCTCAGCTGCAGGCAGCTGTATCTTTGCTCTCCAGGCACAAAACAGAACATCAGGTTTTCTCTCCAACACATACTTAATTGTAAACCCTATACAAGACTTCGCAGTAAATATTCCCTCACAAAACACAGCAGTGGGGATGTTGTCTCTTCTCAAAATCCAGAGACTCCCTGTTCTTGCTACCTACATCCCACAGGCACCCTCTGCATCCCAGGGATATTTCTTTTGTACAAGGACTAAGGCAGCATTTGCTACAGACATCTCACAGTGGCTGTTTCAATGCAGACTGAGTAGTAGAAACATTAGGTTACAGGATGCAGAGGTGCATAACCGAGATCAGCTGAGGACACTGTTATGATCACAAAAGTACAGCACACAATGGACACTGGGCATATTATACATCTTATATCTGCATTATTTATTCCCAGCCCCAAGGGTTAAAAAGTCATGAATCCAGTCTCCCATAGAAATAATGAGATTTTAAAGAAGAAAACAGTAATATTTAGAGATCATTTGCCTTCTGCTTTGTAGATAACCTAGAGCCATGATTTTAAACTTCTCTTTGCAGCCCTGCAGGCTAGAAACATTTATTACGAAATACAGAGAAAGGAGTTTGCTCTCTGTTCCCTGGATTTCAAGAGCAGGGACTTGAGGAAAACCCAACAGATTTTGGGATGTGCACGGTAAGATCACAGAGTTGGCAATGCTGTGGGGTGAAATCCTGGCTCTATCAAAGCCATTGGAAAAATGCCTATTAAGACTTGAGTTTCACCCTGTATCTTTACAGAATTAAAAGTAAACAAAGATAGCCATCTCCCCTTCCTCATCCCTCCCCTGCACCCCACCTTAAAAACCACACCACAAACATAGGTCAATTACAGTGCACTTGGTAAAACAATCAAGTAGTTTAAACCCAGGGTCCTGCAATGAACTTCAGAGGAGAATCACAGCCAAAATCCTTGCTGGTATCTCTCTGTGGTACAGGAGAGGTACAGGCTAAAATGTGGTACAGTCATGGGACTCCTTTTGTCAGCATGATCGATTTATCAAAAAATGCTTGAAGAAACTGAGGGAAAAAAAATGCAAATCCTGTCTGTATACACATTTTGAAAGCCATTCAAGTAAGAGATTTGTTATACTATGTTTTAAGAGCTCCTTAATATCATGCTACGCAACTACATAAAACTAGCATGCAAAAGTATCTTTAGAAAACAACAGAAGCACCTCCTTAAAAATCACCATGTGTTCTAATCCACTGTGAATTATTTACATATAGTTTCAGGATCCCAAAAAAAAGGTTTTATGAGAGAAACACAAAACATTTCCTTCCTTTTTAAAATCTATGATTTAAAAAATATTCAGAACGAAACTAGTTCTAAAAGCCTCAATGACTAAAAATACGTATTGAAAGACAGCTTTAGCGATGCTTGCTCCAGGACTGGTGTTCCTGGAGAACCAGACAAACTGCAAGTTACAACTGACAAAGGAATTAAATGCAAGATTTCTTGTCTGGATTTCTCCTATAAGGAAGCTCTGGGGGCCTGAGTCATGCAAAGAAAAGTGTGAAGAATCACTGGCTTTTTAAGAGAGTGTTTTAATAACTTTCCTCACCGCCCTTTCTGAGAAATCCTTTTGGGACCTGGTGTTCCCGGGCTGGTGACTGGGACTGTGCTGCTGCAGAGAGCAGTGGTGTCACTGCGGGATGACCCAAGGCATCCTTCAGAGGCCGGTGCCCATGGGGATGCCATCAGTGCAGACGCAAGTTACTCAGATATGCCAGAAGCCTGCGCGGTTTTCGGTGAGAAGCAGCCCCCCAGATAGCCTTGCAGAGAAACACCAGGCAGGCATTCGTATTTGCTTTGCAGTTTATTACGGAAGTCTGCCACAGCACAATGGGACGCCTAATGTGGAACATCACATTAACAATATTTTATATTTATGTAGCACTCTTCATCTCCAAGGGTCCCTGAGAGCTTTACAAGCTACATACATGGCATACCAATGAAGCTGAGCCATAATTCTTTTAATTAGCTGAACATCAGCACACAGCACATGGCACAACAGAAAATGTTACAGGTCACTCCTCTCTTCCTATGGAAAGAGCTATGTGATAATTAATAGAAGCATGTTGCAGCAGGACAATCAGTTTTAAGAACTACTGAAAAAATGAAATCTAACCAGACAGGTCTCCTTAACACTCATGCCTGTCCTCCCTCATTACATATGCACACTTTGTCAAATATGAGACACAGAAGAGGAGTAGCCCAAGACCTGCTCCTTGTTAAATATCCCCACTCTCACACTAGATTCAGCAAGTTACCATCACATGGCTCAGGCAGCTGCTCTGCTCGTGAGGTTACAGAAAAGCTAGTGAGCAGCTGCAGTTCAGCGCACAACAACATCACCCTCTTTTTAAGATTAATAAGTTCATTTCTTTAGCAAAAAGGAAGAGCAGGCTATTTAATACACACATCCTCTGGAGATCAATGCTAACATCTAAGCATACGTGTGTGCAACCCATCAACCAGTAAAACTAATTACAAAAATCAATTTCAGATACTTTCCTGAGCCTTTCATTCCTCAATATACTCTTAATTGATTTTTGTCAGAGAACAGAAAGCCTAATTATTATTTTTATTATTACAAAGGAATGCGGGGGGGGGGGCAGTGGTCAGTGCTTAAGTGGCTCACCAATGCTTTCCACCCAAAAAGAAAAAAAAGAAAAAAAAAGCATTTTATTCACAGTTTTGCCACCTGCTGGAAAGATGGAAAAGCCTTTGAAAGGGTGACAAAGCACAAGAGAAAAGCTGGCAGGAGACAGTATGGGGCAGAAGAGGAATGTGACAGGATTGTGAAATACACAATGTGAGAAGGTTGTACCTATTTTTACATGGGCAGGGATGATCAAGTGTAAAAGCAGTACATTTCCATGAACTATGTACAGCTCCTTTCATCCAAAAAGGTCAGCAGTGCCCTTATAGAGAGATGGCTCTGATCATATCTATATTAGAGATGAGGGAAAAAAGGTTAAGAACCAGACCCAATGTCCAATCAGTCTTTCTACAAACTTCAAAGTTCCAGGTTAGCCCCATGCAAAGCTTGCCTACCAAGCCAGCAGCAGTCTTCGGCATGTAGCCATTCGGGATGCGAAAAGAAATGAATTTTTGCAGCCTTATGCCCTACACACACACAAGCACCTAACGCACATCTGCAAAGCCCGCTTGCCTAGCTGAAAAGCAGAGAAAAGCAAAGCATGTAGCAACATTCAAAGAAATGGAAATTTTCCATTTTCTACTCTACTTAAGAAGACGCATTTAACGAGTGCCTGTTGCCATACATGCTGAGCACCGACGGTGGGGAGGAACACCACGCTTTATCTCCCCGGGTCTATGTAAGACTCCCACCGAGAGCGACAAAGCCTTCAAACCGCCGTTCCCCTTTAAAACCCCTTCTCCGCAGCTCCCCTCTGAAGGCAGCTCCTGGCTGGCAGGGAGCAGGGCTGGGGGACGGACGCCGGCGCCAGCCCGAGCCCACAACCCGCGCTTCTGCCCCACTAATTGCCAGCGCATCCTCCCCCGGCCCCGGGCCCCGGGGACGACAGCAGAGCGGCAGCCCCGGGCAGGCACCCGGCAGCAACACCAGCAGCAAAACTACCCAATTAAGCCTCCAGAATAAGTGAGAAGGGGGGCGGGGGGGGAGGAGAATTAAAAAAAAAAAAGAAGAAGAAGAAAAAATACGGATGGAGTTGCTTGGCAACAGGAGGGCAGAAGCAGCTGTGCAGCAGGTCGAGCTGGTACCCAGGCGGCGGGCTGGCCCATTAGCACCCGGCATCTCCTGCGTTTCGTGCCGGGGTCTCCTAGTAACAGCCTGCGCACGCCGGGCTGTTGCGCGCTTCCCCTCCTCTCCTCCTGTTTCTCCCCACCATGCGAGGCATCGCTGTTTGCCCTAATTACACATTCTCTGCTGCTTCAAGCTGCCATTACTTTGGTCCCCAGAGGAGCGGCAAGAACTTTAAAAAAAATCTCCTCTAATAAGGGCTTTTAGTTTCAGATTCAGTGGAGCTCTGCGAGCTCAAAGATGCAAGGCAAGGTAGTGGTGGCAGAAGGAACAGATGAAAAAGGAAAAAAATTCAGCAGTTCACTGGGTCAGATTTTTCCAGGACCCTAAAATGTGCTTTATCCCTTTGGTTTTTTGTAAATTATCCCAGAGGGTGAACGATGAAGACAGCCCTTCATGGGACATGGTGCATATTTACATAATCTGGAGCAGTGTATCAAAGATGTGCTCTTTGGACACCCACATTTTAGGCCAAGAGTTTCTGACAAATTCCAGGCAAAATATAAAGGCAAATATTCCAGAGAAAAAATAAAACACATGTATCAGGGACTAGAACTGATGAAAAAAACCATTAAGAGGAACAGACACCCCCTTTTTCAAATGCTAACATTTTAAATGGGTTTGCTCCATATTTTTGCTAATGACTGTGGGGGTTTGCTCCAACTATTGCAGTGCTAATGTTTTTCACCATCTTCATTTTCCCCCTTTTGCCACTGAAAGAGCGGAGAAAGACGACCAAAAACAATGAGGCAGACTGGCAGAGACTGCACAGGAGTAAAACACAAAGGGAAAATAACATACACTCCTTTCTGTTTCCCAGTCTCGTCAACAACAAAAAGAAAAATGGAAGAAGACCCAGGATGCTTTCATTCGTTCAGATTTGCGGGTGGAAGTGGAAGGGAAATCATGTGCTAGGGCTTAAAAAATACACACTGGCAAATTCTCCCAGTGAAGCCTGCCCTGGTGTCAAAGCAGGGCTACCTACATGGTGACAGGCACATGGTGTTTCTGAGGGAGATCCCATCCTGGTGCTTTCTCCCTGTCCTGGGGCTAGAAGTGGCAGAAGGGTCTTGGCAACACTGCTGGGCAAACCTTGGTGAACCAAGCAGCCTGGTCTGAAGAGCACAAGGCAGCGAGTAAAGATAATTACTTTTACTGGCTAGGAATTTTCCTCAGCTGGATTTTGGAAAAGGCACAAATCATTACCTGTCCTTAACTCTAAGAGAGGTAAAACAACCCAGTTGGAAACCACCCAGGTCATTCATGCTGCCAGATGAGTGTAGCTAAAGGAGGACACAAATGTACTATGAAATTCCATTGCTGGGTGATGCTGCATCTTCAGGGACAAAATTTTTAAAAATACAGAGGTTTTCTGTATGAAACATATTTCCTAACACAAATTCAAAGCCAAACAAAGCCTAGGAAAAGAATCACCTTTGAGATTCTATGGGGTTTGCAAAGAATTCATTGTATCACATGCACCACACTCATACAAAAGTCAGTTTACAACAGATCATAGCTTAGTCCATTTAGGTTAATTTTTACCCAGATATTCACAGACAGAAGTCTTCTACTCAATGACTGTTTTCCACTACACAGGCCAAGCTTTTAGCTGAACTTGTTACACTGAGGGCAGCTCTTTTCTCCCTGCCCCTCCCCAAAATACATGCCACATTCCCCTAAAAAACAAGTATTTTTCCTCCAACTTCTAAAATAACAACCAGGAACCACACTGGAAAAAGACCAAATGTGGAAAATTTCACTGTGAAGAAGGAAAAGATTTGCAAAGTTACAGGTGACCAACAAGAAGACATCCAAATGGAAGTTTATGCAACATTAACCATAATACCGTTCCATGCAGTTACATACTGGACAAAAGTACACGCAGATGTGTACTGTATTTTTATAACATTCATTTCCAAGAACTAATACAAGCTTCTAGTCCGCTAATGATCGCTTATGGTCATCATAAAAAAATAGAATGACACTACAAACTTGCCCAGCTAATCTATAAAGTTCTCTCTGTTGGTGGTAAGAGTCCAGACATACAGGAGGAAGGAATAAATATCTGCTAAGCCTCCGAGTGTGCATTGCCATACAGTGAGGACACCTTTCTTTCAGAACTCAGCTGGGGATCAGCTTTTATCTTGAAACACATGCTTGCCACCATTAGCTTAACGAGCACGCCTACAAATGTTTTTTCAGCGTTGAGTTTTTGCAGCCCCAGTTTTCAGTCCTGGGTTTTGAAGGCCAGACACCTTCAGCAGCAAATCTACCCAATACAACATTTGGGTCCCTACCTACAAACAGGGTCTGCTGGCATAGCAAACTGGCCTGCAAGGTTTTAAGGGCTTTTAATTCTTATTGAGCCTTCTTATCATGTATAAAGCTGACAAATGGAAAGATCTTGGTTCTACAGTGACACAAAGGTTTTGGTCACTCTCAAGTAAACTGTGGATAAAGTAGGTCCCATGCAGTATTTTGTCCTCCTCTTTCTGAAATGGCTGCACTAGTCTTTGAAAATACCCTCACTTGACATCCTTGTCTCTGATTCATTTCAAACTACTGCAGCCCATTTCCATTCACTGCTTGACATGTGGTAACCAACTGGCTTTTGAGTGGTGTTAGACAAAAGTTTTCTGAAGACATAAAAACACTTTCTCCAAAAATGCAGCAAAACAAAGAGATAATTTATTCATTAAATCCAACCTGCATTCTCTGCATCATAAGCTTGCCCTTTAGCTATCTTTAAGTACATTTTTTCAGCCATTATTCCTGGTGCTAACACAGGCCTAAGTTGGTCTCCCTACCTGCAGTTGGTCTGTGCTATATGGTGGGCACCACCTATGCCATGGTGCCCATGGTTTTATCTGGGAGCCTACCACCCTCTGCAGAAGCATGGATGCCTCCACTGTATTTAGTTCAGCTTCCATGAAGCCTTGCAGTTCATCCGCTCCTGCCTGCAAGTTGCTGCTGCTGGTACATAGGTATGCAGGACCATGTCCACACAGGGTGTGAAAGCCAGGCTCTGGATTAGGAGAGGTCCATCCAGGCTCCTGGCTGCTTGCCCAGACGTGACCCAGACTCAAATGCCCACACTGTGCTTAGGAAGAGCCTAACCTGGCACCTGCTTTTGAGATGAGAGGTAGCACACTTGGCTTTTCCTGCCCAGAGAACTTCAGCTCTCCCAGCTGGCTCAGGCCCTTCTTGTCCAGCAAGCCCACCTTAGCCTAAAACAGCATCTCTGAGCACACATCTCTGATTCCAGGCCTCATGTGACCTCAAACACTTCAGAAGTGCCAGTGCTTTGGACAAATGGACAAGAAAATCATAGCTTCTCCTTGTTAACCTGCCATTTGTATCCAGTGTGGGACAGCAGCGACACGAAGGGAAATCGGCAGAAGACAAGTTGAGAGTTTTTTCTTTCTCTGTGAGCCCTATCATTCATCCCACTGCTGGGTGCCTCATGGGGGCTCAGGGGTAGATGGGTATAAAGAAAACAGTAGATGACAAAATAGAGATGGTTCTTCCATGCCTTACCAAGGCAGCCTGGCATAACACTTGGAGGCACCTACACTGTCCCTCCTGCAGCTGCTGAACAGACAGCAAACATTACTTTCTAGGTCTCCCTTGTGCCAAAAGTCATCTCACATGGCAAACAAACAAACAAACAATACCTATTTACATTTTCAAACCCAAACAGTAAGACTGTCCAGTGCTTCTGATTTGGCAAATGATGGAGCAGAAACACAGGACTGAGAATTCAGGTACTGGCAACTAAGCAATGGATGAACACCACTGGTGTTTTAAATGACAAGGGCTGCTTTTGGCAGGGCTTCTCCTCCTGCTGCCTGGAGGTTCACAAAGCTCAATTCTTCAGCCTAATCTCTCACTGTAATAATGAAGTGAGGCTCTGGCCCTCCACAGTGAAATCACAACACTCCCCTCCAAACTGGCCAAATGGCTAAAAGGCTTCAAACCCAGAAAGTTTTAAAGAGCTCGTGATCAGGTTGGGCTTATTTTAATCAGCTTTGATAAACATTTCCTATGTTTTTACCCCCCAAAATAAAAAAAAACCAAAACAACCCCACAACAAAATACATCTTTCCAATTTGACAAAGCAACTGTAGCCCCCAAAAAATCCAGCCCTGAATGAAGGTCTTCCTCATACTCGCCTCCTCCCTCAATTTCCTTGCTTTTGTTTCCAGTGGCAAAGCCACCTGTTGCTTCAGCTGCTGCCATGGGAGCTTCCCCATCCTCCATGTCCCCTCCATGTACCCTTGTCAGGTCTCAGCCCTGCACACAGAGGCTACAAAGGCTTTGCTACAAAGCCATGTGTCTCCGTACACCAAAAAAATCTTGGGCTTTGGCTTTCATTTCTCTTACACTACCTATATTGTTCTCCCAATTGCTTTTCCCTAAGTCATTATTCAAAGTCTTGCATCCTACAGAATTGGCTATATCCTTGGCTATTTGCCTTTTCTTTCTCTTCATTGGCTTTCTGTTCACGGGTGCTACCATGCTAAAACAATACAGTAATGCAGTTTCCCATTCATGTGGTATCACTGACACAGATAGTCTTTATTTTCTCTATTATTCCTTTACTTTGTATTCATCTTCTTTATGTATCATCCAGCCTACTTTCCTCAATTTGGTCTTTTCTGATCGTTTCCAAATTCTGGATGTGTCCTCTTCTATCTCCAACACTTTGGGAAAGCTCTTCGCTGTTAAGTCCCATCTCAAAAAACTTCCTGTTCATTAATGGTCTTTCTATTACTCTTGTGTCTCTTGTCTTATTCTTGCAAATGTAGTAAATTGTCTTCCTGCAGGGTGGATTTGTTTGTTTTACTTACTCTCACCCAGCACTTTGGATCAAAGAACTATATAATTTAAAATAAGATGTCCTGACAATCTGAAACAAACTCCACTTAAATAAGTGCTATCTTAAGATCATGTGTAGACTCGTAACATCTGTTCACATGGGTATTTCCCACTTGTTTAGGCTTTAGAAACCTAAATACAGATGTGAGGTGCCCAACTGCTGTTTCTCAGACTTAAGCTTAGGTTTTATCAGATCCTGGTTTTAGATGGATAAAGAGAAGAACCCCAAACCTTCTGATACTTACATAATGCAAACCCCAGCAGAACCCCCTAAGGGTAACTTTTTATCACTATCCCAATCTTAAGGATTTCCTGGCCAGTTTCTATGTGATGCTTTATCTCTGGACAGAAAGCACCCATGCCATCTCATACTTTTCCCTGTACGTTACTGCAAGGAAGGCTGATATGAATGGTTTTGTCAGGAGATAGAAATCTCCTCCAGAGGTCTTTGATCTGGGAGACACAGCCACATCCCATGACTAATCTTTCCATAGGTCACAGGCCAGCTCACCCTTAGATTTATTTGCATCGAGACACTCACCAGCAATACCCTGTTTTCTAATTTAGGAAGTACTGATGACTATACGTGGGTTTCGGCTCATTCGAATTCCTTCCCTCTCCACTGTCCATTACATTGGCAATTCATCTCCATGCATATGTGAAAGCTGGATGAAAACTTCTGTCTCTCCAAAGAGACAAAATGTCATTGTTTGCACCGATGTCTGCTCCATGAATAACTGTGAGAGAATGTGCTAGGGTTGGATTACCATGCCAGCCCTGGTGGCTCCTTTAGATGTTTTTGCCTCTCCCTTGCATTGGCAGCACGGTCTTTTCCAAACCTACAGCTCACCTTTTCCTCCTGTTTACAGGCCCAGCCATTATTTCTCCCCTGAGTGGCTTCTTTACAGCCCTCTGACAGTCAGTCCCACCACCGCTCTTAGGTCCTTTACACACCCTTCACTTTAGATGTCCCAGCTTACTTTGAATTCAGTCAAATATTTTCATTTCCCTTTCCATCCAGACAATGTTTTTCCCTTTTCCTTCCAGATTAAATTCTCTCCCACACAGATGATTGTTTTTCCCTCTCCAAAGGTCATCCAGAAGGTGGTTTCATAACCAGTTCAACCACTGATGGGCCTTACAGTGCTGTCCTGATTCTCTTACGGATGACATGTGGGAGACTAATGTGGGGGATGCACCAAGTGCAATGTGGGGTCTGATGTCTCTGGGTTCCCAGCAAAGTAAAGCCCTAATAGAAGATTGTCTCCAATCTAGCAAGCTGCTATCAGTCTGCATTGCCTCCAGCCCAGCCTGGCTCATCACGCAGCAGTGAGGAACGCCAGCCAGCATCTGTCTGGTCAGCCTTACATATGAACAAAAGGAATGCAACCTCCTTCCGCCAACTTCCACCCCCCAGCTCTCCAACCCATGGTTTTCTTGTTTTCATGCACTGCAGTAAACCCCTTTGATCTAGCAAGCGGACTTTGCACGTGCAAGTTGGGTGACCAGCCCGCATCTGCCTCCCTGCCTGTGAACCCCACACTGAGAGCTCTTTGTCTGTCAGGGCAATCACACCCTTTTACACAGAGCCCGCACTGGCAAACTGCTCTTGCATGACATACTAATAAACTACCAGCCAAAGGAAAATATCTCGCAATCATTTCAGACCCTCTGGCTCAGCCACTGACTAAGCCAAGTGGCTACTAGCCATTGCCACTGCTGGGTGCATTTGCAAGCCACAGTACACTCAGCTCACGGTATGAAAAAAACAAAGCAAGGATGGAGAAAAGGGCTCCTTGTCCCTAGCCCTGAAGGCATGCATGGGAAAGGAGGCAGCCCTGCCATTTATAATTCAGTCCCAAGTTGCCATAGTTATTCCTCTCTGTCCCTCTCTTTTACAGGAGGCTGGAGCTCCCTGCAGGGAAATCCCACTGCAGAGGTCAGTGTGAACAGATTTAATGTCTTGATTGTACCAGCTCTGATTTAAGGCATCCAATGGTCAGTGTTTTTTAAGGGAACAGAGCACTTAAGGAGGATGAGTGGGTCTGAATGGCTTTGTGCTTTGGACTCAAATAAGCTAGTTAGATAAGCCCATCACACCCCTCCCCTCAATTCACTCAGATTGCTCCCAAGATGTAAACGTTCAAAAGTATTTAGACAATCTGCTTTCCACAGAGAAAAACAGGAGCCATGTGCCTACCTGCTCCAAGATTCTGAATCAAAGATGTATTTTAACAACAAGGCTGCATCCAGTCCTCATCGCAAAATGAAACCACGCTTTCTACACAGCTATGCACAGCTAGGATATGGTCAGGTGTAGGCTAGTTATATGGCTGCAGAGACAGGAGAGCTGTTCATCCAGGTTTGTATTCCTTCTTGTCTTTGCCTTCCTGCTTTCCTAACAACCTATGCTACCTGTTTAGGACTTGGTGGATGGGAACACGAACACCCCCACAAACTAGTAAACGGTTTAGGGGATGGTTAAACCACTGATGGTTTAAGTGGCAAGATCAGAGGTGTAGCTGAACCCACTAGGTGAGGTGCTAAGAGTGGGAGGTGTGGGCACTGCACCCGGGCAGCTGCAGTCTCATCTTCTGATACAGGTCTTCCCCACCTGCAAGCAAAGGTAGACTAACCTTTCTCACCATGTTGAGCACTGCTGTGGATGGGCAGACACATACATGCCAATGGCACTATGTACAGTCTAAGGCTATTCAACAGAACTATCAGAGAACCAGTGAGAAATGTTTCTCATCATGGATTAATTGTAAAACATAACCTTTCACATGCGGATGTTACTGAGCGGAAAGGTTTTGACCTCAGATACAGAATTCAACCAGACCTAAGGCTGGGTTGAAAAGCATGCAAAATCGTGCAAGATTTTGACTCCAAAGGGTGGAGGTGTTGAAAGAGTAGTGGGTTTTGCAAGCGCTCTCTCAGGACTCCTTGTGCACATCCCTACCTATTGGGTGACAAAACCAGAAAAACTCCCAAGTTCACCCTTTCTAGGCGATCGTGTCACATCCCTGACTAACTTCAGGAAGAGCTGTGTAAGACCCATCACTTCCAGCTTGAGGAGGAACACATGGGTCACATCTGAACAGACAAGACCACTGCATCAACAGCTCTCATGCTCTGCATTTGTGCCTTCACGGGAGCCTTGTCACCTGATGGAAGGCCTTGGCTGGGATGCCCCCCCGGACAGCCCCAATGGGGGCCAGCCTCACAGCGGCACTGGCGCTACGAGGAGCCTCCTGACCACATTGCTGCAGAGTTTAAAATGACTGCACTACTTTCACTGGCTTTCAAATCACTGGATCACAAGTGAGGTCACTCCTGGCAAGGTGGCTATCCCCAGTAAAAGCACTAGAAAGCCCATATAAAAAGATCAAAACCAATGCCTTTCATGTCTTAATATGATTTATACTTCAAACCATGTAACTTTTATGGGGCTGCCTAGTATTTGATGGATGCAGCTCTCTTAACAAGCCACACATTTGTTTGATTTACTGCACTGGTCCAACATGTTATTTTCTACCTTGCAAGAACAACCTCGCTTATAGGAATCTGCCTCCATGATAAGATCGTGAATTAAATGTGCAGTTATCGTAAGAGACCACACATTTTACAGTAAAATTGAGAAAACTGATTACAGCAATCCCTCTAGAAACAAGAATAATCACATGATAAGACAATGCTAATGGGAATTTATCATCTCTCATCACATGTGAAGCTTAGAACAAAGCAGCAATGCATGCGAACTGCACCGCTATTACTGCCAATGAATACCAGACGAAAAGCTACTGTGGACTATGAACAAATGACAGGAGAGAGGGGATCCTGAACATCCAAACCTAAGCCAATTCAGTATGCTTCAACAAGCTTATACAGCACAGCTTACATGCAACATTAGTAAATATTACCCAGAATAATAGCCTGACATCTTTCCATACATCCTGTTCCCTCTCCACCTGCACTATTCCATTCAAACTCCATGTCATTCTTTCATTTGTTCTCACTGTATTTTATCACCACAGAAGTCCAAGATCCTGAGTACTTCAAGGGTACATGCATCTGCATACCTGCATGCCTGCATCTACACATGTGCTCTCTCACACACACGTTATTCCTAAACTGCCTAACTCAGATGAGAAACACATTTTTCTCTCCCCTCCATAAAAAAGGTAACAGAAACCTACCCATGCTATTTTCTATTTGAAGCAATTAACACTTGACTAAAATGTACATTTTTAAAGTTGTCTTGGGGAAGTGAGTGCCGAAAACCCAAACTGGCATGCCGACAGTTTTAACATGAATAATACATCTACAACCCTTAGGTATCTTGAAATTACTCTGCATCAAGCCCTATAGGACATATGAAACCCTAACAGGTTAATGGTAGATGGTGAACCTGTCTGTTCTATTGAATAATGGGTACATTTGCTGGTCTATCGTATTTTTCCACTGCCCTGTTTCATAGACAGAAGCTTGGACTTTCAGAAGAATATTTTTTTTCTTTTCTAAATGAGAATAAAAGGAGATGGTTACGGTTAGGTGGTGGAGGACAAGATGAGAGAAGCATCCTACAAAAGTACCTGTATGAGTCCTCTGGTGAGCCTTTAAGTGGGAGCTCTTTGTATAAACCTTCCGGCACCCATTAAATTGGCAGCGATGAACCCTCTTCTTGTTTTCTGGTGATGCTTCTGCCCCTGTACCTCCTTGTTCACTGTCACTGTGCCCGCTTTTTATCGTCCCCGCGGTTGCTGTTGCTACACCCACTTTCACAGAGCTGAGTGAAGTTTTCTTGGCCACCAATTTCAACGTCACTGTGCCATCCACCGCTGAGAGAGTTTGTGAGGTTTTTACAAGGTGGCGGCTGAGCTCCGGAGAGGAAGGGGGCGTTAATGAGGTTACTGCATTGAGTTGGGCCTGGTTGACGGCTGTGTAGCCTTCTGTGGAAGAGCTGGTGGACTGCAAACTGAGGCACGTCTCAGACAGCAGCTTGTCCCGTGAGAGGATAATGTCCATGTTGGCGCTTTTGTCACATGTACTTGTCTCCGCTGGTAAAAGGATGGGATCCAGCCGTCGGATACTGTCCTCTGCATCTGGAGCTGAGGAGGCATGAAGGAAGCAGTCCAAATCCTCACCAAAGGTCTCAGAGATCTTCCGTGGTTCAGTCTGAAGGTATCGCTCCAATTCCAGGCATGTCTGCAGGAGGGGAAGGGAGAGGGCAGGGAAAGAAACCACTGTTAGAGAGAGATTACAGCATAGCTCCCACCTAGAGCAGGAGAACAATGTGGACCAGAGCCATTCAGAGACAGCACTCATGCACACCAGCACCTTCTCACGAGATGGTCACATTTTGGGAGACATGAGGATTTGGCTTGTCTGATGCTGCTCTGAGACAGTGTGGGAATATCCACATACGGTAGCAGATATTATGCTAGAAGTGAAGATACAACAACCCGAAAGCATCCACTACCTTTTCATGAAAATCTGTGCATTGTTGCACAGATACCAGGTCCTTCCCAGTTTTAAGCATAATCTGACCAACAGTCACTGTCATATGAAACTATTCTAATGGCCCCATTGCCTGGCTACATACAAGCAAAAAGTCACCTCACCAAAGAACTGCTTCCTTCACAAACTTTAACTTTCACTCCAAATTTAAGTCAGCATAGTTGGCTGGGGCCCAATCTGTTCCTAAACCAGCACAATTCTAAAGTGTAGCATTTTAAGATAGGAGACAGAGAAGAACTTCCAGTGACACCGCAGCTTGTTTAAAGGGCCTGGGAGAAGGAAAGATGACAGAAAAAAGGAACCTACTGTCAGTTTTAGAGGGGTTTTGGCACATCTGGTCAAATGGGGGCTTCCTGTGTACAGGACACCAGACTTGCCAACAAACATGTACCGTATTAAAAAGTAGCTGAAGTTGCAGTCAAAGATGCTGCCACATAAAAATGTGTTCCTGCATCTCCACAGCAGTGATCATCAGCATGAAGATGGGGTGAGCCTCCTACTTGAATGTACCTTATTATGAGGTGCCCTGAGCTAGCCCAAATAAAGCCTCCAGGCACCATCACGCTGCCCAGTGTTCTCCATAATCAACATTACAAACTTTTATTGTTTATAGAAAACTGTTTGCTGTAGTTTCAAGAGCTTTTAATGGAGTTTATTAGTGCTATTTTTCATTTCTTGCTGCCTGAAAGACTAGCTGGTTTAATACCACCACTGCAATTTTACAGGACTTGGAGAAAGAGACATTCTAACAAATACTTTTTGGAAACCTCTAAAGACTACTCCTCAGACAACACTTCTAGAGATATTAAGAAAGGGATTTTAGGCAAAAATTTTCAGCCTATGGGAGCTGGCAACCCAACTATGTCTCAACCTGGACAGTCCAAGATCAAGAAACAAAAGCTTAGTATGACCAGAGGAGAGACAGAGACTCCTGCCTTCTGGCTACAAAGGTCCCATCAACAGGAGTGTAAAGAGGCCCCACTCACACCTCTCTAGGAGCTGCCAGGTAACTCAAGATTATTACTTCCAATGTACCTAGGAAGCAGCACTGCTGGTTGCAGATACAATATGGTGGGATAACTTTCAGAGTTCACAACAGCATTTGCCAGACAGTTATCTGTTGCTTCTTTTTAAAATTACAGCTGATTATAGACCTGAGCTGTAGAGATGGACTTGGCCAAAAAGCAATAGAACGGCAATATATGCAAGTGTGACGTGCTATACTTCAGCATGTATGTTATTTTTAGAGGCATAACACTGTATGTATGATGTGTCTGCACGCAGGCCTGGAGGTGGGACACTTATCAGCTAGTAGGTGCCTTAAGCAACCTTTCCATTTTCTTTTTAAAGTGCATTTCTGGGACCGTGAGGAATGGCTTTAGCTGGAGATCTGGTCTCTCCCTGGATGAATCCTAACAGGTTTTGGGAGCAGCTTTCCAACATGCCCCACAGTGTTTCAAATTACCCCCACCACCAGGAGAGGTGATGCTTTTGAATTCCCCACATCATGTAATTTGGGTTTTTTGGCCCACTTAGCCTTCATCCAGTGGGGAGAAACAGGTTTAGGGCCTAATAAATAAAAGTCTTCCAAAGGAAAGAGCAAGCATAATCACAAATTAGGGGTGGAAACGGGGAAAAAAAAAGAAGAAGAAAAAAAGAGACAGGAACTCAAGGCCATTAAATCTGATGACAGTGACATGACATTTCAATTGCTGTGGGATCAGAAAGCTGTGTGCCGGCTCCAGGCTGCCCATGGAGGGGAGGCAAGCAGGAGGTGCTGCTCCTTTAAGACATCACTACCCCACGACAACAATAGTGGGCCTGACAGTTTTTTCCAGCTTCACCATTAATTTTCCATAAAGAGCAGTTTCTCGATGAGCCCTTTTCAGGCAAAGCCTGATGCTTCAGAAACCTGTAATTATTCCTGGCTCCCCCCCTCCCGCAGCCATTGCACCTGTGCCATTTCAAGACACCAGCTGGTCATGTCTTGCCTTCTGCCTCTGAAATCCAAAACCAGTGGATCAAGCCCATCTCCCCATAGAGTGGGGAAAAAAACAACTCAAAGAAACAATATAATGCGGTCCCTCCCTCCCACC
>JANZLQ010000001.1:23961638-23991002 GCA_026212715.1 Elanus axillaris | reverse complement strand
CCCACCCCCCCTGAGCCTCTCCACCAAGTCAATAGAGGGGAAGAGCCTAGCAACGCTGAGCCAGAAAAGCCCTCCACCTAATCTGCATGGCAGACAAAGCCTGGCGAGGGGTTACAGCCACAGCCCTTCCTTCACCCCCCGCCTGCGCCCTACCTGCTGCTGCATTTGCCAGAGCAGGCCATTGCCAGCAGAAACAAAGTGTCTTGCCCCATATGCACCTCCCAGCTTCTGCCAAGTACCTTACTGGACCTTCCCTCCTCTGGGCCCAAATCACCCAGGGAATGCTAAAGCAGGGTTTTGAAACCAGCTTGCTTTCTTCACTCCTGCCCTGGCAAGGTAATTTTTAGGCCAACTAAGCCCACCTCCTTGTCTTGAGCTCTGACCTGGAGAAACCAGTCAGGCTGAGACCACCAAGGTCTCCACTCCAGCCCCGTGGATGGTCAGGAGGGGCAGGAGAGTTTTTTGGTCTCCATTCCTGCAAAGTTGGGAGTGCATGAAAAACTTGTGGGACCAGCAGGATATTGACCACTATCCACTGAGATACGAACCCAAACTGCTGGATTCAGATGATGGGGAACCCCTGTAGATCTCCTACTTCCACTACCAGCCTGGTAGGAAAATGGTCCAAGGATACCTAAGACAGGAGAGAGCTGCTCTTGTCATAGTTCTGTTGGATGCCCAGCTTCTCCTGGGGGGGAGCTTTGTGTAATGGATGTGATATGTGTCACATGCGACATTAAGTCTGACTATCCTTTGGTTGCTACATTGCAGGCAACTTGGTGGGTATTAAACTTTCTTACCCAGTGCCTGTAGGATTTACAGCAATAAAGACTTCAAAAACTACAATGGGAAGAGGATGATGGCTCCCTTCAGGAACACAAGAAGATCCATAAGATCGCTCTTTGCTGTCAAGCCAGTTTCGCAGGCTAGGAATAAAAAGTGACCCATTACTTCAACCCATCTGCCCTGATTAACAAGGGTCATTCTCCTTGCGCATTGCTCCTCAATTTAGCCATTTAAAAGAAATGATGATTCATGGCTGACAAATAAAGGATGTGACTTTGCAAGACCCCAGGTACTTGCAGAAAGCCAGCTAGAAAAGGATGGCAGTCTGGCATGTGGGCAGTCCCGAGAAGTCTGATTTTTCAATTTTGGATACAATTGCAAAAAGGCTCACTTTCCGAGCAGAGGCACATGTCCATCACCCGCAAGAACACTGTGTGTTTCCTGCCCATGCACCAGTAACTCATAAGATCTCTTTGCTCCCTACATTATACTATCATCGCAGCCCTCTGGGGCACATACAGCAGCAGAATACATGTAAACTGCACACTATGACACATCCACATGCGGCACCAGATCCTTCAGACAGTACAAGACAGCGACTGTAGTGCTGTCCTACACCTGGTAAGGACCTACCTCTTGTTTGTTAGTTCTTTCAGAGCTTGCAGTAGCACTGATCCAAGGAAATTGTGTTAGTACGTCTGTCAATTCAGAAAGGTATGACCTCTAATCTACTTGTATTCTTACCTCTGGAGCTCACCTAAAGCTCATCTACTGAAAGTAAAGATTATTTACCAAACACATTGAGTATGTTCACCACTATGAAATACAAGCAAGAGCAGCCCAGCGTGTGCCTCTGAGCCAGAGATGTGATACATGTGTATCATTTTCAGCACAGTTTAGCACTCACCTGATTCTGCAGCCAGCAGAAATCAAGACAGTTTTGCTACTAACTGCAACAACAAGACAAACCCCAGACTTCCCAGTCCCTCCCAGAATTGCAGATACTCAGTTTGGCTCAGGCAGCCTAAATTTTAGGGTGCTTGTCAGCTGTCGAGGTTAAAGTGCAACCCAGAACATTCAAAATCCAGGTATGAAGGAGCTGGAGTCACCACTCATGATGCTGATGTTTGACTTCATCACTCTCCCCCCAGAGAGCAACCAGCAGGAGGGCTCCAGCTGGGACGACCACCATCATCAATGTGCCGAGCCTCAAGGCAGCGTATGGCAGAGACACAATGTCTCTGTCTCTGAAGAGAATGATAAGGGAAAGACATGCCCATAGGCCAGGAGCCTCTGCAGGGACACAAGTTTGGCATCTGGGTTCAGGTCCAGGCAGCTCTGGAAAACCTAATTCCAACTGATGACCCAAAATGAACTCTCAGTTCCCAGGGTATAAATCTAAACTTGCTCCAATGAGTTGCAAGAACTGGTCTTAATTGGCAGCCATGTTGTGTATCAGAATTTGACCCATACATAGAGGCTCTTGAAAAGTCACAGGTCACTTCAGAAGCACCTGCCTATGCTGTGAAGTCTTTACAGCACTCAAACCCCTGGGTGTTTTGCATAGCTAAAGACAGGACAATGTGGCAACAGTAAAGTTCTGCCAAGGGTAAAACAAAGCCCAAACACTTACAGCGATTTGAGGACAGAAAGTCAGGCAAGACACCTCATCAACACACATTTATTGGGTTCCTCTGTTTTATTGATGCTGAAGTATTTTGTAACATCTTGATTTTAAATTTTTCTAGCAGATCATGGGAAGTTCTTATCTGGAAGTGCTAGTTACTTCTAAGTGCCATTTTACTGCAGATATAATTGGACATCAAGCACCGATCTTGGAAGTTATCCAAATCCTAATTAAGAAGTTGGATACTTAGATCAGGCTGTGACAGAGAATGAAAATGTCAAATGTGGTTGACAAGCAGGTCTGATCTACCAGCTCTGTTTACAATACTTGAAAGAATTTTCTTTGCAGAATAATTTATATGAGTAATGCAGAATTATACATGCAATACTGAAGGTCAAATTCCAACCTCCATCATGATGCCATTGCTTTCCACTGGCATATAAAAAAGGGACCTCAACTCTAACTTTAAATAACTGTGGAAGTCTCAAGGCTGAAAAGGAAGAGAAAGCATCCTCAACCTGAAAGCAACCCAAAACAATAATTCTAAGGCCAGTGGCAGTGCAGTTCACTCAAGCTCAGAGCAAACAGTGGCACCAGGTCCCATGCTGAGTGTCAGTATTTAATTCTTCAGAAGAACAGCGAAAGCTTTGAGCTACAGTGGCACTTGCACTGCTGATGCCAGAGGCAGATATTGAACTGGATGTTGTGGGGCAGCCCTGAAGAGGAATAAGAGATTCAAAACTCACCTGCCTTTCCTGAAATACCATGCTCTTTTTGTCCTTAACCCTAAAATAAGGTTTGAAAGATACATCTTTTTCCCACTGCCAAAAGCCTTCATTACTTCCTGAACAACAACAAAACCCAATACTCTTGCCTATCTATTCCAAGATTGTCATCTGTTCCCACCCAGCTGCCAAAACCTCCAGCTTTTCCTCTTGGCAACCTCTACTGGGCAGTTGCTAGTTGTCAAAAAGCTGCAGCACATCAGAAGCTTAACATTTGGGACAGCATAAAATAAACAGAATTTTAGTATTAAAATAAGTAGTTTTGCAAAATACACTTGGGAAAATAGGAAAACCTCAGTCTGAAATAAATGAATAGTAGGAAAAAGTATCAGGCAATAGCAAATCATTTCTATTGCAAAGGATTTAAGACAAAACTCCTAGTCATGTGCCAGTACATCTCACCTACGTGTTATATAGTTCATTGAAAAAAAAGACAGCTAAAACCACTTCTCAGGTACAACAATAAGACACTTAATGACAGCTAACTCATTGTAAATATCTGCATGCATTTTCTTAATCCCTTGTATATATGAAGCAAATCAAGTTAATTGTATGCTCAACAAACAGGCTTTTGCCAAGAGCAAAAAGCAGACACACGTGTAGTCAGCAAAGATCATCTGATACACAAAGACTTGTTTTCCTGTGGTAACCTCACCATATGCCTGAGCTGTCAGGCTAGTCCTCTCTAGCACCAGCAGAATGGGTCTCACCAGCCACCAGAGTCTGCAATGGACAAGTCTATTAAGTCTTGACTACACTACACAGGACTTAAACCTCTGTTTGCAAATTTCTTCAATATAATAATGGCCCATGACCATTTTCCCCCTCGGTCCCTGCCCAAAGAACGAACCTTTAAGGAAATGTATTTAGCCAAACCAGCCATTCACTGTTACTCATGCACAACAGCACTCTCAATGAACACTCTCCTACCACAACACAGATGGCTTTCTCTCTGGATCTTCTCCACAGCATTTTTCTTCAGAGCATAAAAGATGCTGAAATCAGAAGCCACAACTGAATTCAGCAAAGATACATTTCAGTGTAAAAAGTTCTGCAGATTTACTTAAAGGACAGAATCACTACCTTCATATAAACATAAGCCACTTTCCTGTTGCTCTGGGGCATGATGTAACAAGAGTTATCAAAGACTTTGATCAGCCTCTGAAGCTCAAAGGATCAAACCCAATTTTGCCATAAATTAGCAATTTTCACCAGCAGAAATGGGTGGTAAAACAAATGTCTCAAACAGAAAAAAAGTCTGAACCCGTAACCCTAACCACGAGTCAAAATCAAGATTTTTTCCCAAACTTAGTGATAATGAAATATATCTCATCTAACAAATACTCTTTTAAATGGACAACCCAAAATTGTTCACCAAAAATCTGTGGTATTTGGGCTCTAAGCATAGAGAATTTCAGTGCACTGGTTGTGAGATATTGAACAAAGGACTGCAGCTAAGCGTGGCTGAATTTGATAGGCATCTAGATAAAAAAAAAAGGATGAAAGAAATCTGCAAACACTGAACCAGGGCTTTGGAGGGCTTTTGTTGTTTTTTGACTGTTTAATAAAGATAGAAAAAATATCTGCAACTGGTCACAACAACAAAAAATAGCATCAATGTCAGCAAAGGATTAAGGATAGCCAAATCAAGAATTCAAAAGTGCAGGCTGCCCATTGTGCTAGTATAAAAACATGATAAAGCCCATGTGTGCTTGTATACCAGCACATGCCCTGCATACTGCCATGCAGTCCAGACAGCAAGTAGCCATACAATGACCATCTGAGAAATGATACATACACAAAGTGTGTTTGAAAATCATTCTGAAAAGATCATTTATTCATATAACAACCTTGGATGGCTTTGAGTGAGCTGGCTAGTGGCCCTCACTGCAAACTTTTCTCCAAACTTCATCAAGTGTGTATTTAACCTGTTGCCGCCTGGTTTGGAAGCAGCTTTAGTTTAGCATTATACATAGTGAAAAGGCACAATTAGCTCCTTGAATTGCCAGTCCTAGCTCTCACCGAAATCAAAGGATCAGAGCATGCCCAAGAGTGTGGTAAACTTCTCACAGGAAATGGATATGCAACAGCAAATGCTGACGGCTGTGGAATGTACAAAGCAGAGCAATATTTTAGGTCTCGATCCTCAATTAAGATTCATCCTTACAAAGTACTGAAGTGGGGTTACACAGCAGAATTGGATTCCTTGTAATTACTCTGGATAGGATCATGAATGAAAAAATGTACTCCTTAGAGATGTTTCATTAACATCCAGAGAGAGCTTAACATTTCCTCCTCAGCAGCTGACACAAACATATACACCAGTTGTGTTCACCCACTCTCAGGCAACAGCATATTCGTAAGCACAATTCTTCACAATTAGATTATTAAATCAAACCTGGAGAACAGATGTGATCAATACGCTCAATATACATTTCATAAGAGTCCTGGGTTGTGAGTCATCTCTTCTGCTCTGACCTAAAAACATATTAAACAAGAGGATGCATAACACTGAATTCCTAACCCAAAAACATGCAATTCCTCATCTTGACTATGCGTGATCAACATTTTTGTGCTAGGACTACCGTATCTACCCTGTACATGATGCCCATTCATTATCACATCTCATGGCTCAAAAAACCTTTTCTATGTTCCCTTTTGTATTATTTTTGGCTGTGGGGAGGAAGAGGTGGGGACCTGTCTGGGAAACAGGAAGCAGGAGGAAGGAGGGGAACATGTTGTAGAATAAGGACAGAACAAAAAAGAATTTAAAAAGCATTTATGTAACTTCTAAATGATAATAAACATATAGGACCAAATCCTGCCTCTGGCCACACAGGGAGCAGTGGGCTCTGGCTGAAGTTTAAACTTTAACGTGAGCACAGCAACTGTCCAAGCACATTTGCAAAAAGCCATTTGCTGCTTTTTTCTTTTTTTTTTTTTAAATCATTGGGCAATTTGTTATCTTACAAGAGCAAGAAGATGCATGTGCTACTGTGATAAATATGCCAGTCTGGGCAAGGAAAAGAGAAGACAACAGACCTGAGTTTCGCCATTGCATCAAGAAAAAAAACTCAGACTGGAAACAAAGCGATGGGAAGCACAACCGGATTCTCAGCTGGGGTAAATCAGCACAGAGCAGCCCTGATTTCATGGTTCCTGTTTACATCAGCTGAGGATGTTGCCAACACTCAAACTCCATGAAATTCTGCTGTTGATTAGTGCCATTTAACTCTGTGGCTTACATGAAGCAGAATTTGACATGGCTGGAGATGGTTACTTTATATTACAAATCTTGACTACTTTATTAGGAGCAATGTGACCAAAATAGAAAAATGGGAAGAATTTAAAAACAACACCACTTCAGACATCCTGATACTTGGATTTGTTTCTTTTCTCTCTTTTTTTTTTTTTTTTTAAATTTGAGCAGTCTGTATGGAGATATTCACAAACTGGTTTCTGCCACTCCTAGGCCAGAGTTTTCATCATCTATGCGCAGAAACAACAGCCTTCACACTTGAATGTCCCACTGCAGGTAAACTTGCCTCTCACCCAAAAGCCAGGTGCCCTCCAAAGGATGCTCCCTTACAGCTAAGGGTGTTTTTCCATTGCTTTTCTTTCCTACACTGCTCTGCCAAGGCAGTTGTTCCAAAACTCTAGCCACGAGGGATTTTGATCAGGCTCAAATCTCCCAGACAGTGCACTTGGGCTGCTATGCACCCTGATAAAAGCAGCACAGTCCTCTTTAAAAGCAATTTGCTAGAGCGCATTGGTAAAGTGCCTGCCAGTACTGGCCCAGCTGCTCAGCAGCAACCCAAGCAGCTGCCCACAGGCATCTGAGGAGACCTGTATCCCCAAAATGCATTAGACCAAACAAAAAGAAGATCTGGCAGGGCCTTTTGTGGATATCATTAGCAACTCAAGGTGCACTGTCAGAACGGGACATGGCACTGCTCACTCCTCATGAAAGGATCATGAGACCAGCCTCGCATTAGCGTGGTTTCCAGCAGGCTGTACAGCTACCAGCTGCAGTATGGCACAGGAAGCCAGGAGATCCCATTAAGGGCCCTGCCATTTATCGACTTGAGAAAGCTCAGCAGGTCATATCACCAACTGCTCAGAGTCAGCACACCTTTATGAGCCAATTTACACAACCACAGCTCTCGCACTGGCTCACTTTCTTCGGTCTGTTGACTGTAGACACCCACCCAGTTGTTATGGATTTTAATATGCTGCAATATGAAAGTGCTATTTCAGGACAAAGTTATTAATAGCAAAGCAGCCAGAAAATAGCCTAGAAGGAATGCAATGTCTTGGTGTTCCTGGAAGATACGATGACTTCCCAGCATCCAAGCAGCCACCATGGTTAATTCAAGATGTTTCTGTGCACAAGACTGTCTTTTGTTAGAGGAGCTAACTATATGATAAGCCATCATGTCATGCCTTCATAGAAATGCCCTGAATGGGTAACTGCAGACTCCCAAGTCTGCAGAGCCTACAGTGCAGAAAGGCCCAAAGGGTGGTACTTTGTTACACTAAGCAGACTGGTGAAAAGCAGAGCCCGGGCACTGCAGTGAAGTATCAGGAGAAACAGAGGCCAGGAGAAGCTCTACTCTTCCTGAAGGAGGTGGAGGATGGGGTGGGACCTGTTTGAGCCCTGCTCAGAAACCTGTCTGACTCCAGGACCTCAGAAATGCTCTTCTTTTCAGCCTCTCTTCCCCTACAAGCACCCTCTCCTTCCCTTGTTTCTTCACATTGCATCTCCTCAGCAACACTCTTTACTTGTGTAGGAGTCTCACAGTCAAGGCAAGACACTGTCCCTTTTCACCCTTTTCATGCTCTCTCTTAAACCTTCTGTTTCTCCTGGCAAAATATTCCTGGAAATGTATTGGAGAATACTGTGCAAAATGACCAGACCCTGCCTCAAGTTTATGTTGGCACCTTTCCCCCTAATATTAATGGGGAGGGTTCCCAAATTAATTCCAGGTACATAACCAAACACAGCACTCAGCACCACCTTGCGGAGATGATGCTGGATGAAGGCATCTCTCTGCTGGCAAGGCTTTTAGCATCCCTTCTGCCTGCACCCTTGCTGCTTAGAGACTCTCTGTGAGGCCCTCTGTGAGACCTTCAGCTTTCCAGCCCCACCCCTAAGTATCCTTCTTGAGCAAACTGAATGAAACTCGACACTGAGTCTTTCCCTGAGACAAAAAGGCCCAAATGATGATGTCTAGAATTAGAAGATGTCACATTCACGGCATTACAGCCTTATCCATTAAACCACCACAGACAGCTCCAGCTTGCTACCAAACACGCACTGCAGGGAACTCTCCTCCCCCACCTCTCCCCCTCTGCCTCACCACTCTCCAGAAAGGAAACAAACAAAACCCACTTACCAACAAGGAAAAGAGGAAACATATTGTAGTCACTATAATCCCAACAGTGGACATGTTATCTGGCATATTTCCAATTCAGACGTTTAAAAAATGTAGTTAGTTTACCTTAAGTGTCCTATTTCCCCCATTTCCCTTTTCCACTCTATTTAAGCCTATATAGCATCTCCCGAGATAAGCCTGCCTTTGTGGGTTGGCTGTATACCACTCCTTCCCTCTATTGTCTTTCTGAGATGGGATGGAAGTCTCCAGTGTCACGGCTTGGAAGACCACAGACAGGCTCTCTTGGCTTGGTTTGTGGGAAGGGGAAGAATGGGAACTGAGGAAGGACAATATCTCCTGCTGCAGGAGGGGAGTCCTCTTCCTCACAGTACAACCAATCCTCCCTAGCATTTTGTTCATCATTGATACTGCTTAACTAAAGCTGGTTTTAGTAGCCCCCAAAGGCAGAGTCTGTTGCCAGCTATCGTCATCCCAAACACTTCAGACCTCTGTCACCGTGCTTTGGTACAATCCCTGCAATAGCTAAACACAAACATTATGTTCCCTCAAGTACAAATTATAGTTTTCAGGAGCTGCAATTTTATTTTGGTTATAAACACACAAAGGTAACCTTTATGCTTGGAGAGGAGGAGCCATGTGAGAGACCACAGGCTGAGTCTCTGCTTCACAGGGAACATTCCTGGGAGCACTTTGCTGCTTCGCCTCCAGCCGGCTCTGCTTCCCAAGCAGTTGTGCTTCCCAAGCGGTTGCATGATATCACAGCTGAAGAGAGAGCCAAAATGCCTTGTGGTGGCTGGCGCTGCTGCAGGGATCTGCTTCAGACCCAGCAGTCCTGGAACTGGGACTCAGAAAGGGAGACAAATGCACTCAAACTATGCTTCTTTAGCTATAGCTGGCACTACTGGCAGCCTACACATTCAGGAGACAATTTTCCAGGCATGACTTGTGACTTGGTTGCCACCCTGAGCCCCCGCAGAATACATTGCAGCGCTTCTGAACATGTGGGCTCTTCTCAGGGTGCCCCAGAGATGCTCCCACCATCGCCAGACCAAGGTTCAGGGGTTTTTCTCCATTTCAAACATCTCTAACAGTTCCCTGCTCTGCAGATCGCTAGCCAGCACCAAGCTCACACCTGTCAAAGAAGCACGATGTCAAATTGCCCCCAGGAGCTCCTGAGTGCCCCTAGGCAATTCAGTCCTCCCCGTCTGTTAAGCCTGCTAATGTGTCCCTTCCCTGCCATGAGTAATGGTGCATTCCTGGAAGCAAAAACTGCATTAAAAGTCTTCTTTACATGTGAGCTAAGACCTTTCTTTGCCTCATACCATTTTTACTCATAAATATAATATCAAGGTGATCGTGTTCTTCTCAGACTACTCAGAGTGTTCTGTAAGTAAAACCTGCAACTGGCAATTTATCAGATGGAAAAATAAAAGCCACATTTGGTTTCTCCCTACACTTAAAAATGACCACGTGCAGTCTCTGAAGCAGACTGATCTTTTTAACAAGGTCATGAGTATCAGCCGGGGGCAGGGAACAAAACCACCCTGCACATGTTTTTCCTTCTATGCTGCTTTCTTACTGATGTTTTGCTCACTTTCTAAGCAAAGAGGAAGCCTCTCCTGTTCCCGTCACCCTGTGTTTATCCACATTCCAGCAGCCAGCAGCTGCTCCTCCAGGTGCTCTCAAAGGGCAAACAACTGGATCTTGCTGCAATAAGGTCTTGAGACCCATCCAGCTCCGAGTGAGGTGGGAGCCCTGAGAGTAGAAATGATAAAGGCAGCGGATGGTGGGACACCATGCAATCTTTTGAAAGCATCGCTCCTGCAGGCTAAGACAAAAAGCACAACACACCCTTCACCTAGTGAAAGGACTGGAAAATGCACTTTAGGAGGCACAGCCTTTGGAGTCAGAATAAATCCTCCCAGATGTGCCTGGTGACAAAGCAGCCCAGTTTGATCAATACAGCAGCATTATTAACACTGCACTACCTTATATGAGGATAGTCATATGTTCTTCCTTCTGCTGAGCATGGGGGAAGGGGTGCAAACTCCTACAGCAATTCACAGGGGAAACATCTCTCTCAAAATCATTAAGATTGCACAAAGAATGTGTTACCCATTTCTATGCAAGCTGCTTTTTTGGGAGAGCCCTGCTTCACTAGAATTGACCAAGCTCAGGTGGAATCCCAGAAAGTGCATGCTTTATAGTTTTCTCAAAATGAAATTTTGTTTTTAATTACTTTAGTACCCCTACCTTCAGGTTTTTTTCTGCAGCCATGAATACCCTTCCTTTTGGGGGCTTGGTACAGACACAAATGTAGGCGATTAACATGATTAGCAAATTTTGTAAAATGATTATGAGAATAAGGGGTTCAGTTAAGTGCATTTTGATTCAAGCAGAAGTAATGGTAGTAAAAGGGTATGTATCACTGCTGCTCCTGAGCCCCAGCCAGAGTCATGGCCTTTCTGTGTTTGGCTCAACAAAGAGTTACAGACAATCCTGGTGAGTAACTCGGGAATTGGCAAGAGAATGCAAGGGGAAGAAAAACAGCCCTAGCTAATCACCTGCTTAACCACAGCCAGCAAATCTGAGGATTTTGTAAAAACTAGGTCCTGTGTGTGCCTCATGACAAGTTTGAAGCCAGCTGGAGCAGTACACCCCTATGCCAGGTGACTCAGTGTGGGAGAAAACATAGCAGAGAGGCTAAAGACCGAGTGGTAAATACTGACAGCATGGGAGGAAGGACTGACTGTAATAATAAACACAAGGCCAGCAAACGGCCTTCAAAACCAGGAGAAAGACCTTCTTACCCACAGAGAGGTGTGTCATCCATTGCTGGAAAGAAAAACTACCACAGAAATGCTGCATCGGCAGCAGCTGTCTTTCCCCAGCACTCAGCTGGGACAACACATTGTCAAAAACAGGGAAAACGACAGACTCGCTCCCCCTCCACAGGGAAGAAATCTTGCCATGTATCCCCTCTGCCACCTCTCCACCAAAAATTACTGAGACTATCAAAGCCAAACCCTGCACCAGGGAGGTGAAATGCTGAGTTTGAGCACACCAGGCCACCTTCATGCTGTGTCTGCTAAGTGTTTCTCACCAGAGAAGTGTGGTGCTGCTCCAGAGCTGCTGGCACAAAGTCCTCCCAGAAAGGGGTGCTGCAAAAGTGTCTAGACACACTAAAATTAAAAAGAACAAATTATATGACACTGCCCACTGTCTGCAAACCAGGGCCAGATTCTCAGAGGGAGGAGTAAATTGCTAGCACAGTAATCGTAGCTAGTGGTGTCATCTTAATTTACACTAAGTAAGGATCTGGCCCAGAAAAATATTCCTGTCAAGTTTGCAGCCAAAAATTCCTCTGCTAGACCACATTCCACCAGTTAAACTGGCAGGGAAGACAATTGCAGAAAGAATTTAATTAAAATGGAGATCAGGGAGCTGGTATCCTTTTCAAGCTCTGCTCTCGAATTCCTCTCTCCAACAACTGAGCGCTTGGGTGTCCCGGTTTCCCAGCCTGTAAAATGGGCATGCAACAGCTTCCCTGCTCTCTAAGGGCAATGGCTGTGAAGCATCTTATCTGTTCAAAGCCCAACCATCAAATCAGACAGATATCTGAATGCTCTAAACCTCTGGGTCTTGAATGAAAGGGTATGTATTTTTCTCTGCTGAAACTGCTCTGTCATTGCTCTTGGAAAATTTGAGCTTCAAAATGGCAACCTGCAAGTTTTGCTTTCAAGACTGTAGGTGTCAGGTCCTCTGACTTATCGGGGTACTACTGAGGATTTTTTCTGCTCCAGACTGCACAAATTTGCCAGCACAGACCCTGGTACTGAAATAGAGGTAGGCACAGAGAGTACTGCTTTCCCACAATTTTCTCATTCATATTTTATTTCTGAACTTCAGCGTTTGTACTGATTAACATCTGGATGGACAGTGGATTTTCTGCATACCCCTCTGTTTTCAACTATTCCAGAAGTCATTAGATGGAAGAATACACCCAGGATGTAGACCAGTACAATCACACCATCAAGTCATAAGGATGGTGCCACGTGGTGCTTCATTGTAGCAGGTCTTTTCTTTGTTTTCACTCCTTAATTACTAAAACATTTGGCTTTTTACATGCAGGATCATTAGCAGCAGGACATGGTTTAGGACCTGTTTCTTTACAGTCCTCGCGTTCCACACAAAAACCCCTCACAGATATCCACAGCTTAAGAGCTTGCTGAATAAAGGGGAGAAAGATGACAGTTCCTGTGAGAAGTTTTCACAGAGGCAGAACCAAGCAAAAACCAGCAGAGCCTCACTGCCCGCAGCCAGCTGTACACCTCATTGCTGTTTGGCAAGGCCCTACTATTCTGTTATAACCCCGGCAGACCCTGTATGGGGCAAGCAGCTTTCCTCCTCCACAGGAAGGAGAGGGAATCACACATGTTCTGAAACACCACGAAAATATTTCTTTGCCGTGCAAGCAGCCCAAGCTGACTCAAAGAAGCAGAGATGGTTAAAAGCAGCACAGTGGACAAACACAGCAGGAAGGTCCAGAGCCTGGGGTGACCCGGCAAGCGAACTGAAGAGTGCCTTGCAGTCCAGAGCAGCTAATGCTCTCCCCTCCCCAGCTCAGGCAGGCTCCTTTGCCTTACATGAGCGGCTTTGGAAAATCCTCCTTTAAGGCGTCAGGGGCAGTGAGGCAGGGAGCCACCCTGCTCAAGGCCACCGAAGCCACCCACTCCAGTGGGTGGTGGCAGAGGGGGGGACCCTCCAGAGGGACAGTGGTGGGACCCCACCACTGACCTCGCAGTGTTTTGGGCAGGCCTGCTCTCCCTGCCCGTGTCGGAACACCTCCTTTTCCTGAAGAAAAGGGCAGAGGTGTGCTGGGTGGGCACTGAAATTTGAGGGGCCTTTAACCATGATGCAGGTGAAACACCCACCTCGCATCCATCAGCCATAAAAACAGTGGTCTTCAACTAACTAACCAGCATATAGATACTGTTGCCTGAACAAAGGGCAGCAACTCACAGCAACCTTGTTCTTCCTGATACTAACACCATCATGTGATTTTCAACCAACGGTTGTATTTACGTTTTTAGGCTTTTCAGAACGCTGAGATCTTCCAAGACTCGCTGTCAACAGCCAGCTCTTAGAACCAGCTACCATCAAGACAAGTCATCAGCACCAATTTGACTTCATCCCATTTAAAGCCTATCTGTTTTGTTAAGCAAACAAACAAAAATTTGGCCTCAATTTTTTGTTTCCGTTTACTGTGATGGATCACAGCCCTCACTATAAAAACATGCTTAATAAAAACAAATCAGAAAACTAAGGAAACTGATAAAAAGCTTTCATTGTGAAGAAAAGCAGGGAAAAGAGCTTAAGGAGGAAATGCTAAATTTTTTTGTGATGCCAGAGAGAGGCAGTATGTAAAGAAAACCATGCAGGGGCAAGAAATAAATCCTTGAGATTGAATTTGGAAAAAGACAAATTAATGCATTTATGGAAGAAACAGCAACACAACAGGCACACTCAAAACAAAGCAGAGATCCTGTAAGGCTGAAAAGAGACCTAGAATAGATAAGACACAGAGAAGACCAATATAGCTTCAAGGACACATTCTTAGCATCTGACATACAGGAAAACTGGAAGGAACAGAGAGATGGAAAGTATGACAAAATTGAAAGGGACATGCACATTTATTACTATTTATCATGTCTGTTCCACAGTCAGTGTTATAATCTCCAGTCAATGAACAGGGGTCTCATTTCACATTTAGATAAAAATCCTTGAAAGAGTTAATACAGATAAAGATGGGGAAAAGCGTTACAGACCATGCAGCCATGAACAGGGTGAACCCAAACAAAGCAATGGACTTGCACATGGAGAAGAGACAGAATATGGGAGGGGGAGAAATTAGACTCAGGTAAGAGAGAGAACAGTCTGTTGGATATTCCTCCCCTAAACAAGGTTTTAGCACATGCTTCCAAGGAAAAGCAGGGCCTCGCGCTAGGTGGATTTCAAATGAGACTGGAAAGCACCACAGAAGCACACAATAAGAAATGGCACCTGGGCTGAAGAATTTAATGATCTAACAGTGCTAATTTCTGAGTGTATTTGTTCCTGGACCAGATCTGCTTATATGCATGGTTTATTGTTGCTGGATAAAGGCAGTGATCAAAAATGCCTTTTCATCATATGCACCCTGCTCTTGAACCTCTTTTGCCTTCAAAATTAGCCAGTAAGACCCTCTTGCTGAACACAAGGTCTTCTCTGACCCTTCTCTAACTGCAGAGGCCGAGCCGCAGTCAGAATGTGGTCCTACACCACCTCTGATCCATGACACAACACGACATGGACTTGCTTTTGATTCTAGTCAGTGCAGGAGGAAACCCCCACCTCCACAAACCTGGTCTCTCCTCTGAGACTCATTTCCAACCTGATACACAGTACACGTGTGATGGATTCTCGAAATGAAACACGTCTAGCTACCCGTATGTGCACAAGCAGGGACCCTTCGTGATTTGCATTTACACTACAGCTTTCTGACATCATTAAAACAGAGCAAAAAGGTCTCAAAGAGGACTGACTTACAGAAGTGGATTTTAAGGTCAAAAAGGGCCATTCTGATAATTTAGTCCGACCCTGGATGACACAGCCCATTGAATTACACAAAGGGCTCCTTTAGACGCTCATTTACACCCACTTTCAGGTTGGTTTCCACTGCTGGATATGAAAGCCTGAGGGTAAATCAGAATGGGATCCTTCCTTCTTCCCATGTGCTGAGACTGTTCAGAAACCTCTCCCATCTGTCTTCATTTCACAGATGGGTATTACTGTCCTGGGGCAAGCAATGCCCACACCAGACATCATCCTACCTTGCAGTATTGGGGAGAGCACATTTAGCACTTAGAAACATCTTCTCATTCCCTCACATACCCACATTTTCTTCATTTGAAAACCCAAAGAAAACAAATCATGCTACATCCTTTGTTTTATAGAGGGCTGCTCAGTACCTCCCACTCTTTCATGGAAAGAAAATTTCTTTCCGGTACAGTTTCCATCATTTATTAGCTGAAGGTAGGGGGAGAAATGGTATTTATAAGATGCCTAAGGCCAAGCTCACTATAAAACAGAAATAAGCCAATATAGCTAGAGCACAACTTAGTGGCCTATTGTGCAACATTTTAAAAAACGTACTCTCTCATTATGGCACTTGAGAATATCTCCCCCTCTCCCACCCTGACACCAGTGGAAATACATTTATGAAAGCCATAGAGCAGCAATGTTGTTTTAATCAAATCATTAAAATGGGTATGCTGTTTTCTGCCCACATCCTGATATTTATTCCACATCCTGACAAGACCTGGGATTTGTATAGACCATTCTCCTGCAAGGTGTCAAGTGACTTTGTGGACACTGGGCCAGTGTAAATCTGCGTATCGGCACTGTGACTTTGGCAGATCTGCATCAGTTTGCATCAGCCCAGGATCTGACTCAGTGACTGATGTGAAATCCCCAACATGATGTGGGTACTATTCTTCCCATTTACAAAGAGAAAAAGCATTCAGAACAGAATGCAAAGGTTTCCTTGATCTTTTCCACTTAAACATAAGGAAATGGAAAGAGATAGAAATTCCCATCTTATACCACAGTGCAACAAAATCTGAACAGAGATGCAACTTGCTCAAACAAAACACTGACTGAATTACAAGGCCCTGCAGCTGGTATAGCTCTCACTGCACGAAGATAATCTGTATGAGACAGTCCCAGTGAAGAGGAGTCTTCAACCTAGGGCATCCACTCAGTGTCCAGCTCGACAGGCATCCCAAGACTTGGAAGATGAGTATTCAGCACTTTCTAAGTGTCACATGCACTGGAGGTATTTGGGAATAAGAAACCACCCACACCTTGCTTCCCTTGCTCTCTTTCAAATGTGTTCTTCAAAGAAATGTAACATGAATTTCTCAAGTCAGAAAAATAAATTGCAATGCAGCCTTTGTAGGGCTCTGTGCATCTACTGGTATTCTTCTCAACACTAAGAAACTATGCTGGGAAGTCACCCGTTTACCAGGTCCACACCAGAAAGTAACTCTGCACTGGCATTCTCCTGTTTGCCCTCAAACAAGTGGGGCTTATTCATGTTTTAAACAAACCACCAAAGCTCAGAAAGCCCAAGATGAGCTAGGCACACTCAGTAAAGAGTATTTAAACTGGGTACCCCGAAATTTATTTGCCAGCATCCAAGAAAGATTAATAAAGGAGTACTCTCAGAAAACAAAACTGTCTTGAGTGAGCAGAAAATCAGGGCTGCCTGAAGAGAGGGAGCATGAGCTTTGCAGCCAACTCAGAAGTACAGCATGGTGCCATGGGATCAGGCTGTCCTGGAGGTAAGCGAACCAAGCAGAGCAAGGCCCTCACATTACCTTCTTTAACCACCAAATCACCCCAGCTCCTGAGGCACTGATTCCAGCAAACATCTTCATCCAGGGAAGCACCAGAGACAGCGAATTCAGCTTGTGTCTAGAAGGTTTCATCCTGTAATCAATAGAAGAAACAGCAAAGCTCCTCCTGACCTTAACTGTACAATCAAACACCGTAAGACTCATTCCCTCTAGGAAAAAAATCTCAGATTAAACCAGGCCCTTCCGTTTTCAAACATTATATACAACAATCTTTCTTTTAACTTTAAAAACACAGGAGAGCTAAGGGATACGCCAGTAAGAAAAGTCTATGCTGTTTTCCTGTAGTAAACAGTAGGAAACTACCCCAGGTGACATCCACTTACCCTGAAATTCTCAAACCTGCAAGAGAAGCACCTTACAAGCTCTTTCACTGTGTCACATCAACACTTAAAACAGTCTGCCTCTTCTCCCAAGATACTAGAGACCTCTGAAACTGTAAGTGCTTCCTTCCTCTGTTCTAATCAGACAAACACCCCTTACTCTTACTATTTGACTGCAACCCCCACTGCTTTTTCATGTTTCTTAAAGCCCCAACTCTCAGAGGCTTCTTCTTACATCAGAACCACCTTTCTCAGCACCAAAATCAAGCTCCTGGTTTCCTCAATTGTGCAGGAAAGCCTACAAACATGACTTTACACTATCCCAAAAGATCAGAAACCAAAAACAAACAGAAGAAGCACACACCTTGCTAAGAATCTGATGTACAGCAACTTTCAGATGTTCACAGCCACTCTGAGGTGCTGGCACAGCTTATGAACAGCCAGGGGAGGGCTGTGACACAACCAGAGTGAACTGGGACAGCAGTGTCGGAGACAGAAAAGAGCTATTTTGCCCAAACTGGCTGTATTCTGAAATCAGTCAGTCCAGTGCCCTTTGCTTCTCCCTCATTATTTTAGAATGCAGACACAGTTAAAAGCAAGAGACACTGAAGTTCACCCCCCTCTGATCTAGTCAGTAATGAGGGAGGTTTCTTTTCACTGGCACCGATTTTCCATTAAGCAGCAAATGCAGCCTCTCCACTATCCACGTGTTGGAAACAAAGCCACTTCTGGCGTGATGCTTTCCATATGAAACACCAGCTCCCATCTTTCTTCTCCCCTCTGCCTTCCTCCTTTCCATACTTTATTACTCACACGGCAGCTGTAGTAGCTTGCAGATGAGTGGAATGTTTTCTTCGGAGCAGCATAAATTTTCCAGGCTGACAGGGGAAGCCAAAAGAAAGAAAAGAAAAAACCAAACCCCAAACCAGGATTATTTAGTACTTTTCACCAGCTAGAAGCAGGCAGCAGGCTCTGCAGGGCTGGTACCCTTCAAACCACTGTGCAGCCACAGGAAAAGAACAAAGCGCCTAAGCCACTCACCTCACCCTGCATCCAGGGGTATGGAGCACCTCAGACCCAGTGGCAAGCCAGAGGTGCCAAGGGAGGGTGAGTACACTGACTCCTCACCAACAAACCAGCACAGCACCTTGCCAGCAGCAGCTGAGCAGAGGAGAGAGGAGTGACCAGCAGTTGTGAGGAGCCGAGGAAAACATGTGATTGCACCACTCCTGTGCATCTCGTGCATCAACATGCCTTGCCAGACCCTCACCCGGAGGGAGGGAGAGCAGGCCCCCAGGTTAGAGACCAGAAGTATGCAGACATTCCTTACGGCATCACATAGGATTGCGCTGCAGTTCTCAAAAATGCAAGAGTCACAGGATGCAGAGAGTCTGGAAACCTTTTACTAGCCAAATTGCTAATAACTGGGGAAAATTAATAGAGTTTTAGGGGCGCAAGCCCTGAAACAGAAGGCTAAAATTGTCAACAAAGCCAAAGACGTTAGCCAAAACAAGCCTCTCACACAAAAAACATGGCCAGGCCCTCAGGAAAACTTCTAGAAAGTAGAACTGGTTGAAACATTTCTACCAAACATTCTCAAAAAAAAATTTCTTTTTTTTCCAATCTAAAGTGTTTTATTGGAACATATTGGGTTTGGAGCCACCACATCATCCACTGAAATTTCAGTCATCCAAGATGTAATCTGGAAGGGCAGACCTGAATCAAGCAAAGCAGTGACTCAAATCCAGGTCTCTAACATCACACCTAAGTGCTGTGATGTGGCCAATGTCCATTTTGGGTGTAAAAAGCAAACAGACGGGAGCACCTTTCACCCCTCCTACTATTCCACCCACTGAATGTTTTTCACTGTGATCTTTGCTAGCTGGAACCTTTGTTTTCCATCCAGCCCTGGTGGAGAATAAAGGCAGGTGATTAAAGGCAGTCGCTCACTTCACCCCCACCAGCACAAAGCGATTCAGTTCAGTGCTGATTTGCCTCCTGGGCTGCAGTGAGGACAAGTCAGCAGAAATTGCAAATGTTTACAAACCCAAGAACTGTCCTTATGCTTGAAAGTGAACTTTGCCCACTCGAAAGTCAGGATTAAAACCAAATACCTAACAGCATAGTAGCCTATTAGTAGTGAAAGCATTTTTAAAATCTAATTTACTTGTCATGCCGCATGCATTTTTCCTCACTGCACAATCCGAACAAACAGTCATTTTCACTTTGATTTCCAGTCACTTCACTTCAGTTGCACGGGAAGAATGCTGCAGTGCAAGAGCTGCAAAGGCAGCAGGTGGGCAAGACAATCCTGTCCAAAAAATGCAAACCCTGCTTCCAGGGCTTTTTTAATTATACAGATGGAGATACTTCCATTGATTGCAGTTTCTGTCACAACATGTTGGTTTACAAAGGTCCATCATGGTCAAACATCAACCCTATGCCAGCGTGCCTTTAAAACTGACCTTGGGAGGCTGCAGGTTTAAGGGCAGGATTTGTAAATCAGAACACTAATTGGAATGTCTCAGAAGAGCCTCTCACAAGCCAGCATCCTTCTCCTTCGTATCCTTCCCCATCAATTACACTGTCTCCCAAGCTCGCCTGTGTCACTGCCTACTCCTCTGTCCCTTGCAGAGCAGGAGCTGTTGACGCCCATGTATGATTTAAACCCCAGCTTTGCACTTGGGTCCACAATGCCAAGAAATAACCAAGAGGATTAGGACATGTGAGAGATGGTCTATAAGCACCATGTTCAAAATCATTATGACACTTATAAATGTGCCTGCTGGACCCTCAGCAAACATTAATACGGAGTCTGTGCGTAAATGACTCAGACTCTTTAGTGTACATTGTAATGTATACCACATGCATCTTAATAGTTCTCCAAACAATAACACATGTAATGAATAAACAGTTGCACTGAGTGGAAATGATCTGGATTGGAAATGAACCTTCACGTGGAAGAACAGGGAGAGGATGGGTACCTGCTTATAAAGGATTAAGAGCATCAGAGCAGCTGAATATATCAGAGCTGATATATTAAACCTTTTAAACAAAAATATCCCATGCCTTCCTGCCCAACCTTCCTACACCCAACTCCAACACCTTTTAAAAACCTAGAGAAGGGGCCAAATTAGTGCTATGCACAGGTTGTCTCAAAGATGACACAGACCTGTGGGAAGGGGGATTTAAGCTTACCTTTTGGATCCTTATTTTCATTTTTTCAGAGGCAGTGCCGCACCCTGCCAAGGGCTCCCTGCACAGGAGCTGTCCTGCACTTTCAGCACCAGCTGGCTGGCGTGGCAGGATTTGGGCCAGCAGCTTCAGAGAGGCTGGCTGCCCATCTCCCCATAACCTAGCGCAACCCTCTCCTGACCCAGTCGCTACGCCTGAGCACTGCAAATGCCTAATATGAATCTTCACATCAGCCCTATGAGAACAGAAGAGCTGCCAACTCATTTTGAAACTGAAGAACTGAGAAGCAAAGGTTTGGTGTCCTGATTAAATCCAAGATGTCTAACTACCTTTGAGCATAAAGGCTGAAACGATTTCTTCTAAGAACGGAAATGAGACATGAACCCTGCTCTCACAGGCAGCCTAACAACCTGAACAGCCAGGCAGCCTTCCTCACCAGCAGCTGTTAGAGCAGGGATGGCAAATACAGCCTGGTGAATGCAGGGATGTGCGAGCTTTTTCTGATATACACACCTATCTCTGTACTGCCAGCTCTCAAAATGCCACAATAGTGGCATTTTCTTAATGCTGCTGGCATCAAGTCAGTGTTGGAAATCCCAGGGGGGGGTATTTTTGAAAATAAAAGACAATAAAACAAATCTTCAGTGGCTCGGAAGCAAGGAAAGTAAAAAGAACATCAAATTAAAAAGTGAAAAGCCTGTGACTTTAAAGACAATCTCAGTGTCCTGGGAACCAGGCACATGATTTTTTTAACTCAAAGTGGCAATGCTGGGAAGGAGACACAGCCAAGAGAGTGCCAAACTCAAGACACTCAAAACATGTGTAGTGCCTATCAAGACTGAAGCCAATGGAATAAGACTGGGACAGTCTCAAATACAACAGCACCGAGCTGGGGAATATACCTGTGTAACATCTGTACTCCAAACCTGTTCTCTATCCAGGAAAATTTGGGAGGAGAGGAGGCTCTTTTCCTAGCAGGTTTGTTTTGTTTGTTTGCTGCAGAATCAGCTGAACTCTGCACTTCAAGTGAATCCAGATTCATCTGGACCAAGGTAGAAGCACACATAGTAAAAAGAGGACCTGTGAGGAGAAGATAATTCAGCAATTCAGGTGGGTGATTCCTGCAACTTGAGCCTGAAAGACAGCATAAAAATGGCACTTCCAGCTCCTGAGTGCTGCTGGGAGTTTGGAAGTGGTGGGGGCATTGTAGTGAATACATAAGGGAATGGCCAGGAGGCACTTCAGAGTCCAGGGAAACAGAAGGGAAAGTAAGAGGGACTCAGCACCGTTCTTGAAAACACCTTTATTAACTCTCCAGAATTCAGGTTTAGCATCAAAAAGGAAAACCGCCACCAATTACAATACCTGTGAATAACTTTTTATGAGGTTTTGAGCGTGATGATCAAAAGCCTACAATTTTTCTTCCTCTCTGCAAAATGTGACAAACAAATGTGATAGGAGATGAAGTGTACTATTACCCCATTGCTTAACATACTGAACATCAATGCTGCTCAGCCAGTGAGCAAAATCCCTTTGTTTTATAAGGACAATTGCAATCAAGTTTGTTCACAGAGAGCTAGAGAGTCAAACAGAAGCAGCTTCCTTCTCACTTCCCTGTAACATGTTTCCCAATGCAGAATGGAGGAGCAATACACTGGATGTTTCTCAGTGGAGACTCATTTGACAAGGCCTCAAAAAAATACGACAATATCCAGAAGATATCATTTGCCTCTACCCTGGAGAGCTTAAGTGTGAAATTACTGTGTGGAACTGAAGACCTTCTGTCATTTCCACATGGAAGTATCAGATTGCAGACTAGCTATATATCATGATTTTTATGTAGTCTACTTTAATCTATGCATTGCCTGTTCAATAGGACATAAATAAACGTGTGGGCTTGGGGGTGGGGGGAGGCTAAAGCATCCCAAACAAATAAGAGAAAATATTTTCTAGTTGAGTACCCACATTATGGTTGTGTATTGCTTAAAGTTATTTACCCCATTTCAAAACCACTTGGCACAAGTCACACACATAATCAGCTACTTAAGACATATAACATGGATTGCGGGGCTCTACACTTCTATAATGCCAAGAAATAATCACTTGTAACAACAGATTCTGTAAATAAGGAATCATGAAACAAGAGACAGCAGTTTCAGTTTGTCTTCCATCTCTTTCTGTAAGGTGATAGGAGCATGCTTTCAGCACATGGAGCGAGCAGACAGCTGGCAGGTATAAATGGACTGATGCTTGTAGTCTGAAATACACTGCATTACACATGTGGTTGTTCTTGGAAGTCAACCATTTCTGCAAGTTATTCTCAGGAGGCATGATGTACTATAAGCACTTAAGAAATGTGTTACACTGTGACTGGAACCAAGATGAAATAGCAATATTAAAAGAGATGGTTTAGTTTATGTAGTGGCCAACTATGCCATTAAACTAGAACAATGGAGACGATGGGGTGGCAGGAATGTTCTCCAGTGTGATTTACTCCTTTCCAGTAGCAGTAGAAATTTTTCCTATAGGCCTGAAAATGACCCTTCTGCCAAACAGAAGTCAGCATTAAGATGTAAGAGTTCAGCTAGATTAGTCACCTTGGGATACTCTGCTCTCACACAGCACAGGGATCTCAAAGCACTTTGCCAGAACAGGTCAAAACTCAGCCTCCCAGTCCCACAAACACGATGCTTTAGCATTGTTTTGTCAGTCACTTCAGCAAAAGGGAAACTGAGGCTTGAAGAATTGATTAAAAATATGCAAAGAAGGCTCTACAACAGAGAGTGAAACAAAGGCTTCCTTGATCCTACGCTTTACAGGAAACGTGCATCTTCCTTGGAAAGATCATTGTTTGCTGCAGCTGAGAGCAGCTGGGTCAGCCAAGGCAAGAGGAAACATTATCGGGCAATGGTTATCAGGCAAACAATATAATGCCATTTCCACTTCTGCCAGCCAATTAGACCTGTTCTGCCTGATGACACACGTGGGAAAGGCTGGCTCTTTTAGAATAAGCCAGGGTTTAGCACCTAAGCCTTGCTCATTTTATACACTTGCATCAGCTGCACACGTGGTGACCCTGTGCATCTACCTATTCTTTGTGCTCCTATCCTCTGACACTACTGGAACTGCTATGCTAAAGGCTGCCCTATGGCCCTCACAGAATATGAAGAGAGCCCCAAAATGTCTCCTGATCAGACCCCTTCTCCACACAAGGATGGCGAGTCCAGAGTCATCCAAGGGGCCTATGGAGAAGGATAATAGGGATGATTTGAAATATTATCCCTAGGAAGAGACATACCTGACTACAAAAGATGCCTTCTGTACATTGATCTTTCAATGACCCTCCAAACGACACATTAAGGCCCAGCCCAAAGTACAGACTGAAGCCCCACGTCCAGCCCTTCCCAATTCTCAGCCTTGCTCTCCCTCTCCTTGCAGCCTGGCACACCGAGAGTGGGACCATGTGCAACTTCATGGGCTACGTTCTTCACAGTCACCTCCCTCAAAAACAGACTCCTACCCACTTCCTTCCTCTGCAGAGTAACGAGGCACTCTTTGGCCTCGTGCTGTCTCTCCCAGCAGTCTGGTTCCAATCTCAGGGATGCCACATCAGACAGCTACCTCTGAGCAACGACATATGGGGCCAGAGGTCCGCCTGGTGCACCACAGCAGCTACGCAGGTGCTGAAATCTCCCCCCACCCTGGTCTTGAACTGCAGAGTCAGCTTGCAGGGACAGAGAGCAACTAGGACGGTTCAGTCAGAGCCAGGATGAAGCGCCAGGCAGAAACACACAGATGCTGAGATACCAGCCAGCTGACGTACAGCAAATGCCTCATTTTCCAATCCACAGAGCCCACCTCTTCCTTTAATCTCTCTCAGTGCTGTGGCAGCTCAACGCTGCTGGAAAAGCTAAACAAAGACTAAACAAAGTTCTCTCTCTCCTGATGAAGTTGTGCTATGAATTACTGATTAGATCCTGACCTCCCCACTAGAAGAAAAAAACATCCTGACCTCAAAAGTGTTTTGCCTGAAGGTGTACACCCAAAGCTGACACAGGGAAGCTAAGCTTTTGCTGCCTAAATAACAAGCCCTCCCTTCCCAACATGTGTTTTAAAACAATGTGAAACACATCGTGGATTCAATTCCAGCTTCCACTTCAGGTATTTCCACTTTTACAATGTAAACTATGTCCAGGGCAGACAGAGGGGGTTTTTTTGTTTGTATTTTTCCTCCCCAAAAAGAAACCTACACAAGAGATGACAATCTCTTCCTACACAAAATCTGTTTGTTTTGTACATATTGCTGGGTTGCTCTTGTTCAACTCCAGTGCTAATTGTCAAAAGCACAGATACCAAACTCGATCACATTCCTCTTTCAGTGGGAAGGGAAAAAGGGAAAGATCAGCTAACTGCATGCAAGCATTTAGCAACCTGCCTGTGCTGTCAGTGCCCTCCCTGAGTGATGGGTGTTTCACAATCGGAAATATGAGCAACTGCCCCAGCTGTGTAGCCCTCAGCCAGCAGCTACCGAAGAGTGGTCCAGACTCAGGAGAAAAGGAAGACAGGACTGTGTCAACACTTCCACCCCAATGCGTGCTCTGATTTTCAGTGAGGCAAGTGCACCTTTTATGGTATCACAGTAGACAACATTTCTAGGAGGAGGAACTGGCATGGACTAACCTCTCCACATCAAGAACTAGTAGCTGCTAACCACAAAACAACTGGAGCTCACAATGTGATGAGGAAGCCTGCTTTTGACCCACACTACCTCCCCCCTTTTAAGAGGCTGAAGTAATCTCCTGGGGCGCTGCTTTGCTGCTGGGAGAAGCACTGCTCTGGAGCCTCTGTGGTGCTCAGGTATGGCACCAGAGCTCTTCATGGAAGTGGAGGCAAGACCCATTCAAGTGTTTTCATTCAAAATTAAAGCTGCTGCTTCCCAGTTCTGATACTTCCTGCAGGGATCAGTCACTGCCCTGTCAGCTCTCCTCCCTGGGGTTTCTACTGCAGCCTGACAGTTTTAAGGGATACCTTTAGAAAAACACACACATGCACACCTATCACTTGTCTCAAAGTTGCCACAGTTTGCCTAAAATAAATAGATCCCCAAGATGTGGCTACATTTGCAAGTGATTCAGAAGAATGAAATCGGGGTCTCTGTGTCAGTGGGTCTGCCAAGACTATGTGACAGCATGCTCTGTAGAGCCAGCTTCAGCTGCTCCCACCACCGATATATCAGTTTTGCAGCCTGTTGTTTGCAAGGAGAGTCCAGGCAGCAACAGCGGAATAAAAACAAACTGTAAATACAGGATGTACTATGAAACATCAGGCACTGGTTTGAGGATTTGAGGGGAAATAAGGGAAAATGTAATAAATTATTGTAAACTTCTTTTCAAATATATGTGGAGAATCAGTGGGGTTTAACCAGGAGAGCATGAGTTTAAATTTTGCAATAGTAACAGTGGGCTTGGGTAGGTACATTGTACTGCTGCTCTTCCACGCATAAAAGGCAGCACAAGACAGAGTATCACACACAGTACTGCCTAAAGCATGCTGGCTATGTCAACAGATTATCTCGCTTTGGACTGTCTGGACTGTTACTAATATGCAACTGAATATGCAACCAATCCAACAACAACGATGCTGTGAAAATAATTTTTTAATGAAAGTATATTTACCTCTTCAGTTTAATTAGCATGTTAAAAATATAAAAGGAAAGCAGATGTGACCACCATGGATGTGCGAGCTGAATATTAATAACAAAAAGCATCCCCTCCCCCTCGCAGGATAAAGCAAAGTTGGTCATTTTGCAAATTAAATCCTGAATGTGTTCACACTGTAGCTGTCTATAAACCTCTCGTGTGTGTGCACATACACACACAAAGCTGAAGCCAAAATAATTTTACTAGGGTAAACCTTTAAAGATCCAGCCCTGGTCCAGCTGGATGACAATGCTACAGTGCTCCCCTGAAGCCCTACCATCCATATTTCTCCACACACACACTTCTAAGGAAAAATTAAATTAATATCCCAAGCTGTCGTTTACTGAAGACCTACCTACTGAAGACCTACTGAAGATGTTACCCTTACGCTAGCCAAGACTAAGGTGAATGCTGGCAAGATGAAATCCAGTGACTCGTTATTCCTATACTGATAGTGCCACGGGTCCATGCGCTGCATTAGCACCACATGTCATCCCAGCCACACTCCACTATTCCTACCCTCCAGTGGATTTTTTTTTCTTTTAAAGAGACACTAGTTTCCAGAATTTCACCTGGCATATCATCTCTGCCAGAAAATCACATCAAGAAACAGGATTGTCTCACAATGTCCTGCCATAAAGACAAATCCTGTCTTTCCTTTTCCCTCAGTATCCCAGCTGATAACTATTTATAGATCTATGCATTTGGACTCATAGTTCCATTTTGTACAACTCTTTTCTCTGTAACCTACTCTTCTCCTTGGTCTTATTTATTCATGCCACCAGTCATCATTTTAATGCATTCGTAATACTTGATTTCCATCTCTATCCTAATTCTGTCTGCTTATTAACCATACGGTGACTCAAAACACACTGGTCTACTGGAACCTGCCTAAGGCGTCATTGTTTTAAGATACAGCAAGAAGTGTGTGTTTCTCCCCACCTTCTATAAAAAAAAAAAAAGAAAAAAAAGAATGAAGAATAAGTCACCTCCCTAGCTACAGAATTTACCCTAAAAGCTTTTGCTAGTGCTTCCACACACCTGCCCACCCCCAGCTCTGATTTAAGCTACGATTTTTATTGACATATACTAATTACCTGAAAATAAGAATGATCTATTCCGTTTCCACCAGCTGCCAGTTGTCAGCACTGGCTGGAAGTGATCAGCCTTGTTTAAAAGAACGAAAAAAAAAAATCTAAGCTCAAAAATAAAATAAAATAGTAGTCATCATAAAAACAAAACCCTGAAGAATGCCACCGGATCTCAGGTGCTGCCAGGCGTGCTCAGAAAGGACTGAAGGCAGACAGATTTGAATGGACTGCTCAGTTTGTCATCGCAAAAAATACAGAGATTTAAAGGTCTACCCACGCAGAAAAAAAAGAACCACCAAAAAAAAAAAACCAACCCTGAATTAAAGAACAAAAATAAAATTAAAGTCAGAAATGCAGCCCCAATGCACCGACTGCCTGCGCTTAAAAGAGATTTACAGGAGTAATTTAAACGATTCACCTGCTGCCAGTTTTCCTCCAAGGATGGCAAAGCTGAGAAGTAGCCGGTGTCGTGGACAAGCTGGAGTTCCTGGAATATACTATAACTAGCCAAGACATCCATGCTGCTGCTGAGCAAGACCCTTTCTTTCTGCTTTTGTGTGTGTTTGTTTGCTCTGGTGGGGGGTTGTTTTTGATCATAAAAAAAAAAAGGAGGAGGAAAATCAACCAATGATAGATCCAGCGTCCCTTTGGCTTTGTTTTGTTTCAGTCACACTTTAAAAAAAAAAGAGAGAGAGAGAGAGAATCAGCGCGGAGGGACGGCGAGGGCCGGGGGCCGGGCCGAGGAGGACGAGAGGCGCCGGCGCGCACCGAGCACCCCGCGGCCGCCGCACCGGGGCACGTCCCCGCCGCCGCGCACCGCGCAGGCGCACACCGCGAAGGCACCACCCCACCCCGCCCCGCGTCCCATTGGTCGCCCGGACGTCGCCCCGCCGCAAGGCACGACGGGGGATGTAGTTCCCGCTCGCCGGGCCCGTTGCGTCGCCGCTGCGGTCAGCGCGGCAAAGCCTCGCTCGAAGGAACAACGTACTTGAAATACAACGGCCCGCGGGGACGCACGACGCGTCCCCGACACAGTAAAACGCCGGGGTGTCCCGGCGCCCCGGGAGTCCAGCCGCTGGGACCGGGGCTGTATGCCCTTGCCAGGCCGCATCCCGCTCCTTGGCACGCAGAGCGGCGAAGCCACTAATAGCTGACAAACCGGCAGGGGCGAAGGTGGCGAGAGGACGGCGGTGCCAGCAGCGCCGGTGGGCCTCGCCGCGTTTACCGGTGCGAAGACACCGGCAGGGCACCGACCATCGGGCACAGACAGGCATTCCCGCCAAGGCCGATGTGTGCCGAGGCGTCGCCAGCCCCACCGTGCTGCTGGAACCAGCCCACCAAACCGCACCGTGCCTTCGCATCGCCGTCAGGAGAGGCAGACGGCACGGCCGAGATGTACCACGCGCATTTAATTATGGCCGGGCGGCACGTGGCCTGGGAAGAATTCCCGTCCTGCTGGTGAGATCGTAATGTGCCGTGCCGAGTCTCGGTCTGGCTGCGGAGGTCTGGTGTCAGGGTTGGACAGAGAAGGAAAACACTGTCATCTTCAGTGGTTTCTAATCCTATTTTGGCTGAAAATTTATGCATTGATATGTTTGCAATTAATTCCCCTCCTCCACAACCCTCAAGTCTTTCTTTTGTGGAAGAAAACACAACTGCAGAGCACACAATAAATCTTTCCTGCAGCAAAAACATTAACATGCAAGGAAAAAAAAGAGTAAAATGGAAAGCAAGAAAAGCACAGGCAAATGGAAAGTAAGCAAGATGGGAAGATAAGATGACATCTGTTACCAGGAAAAAAAATCCAAGCCAGGTAATAAAACAAGAAGAATTAGGTGGAGAGAGAGACATGACCCGACGTGAAAGCGGAAGAGGAGATACGAGCTTTACGAGTCACTGAGCGGAGGCTGTGCAGTGATTTCCAAATTCACAGCATTTCCCACTGCCCAGAAAGCAGAGGCTTGGAGCCCACACTGAGGAGGCGTTTTTCTTGTTGGGGGTGGGGG
>JANZLQ010000001.1:23925647-23953189 GCA_026212715.1 Elanus axillaris | reverse complement strand
GGGGTGAGCGGCTGCGTGGTGTTAGTTGCTCGCTGGCGTTAAACCACGACAGTCCTTTTTGGCGCCCAACATGGGGCACAAAGGGTTGAGATGACAATTTTCTCGTTCAGAGCAGAGTAGATGGTTAATAAAATTACATTGACGTTACTGTGGTGCGTTGATCCTTATGGCTGACATGGTGCATGTCTGCAGGCACAGCTCTTGCTGGCTGCAGGAAGCGGGGTGAAGATCCCTCGAGCCCCAAATGGGCAGGTACCATGGGGGAGGGTTTCAGTAGTGTGGTACTCACCTTAGCCCATGTGGTCACCCCATATGCCTGTGCAGGACCACAGCAGACCTCGGTTGCTGAGGCACCAGGAGGCAGCGCTGGGGTCTCTAGCCGGGTCTAAGTTGTCTGTATGTTTGTTTTAATAAAAGCCACTGGTCATAATGTTGGGGATTTATAACACAGCACAGAGGCAGTCTGTAGTGCAGGGCTGCAGCTGTACGGTCATGGTGCAAGACACCAGGTAGCTCAGCAGTGGTTTGCAGAGCACGTTGGTGGAGGCATCTCCATGGAGGACTGCAGAAGCAATGTGCCCATAGCCGCGGCGGGTAGCTGCGGCCCCATAGCCTCAGAAGGGCACAGCCACTGTGGGTCCAGCTGCACGGAGAAGCGCTGCTAGGTGACCCCTGCCTGCACGGCAAGCACGGGCACAGTCCTCACCGACCAGGCCACCACAGCAAGGCCAGGGGCTCGCGTCCCCTTGGGACCCGCCGCCTGAAGGCTGCGTCCTCCCCGCCAGATCGGTGGGAGTCCAGAGGGGCATCGCCATTTATCTTGCCATTGATTGCAGGATGAATGCTTATTGAAACAATTGCCTCTAATAGCTTGGGAGAGGCTGTTATGGTCTGCCTGGGCAGTGATCTACGGATAATGGCTCCCTCCGAGATTTTCACTCTCCTGCAGTCCCCACATTGGGTGTGTTAAAGCTGACCTGCAAAGAAAGATGTTTTATTTTCTCTCTCTCTGTTCTTCTTCTTTTTTTTTTCAAAAGTCCTTGTAGAGTTTTATGAAATACCGGTGTTATTGGTGCCTTGCTCATTGCTTCTTAGTGGTAGCACCAAAGGGTGAGCCTTGCTTTTTGTGGAGTGGGGAGACAAACTTGCTTATATTTTACCTTAGAAACAGGGGTACTGCTGAGTACAGTCTCCACTGAATGGAGCGAGTGTGTGGGTCTCAGGTAGGGAGTCCGAATCCTTAACGAGAAGGACAGAGGTGCCAAGTGTGACCAGAGGCACCTTCTCTCCCAAGCTCTTCAGCAGGCGTGGCTGCAAAGGTCTCCAGCAGAAGTGAATTTTCATCTGAAGAACATGCAGCTTTTTTTGAAATTGAGGCATTTTGTGAGAATATGCCAATCTGGACACAATTTTCAACAGGAAAGTCAAAGTGAATCATTTGGGCTTTTCTGTTTTCTTTTGATAATAATGAGATGTCTTGTTTTGACAGAGACAGAATTGTTATTTCTGTGATGCAAAAATGTTTTACTTCCACCTTCTCATTTTACTACATTTTCTGCTAGCTATAAATACACTCTTCGTAACAGTTATTAATTATCATTATCTTTTTCTAGATGATATTTAATACTGTATCTAATTTTGATATATGCTGTTGTGTTTTGACATCTAAGCCAAGTGTCTTTATTTTAGTCAAATGAAAGAAAAATAAATTAAGATGTCAGGACAAAACAATTCACTGTTTATTGCAATTAAATATTTTCTTGGTTTTTAATTTTTTTTTCTTTCTTTTCAGTTTTCCATTTCCTGATGGGGAATGCAACTACATTCTAGGTGTGAGGCTGTGGAAAGCAGCTGTTTCCAGTTGGTATGCTCTTGGGCACCCAAGTGAAATCAGTGCTAGCAGTTAAAAAGTAAGGAAGTAAGTTAAAACAATATGAGCAAAATAATTTCCCTTTTCAGTTAAAGAGGTTTCACGTGGCAGAAGAAAGAGAGGATGAAAGGCTTTGGTATGATCTGTTGTGTAGCTCTTACCAGCCGTAGTGCCTAGGAAATGACTGTGCTTGCAGTCCCATCTTATCAGTTCCCAGGCTGGAGTTCATGAAGTTGTACCTAGAAGCAGTGGGGAAGCTGGTATGGCTTCCCGAGCGAGAGGGCAATACCTCTGCCTTGCACAAACATCTACCTTTGGGTGCTGGGGTTTCTATTATCAGTGTTGCTCACTTGTTGTATGATGCTTTCACATTGGGCTGTGATAATGGCACTTATACATCACACTTTGAAGATGCTTTTTATTGACTTAATGTGAAGATTATTGTCATCGTTTATTACGGGGAAGTATCTCATAGTAATTGAAATACAATATGGTGCCATTAATCACTCTGAATACAAAATGCTAACTTTAAACTGTTCATAGTATATTAAATGCTCCTCTAACCATAAAACAATTTGACTTGCAGTCAGATAGTTTACAAATGGCTGATGTTTAGTGTTTGCGGTGATTGACATTTATGTGGCGGTGTTCACGTGCTTGTGTTCCTGAACAATGTGTTTTCTTTGGTGTTTCTGTGAAGGTGTTAGGACTTGCAGCTTTCTGGTTCCCTTATACAGAGGTGTAAAGGGATGCAAACTGCAGGCATGCCTATCATCTGTTTAACAGCATCTCCACTGCAAACTTAAGATACATGTGAGAATCTGAAGCACCCAGTGGGCTGTATACAGTAAGTCACCCTCCTAAAAAACATCGCTGGCCTTCTTTCCTTGAGACACCTGGTGAAGGAAAGCAGTAAAAAAGAGTCAGAAACTCAAACAGTGAGGTTTTAGGCAGAGACTGTTGAAATAAAGCCCATTTGCTTTCATGGGACGCTTTTCTAAATTCTCTCTCCTGTATTACTTAGAAAGGAAAGGGGTTCCCACTTTAAAAAATAATTTTCAATTAAAAATTAGTCCACCTATCCAAAAGGAAAAAATAATTTAAACTGATATCATCATAAAACTGTAACAGTGCTGTCTGCAGTGATTCGGTCAGCTGTGATAAATCCTCTTGAGATCTGCCCAGATTCTGACTTCTTTTTACCACCTGCACCCAGAGAAGCGAGCGAAAGCCTTCAGGAGCAGCTCCAGCTCCCATCTGCCAGGGGTAACAAAGCCCTCTGCACTCAGTGCCCCTGAATTTTGGCAAGAGGCATCAGGCATTGGTGTCAGGCCATGTCCATCCCTGCTACCTGCGGCACAAGCCCTGTGTGTGCCCAGTACCGCTGCAGCACTTGCAGGGATGGGGCAGGGGACCACATGCCGCACAGCCGTGTGCTGCGTGACCGCACGTGCATGCACGACGGCACAGCATGGCCCGTCACGGCACAGCATGGCACATCGCTGCCTGGCCAAGAGCGGGGCGGGTTGGACAAAATGCAGTATTTTAGAAAGCTCAAACATTTGCTGCTGCAGTGGCTGTGAGAAGCACCGCTATTAAACCACTTACAGGAGCCTCACTTTTTACTGCCTGGTTTTAAAAGCATACTTCAACAGCATTCGCAGGAGGGGAGAAGATGTGTAAGGTCATTTCGCAGGGCACATGTTTAAAGATTTTCCAAGAAGAGCAGAGCAAGGTCTTTCTTCTGGGGAGGGAGGGGTTTTTTTTTAGCCGGAGCTTTTATTGTCAATATGTATTTTTAATAAAAGGGAAGCAATAGAAGCGGTAGCAGGTGACGGAGCCCGCTGCTGTTCAGCTGCTGACATTTATAAGACAATGCCAACGTCTCTTCAAAACAGACGCTTGCTTGCCACTACTGTATCGATGTACACATTTATTTTATAACCAACAGCAGCAAGATGAAAATGATAATGCATGAAGAAATCCCAGAGGAGCAGCCCAGCGGTTTTGCAATGCAGCCTCTTTGCCTTTGGCATCATCTGGAGGCTAACGGTCCTGGATGAGTCAGTATGAAACAGCATGGGCTGCTCTCTCATATGTACTCCATGCTCACTCCTTTTTCCCATTTCTGGTGACACCAGCCATGTATGTCTTAATCACCTCGGCACATTTACATTTCTTTCTTAATTATCCACAAACAAAACTGGGCAGTTACACGACAGGTGATGGCTGGAGAGCACTGGTCAACTGTGAGGTTGTGTAATGTGGTGGGCACTGGAGAAGTGAAAAATAAGTATACTACAGGCTATAACAGAGAAGTAACCTTCTGATAGCATATTGGAGCAGAATAAATTTAGTGCACAGGATCAATATAGCCTGGAGGGGCAAATGAATGGCAGATGCCCATCTGCAGGCTTCAGCCCCTGTGTCACCAGCTCGGACCCCAGGTCATTGCTGGGGGAGCACTTAGGTGCCACAAGAGTCACACTGAAAGCCCCGTGTGTAAGGGCTTCCCTTAGCTGGCATTTAGGTGCCTTCTGGGCTGAGGAGGAGGAAGAAGACTAGTCGCGCTAGGTTAGAGCCCAGCCCTGCAAATCAGCTCTCCATCAAGCATTTGTGGTCATGTAAGAATAGTCCCCGTGGCAGCAGGCTGACCTTCACTCCAGGAGGAAAGCTTATTTCTGGGGCATGTCTCGTAGGATGCTCCTTACCGCAAGGAAATCAATATGGCAATATTATGATAATGTTACGCACGAGCTTTTATTTCTGCATGAAAAATGAAAATAAAGAATATGCCATATCTATTGATTCTTTGAATTTACATATTTGGATATATATGTTTGATGTCTGCCTTCTGTGTGCAGCTGTTTGCCAAACGTGACAGGATTTGTTTTTTAAACCTGGGGGCGAGTTCTGCCCTGTGCATTTAAAATAAGATTTCTCTGAATTATTGAATATGTCAATAAATAAAGCAGAGGAAGCAGTCAGGGAAAAACCCAGAGGTCCTTGGTGAAAGGAAGTTGTAGACGCTGGTAATAGGCTGTTACAGCAGTAAAAAGAGGAAAAAAAGGGTAACTTCAAAAAATGGAAAGGACAAAGTCTCAAATTGAGTATCCCTGCTCTGGTTTTCTCTGGGTTTGATGGTAATTACTAGCTTGGCCCTGGACTCCTTTTCTTGTTTTTCTGTTAATTTAATTCCACCTCGTGGTGGAGGGTGAAGGATAAGAGAAACATTTAAATAAATGCCACATCGAAGGGAGGAGAGATGTCTGAGATGTGTGAGTGTTACAGATGTCTGTGGGATGGGGGAGATGGGCCCTGGGCTGGGGGAGCCCCAGAGGAGCCGCCAGTGCCCAGGCACAAGGAGGGACGGTGCTGGGGAAACCCAAGGGACCGGCGAGGAGGAGGGGGCACATGCGTGGCTGGTGGCAGGGCTGGAGGCTGCCTGCAAGCGCCTCAGCCCCAACCCCACCACCCCAGCAGCTCTTGGGGGAGCTGATGAATAACACATGGCATTTTACAGAACATGTGTCATCCCAGCCCCAAAATTATGAAGTCCCTTACTCTCCCCTCAAGAGATCTTGCATGAGCAACCGTTTAAATGAGTGTTACATTATTTACAAGTTTCACTATTATTAAATTAATGTTACATTCATCGGGGCTTTTGTTTTGTTTTGTTTTCAAGGCAGAGCTGTAATTTGAGCAACATATTCATCAAGTCTGAAATGGTGGCTCCAATTATTTTAACATTCATTTGCCCATTCAGCTTCCTCTGCATCTGCTGGTTTCCTCCCTGCGACAGCGTGTTGAAGCTGGGGATGCATTTGTGCTGCTCAGCAGCAAAACCACCATCAGGGAGACGAAGGGACATGTTCGATCCTGATGCGGCCGAGGCCAGTGGGGCTCTTCTGGGGGGACAATAAGGCACCAGTTGCAAAGGCAGCACGTCCCCAGGTGCGGATTTCCCTTCTCTGCTGGCAAACCCCTCCCGGCGTCAGGCCACGTGAAGATGGGGCTAGCAACTTCTTAAATTCAGCTAGGGTAACAAAAAGAGGCTCCATCGATTTGCTGGCATGGGAGCCTCAGTACAGCAGTCATGTGCATGTGTTGTAGCAGTGCTCATCCAGGTGAGCGTGGGCTAATTGGTTCAAATCTGAAAGGATGCTCCTGAGTGCTGGGTAAGCAACCATAACAAAGCATCAGCCATTCAGCAAGTGCTGAAAATATGCCAGAATAGCTAAAAAAAAAAATATGTTTCATTATTTATTTTAATGCTGGAAGTGTAAGCTTTCCTGACATGATCGTAAAATCTTATCATTTATTAATGCTCCTTGCTTTGAGGCTGCATCCCATACCATCCGCAGGCTTCTGCCGCTCCTGCCATCTTCAGCCTGGTCCCACAGCTGTGCTCTGCGAGGTGGCTGCCCGTGCCGCTGCCCATCCCATAGCGAGTGCCAGGACTCCCCTCTGCCCAGCCACAGGTTCTCATAAGGCGGTGGTGGGGAAGGAGTGGGCTTTTAAAAAAAAAATCAATAACCATGGTCTCTTTTTCCTTCGTCTGCTTTCTCAGCCTGTGAGAGTCACTTGAGCTTTTCCCTGCGACCACAAGAGCTAATGACATGCTTTAGTTTTTTTATTTTATTTTTGTTTTCTTTCCCAGATAAGACAGGAGGATGTTGTCTGATTATTTACCCACAAAAGCTAGGGCCTCTGAGGTAGTCATAATCCAAACATCATGGGGCTCCCCATAACACCATGAGAGAAGATGGCCCTGATATGCAAGCATCCTTGTAGGTCCATGCTAACGTCCGTGGGACCTGCTCTGGGAGCTGTCAGGGACCCTAATTTTGTGCCTCCCCTGGCACACCCCTGGGGTTTCTCTACTGCTCCAGCAGGGTAGGAGCTGTGGGACCACATTTCTGAGGAACCAGCTGGAGCATCAGTAGGACGCGTGGCACTGGGGGGGGACACGACAGCCGGGGGGAAGCAGGACAGCAGCGCTTGGAAGGATAATGAAATGTGGCCCTGAAAAGACCCTCAGCGATGGCTCCTCGGATGTGCCTGTGCTCTGTTCATTAATCTGTGATAATTAGACTTATTTGCAGAGGTTAACAGCGGTGGCACATGGTAATTAACCACTCGTTCCCCGCCGAATGACTTGTAAAGCTTCTCACGTGCGCCAGGTCCAGCTGCAGGTAGTTGTGGTGCTGGTGGGTCCTGGTGGCAGGAGGTCAGGGACTCCCTCTCAGGGGGAGATGTCCCCCAAACTCCCCATCTGTCCCAGACCCACTTGCAGGGACAGACTGCAGGAGGGGCAGGAGGAAAACAAATTAGTACCCCTCTGTTTTTTGCCCCCCTCATCTCTCGCCCTGCCTCGCCGGCTGGCCAGGAGCTGTAATTTCCCCAGGGCAGGGGCAATATTGCCCCAGCACCTGCAGGGCTGCTGCTGCAGGCAGTTATTTTGCAGGGTTGGTGGGAAGGCACCAACATGCCCCTCAGTTTTGCAGGGCATTGGATATGGCGTTAGAGCCACCGAGCACCAGCCCCACAGCAGGTCCTGATGGCCAGTGTCAGCAGAGCCGTGCTCAGCTTGACCAGTTTAGGGGTTAGGGAAGATGGAGCAGAAGGGTGGATTTCAGACAAGATCCCCCCCCTCCCCTTCATCCCTTCTCCCCCTCTCTACCCCTACACCCCCCCAGCGAAACTGAGCTAATTAGTCAAATAGATGAGGATAGGCCAGGCGGGGAGAAGCCCCGTTGTGTGTCCTATATTAGTAACTCACGTGGGAGTAGCCAGATTGGAACGAGATTGAAAGGGAAAATTGTAGGTGTACATCGGAAGATAAGTGGGCTAAGCCTTTCCCCCAGCCTCGCGCGCCTGGCTCCCAGCACGAAAATGATGTCACCCTTCTCCGTGGCCGGCCAGCCACCCCGCATCAGCTCCCTGCAGCGTGATGGCCAGCGGGATGCTGCTTGGGGGGTTTCAGCCCTGTGAATAAATGATGAGCTGCTGGTAGGAGGGAGGCAGGGCGGGTGCCTCGGGATGCATTAAAGCAATTAGCCGGGAGCGAGCGGCACTGGTTTTAGCCCCTGAAAAGTTGCACGGGTGGCTGGGCGGGGGGAACCGCAGGCAGGGGGGCAGCCAGGGATGGGGGTTTCAATAGACGCCAACTCCATCTGTGTTCCTCGGGTTGCCTACCCCAGCTGCTGCAGGGAGCGGGGACTTTGTCCTGCTCCTACCTGCCCAGCCCCATCTGCTGCCACCCCCACCTCAGGCAGAAGGGCCTCACTTGCCAAAATACAGCCATGGTCTCTCTGGGTTCAGTTGCTTTGGGGGTCACAAGGCCTGAATCTTCCCTCCCTTATGTGGCGTTTATCACAGGTAACTTCTCTTCCCAGAAGGTTGCTGTGTACCAGCACCAGCCCTTCTGCTGCGGCAGTTAGAAATCCACTCTGCTGCCCTGACCCTCCAAGTCTAGTCCCATCCCTGAGCCCGGTGTACTGGGGTCCCCAAGCGTTCAGAGGACTTTGGGAGGGGGCATCACAGATGCGCACGTGGCGGCTCTGCAGCACATCCATTAGAAAGTGTCTTAAACAAAGGAGCATGCCTTCTGCTGCAGGAGGCACCAGTGTGGTGGGTGATTTTCTGGCTCACTAACGGGACAAAGTTGAGTATTTGGGGGCCCCATGTGGTGATTTCTGTTCCCTCATCCGTGACCAGTGGCAGACCCCTCTGACGAGGAGCATCACCCTGGCTGGCAGAGCCCTGTCCTGCCGCTTCGACAGAGGCGGTGGGTATTTGCAATTAGTACCTTCGCCCTGGGCTCAGGAGTTTGCTTCAGTTGTCGATCAGGAGAGTGTAGCTGGTGGCTGGCGAACCTGCAAGACCCGAATCATCGCCACGGAGATCTTCAGGCTTTGCCGGAGGCGGGTGCAGCAGCAGGGCCATGTACAGTGCCGTGGCTTCGGGAGGACAGGGGCTGCCTGCTCTGGCCAGCGTCCCAGCAGCTGCCTGTCCCGCTCACTGGCTGGCATTGGCAGTTTTCAGTTCCCACACCAATGACAAGTGAGGTGACAAGTCCAGTCAAACCTACTTTCCTGACCTACTTTTATTTTACTCCACAGTGGTGGAGCGATGCTCGGCGTGTGCCCTGTGCTGGTGGCACTGCTGCATGCAGGATGGCTCTGCTCCTGCCAACTGGGAGGGCACCTCAGCAGCAAAAGCTTCGAGGAAAAAAACCATGGGGAGGAAAAAAAACAAGAGGAGCAAAGAGCATCTCCCGCTGATGCTGTGCAGCCAGCAGCACCTGTCTTCCCCTGTGAGACCCACCAGCCCAGCTGCTAAGGGTAAAACACAGCTGTGAGCCAAGGTGAGGGGACTGAAGGATGGCAGGCCCAGGAGGGGCTGCCCTGGTTGTTCCCATCACTGTGTTCATTGCTGTTGCCTTCAGCTTCAGGGTAAAAGCCAGGCAAAGATGCTGTCACCATTTCCAGGGTTTTTTTCCTCTCAGGTCTAAAGTCTTTAGCCAGGTGGTTCAGTGAACCATGGCTTCACTGAAGTCAGTCGCTCCTCGTACGGCCACCTCTCCTTGGTGGTGGTGGTGAGCAGAAAAGGCAATGCCCGGCAGGCTCCGGGCCTTGGAAAGAGAAAACGATGGCAAGGGGAAGCACCTCTGTTGCCAACCTCTAGCTTCACAAAGAAACATTTCCTTGTGCCTTGGAAAAATCACATGGTGGAAAGTGTCTTTGCTCATGACTCTAGGGCTGGTTTTACTGGTGCATGGTCCTGCACCTCTCCCTATCTTCTCTTTTCCTCAGGCCACTTTGCCAGCTCGCTGTCACGGTCCCCCCACCCCCCATCCCTCACAGCTTTTCTGTCTGCCTGCTCTTCTTGCCCCAGAACATGTTCATAGTCGCAACCCAGCACCATTGCTGCACCAGCTCCTGTTGAATCTCTTGGGCAGCATAGGTGTCCATGCTGCCTTCTGTGTCTGTGGTTTGCATAGTCTGTTTATTGTTTCAACTCTTTGGGGTATCAAATAAGTTCATCAGCTTCTTCATCCCAAGTGACAGGACACAAGAACCTCCACGGGTCTAACACACAGCTTTGCTGGTGCACAGGCTTTCCAGTTCACAGGATATGCCATTATAGTCAGAAATTAAAAGCAAAAAATCCTTCTGAATTAGACCGAAACTTAAAAACTAGCTAAATTTCCCCTCAACTGGAAGAATGTCATGAGTGACTCTGGGAGGCTCCTCAAATCATGGCTCTGGGCAGACCGACTAGGAGCCCAGGCATGTCCTTGCAGATCTTTTTTTTTCTTGGTTCAGTGACAGTTCATTGAACAGGAGATGAAACATTTCAGGCTGGCATTTGTCAGTGAATTTCTGACTAGCTGCAGAAATGAATGCCTGCATCTGAAGGAAAACCACAGATAGGCACATCTGTAGTGATGGGAATAAGCATTTGGTTGGGAGGACAGTTCTCTCCCAGCTTGCTGGCAGTGCTTTGGGTTCCTGTGGTCCAGGATCTACTCTTGCCACCTGTCTCGGCAAAAAAACGATGCAGATCCCACCGCGCACAGCCCAAATGCAAGACCAAAGTGTCATGCTAGTGCTGTCTCGCCAGAAAGGGGCACGTGCTGACGCCTTATCTGCATCCCTCCAGGTTGGTGATCTCCATTCATATGCTGGCCCAGTGTGATATGGCTCTGTCTGCAGGCTCTCAAGGGCTTTGTTTGGGTACCGCAGGTCTGCTGCTGCTGTAAAGCTCTGCTGATGCATAGCAGCCAGCGCTGCTATATTGTAATAGTAATTTGGATGAGGGTGACTTTGCAGGGGGTGGCACTATGGGACAACCTAACACCTTGTTATAGCAGCAAGGAATTTTGCAGAAGGACTCTGGAAATAATGCCAAGTGATAAAAACACAGTGTGAGGGTTAACTGGAGACCTTCCTCTGAGCCGCACTTCACCCCATTCCTGGAGCCCATCTACATATCCACCCGGGAGTGCTCAGCATGCACAGAGGGCAATCATGTTTCTGGAAATGTTACTGGTGACCTCAGTTTTCTGAGGTCTGAACACATAACAGAACATTTGCATTTTTTTTTTCTTCCATCTCTTGCTCCCTTTTTTTTTTGTCAGAGGTAAGTGGACCATGAGAGCAATAGTAACTACACCAGAACAGCAAAGGAGACGTTTAGCAGTGCGAGTACTAACAATACAAACCCATCTTCTGAGCCACAGTTCTAAAGAGTGATTTTCTGTAAAAAGATAGAAATAATGCCAAACAAAACCTGTTCCTTTGTGAGACCACAGAATGAAAATGAGTCCAGTGTTTCAATTTTTATTTCATAAAAACAGTTTCCCCATTTTCCAATGAGCTATTGCAAAAGGATTTGCCATTAGTAACAGAAGAAGCTTCACATCTGGTCGGGGTTTCACCATCAGACAAAGAGGAGGACGTCAGCGAGGCATTAAATGTAGATAATGGATTATGAACAGGGAGAACAGACCTTCAGGGGGTGGGTGTGGGGAGGGACGAGGGGACGGGGCATCGCAAGGCACAAAGACAGCCAAGTGAGACATCTGGGAGAGCTGCAAATAGCTCTAGGGGGGCTCCTGCTCCCTCCTTGGGCGGCTGTGACTGATCCCCCAATGCCTCCCAGACATGGCAGTCATGGGGGAAATCAAATATTAACTGGTTCCTGCTCCCAACCTGCATGAGGAAGAAGATGAGTGAAGCAGGAGGGAGACTGGTGAAGCCAGGAGAACAGTAGGAAGCCATGCAGAAGCCAAACACTAAATTATTAGTGAGCCTGAGTAGCAAAGATTTCAAAGGTCGCTTTGACAGAGACACTAGCAAAATCCCCAGGGTAAGGAAAAGCCTTTGTTAAAATTAGCGCAAGACCCAAGAAGTGGCTTTGGTAGATTTGGAGAGCAGCCCTGGGATGGAAGAGGGTGAGCGGGAAGGAGCCGGGAGACAATGAAATGCCTGGAAGCAGCAGCAGGGAGACCTACCAGAGCTGAACAAATCCAGGGAGGAAGAAGATTAGCAGTTAAGTACACTGCCGTCCTGCCCGGGAACATCCAGCCTGGAGCAGGACCCCAGGCACATGGCAAACCCAGAGCCAAAGCCAGCAGCCTGGTCAGCGGGTGCTGGGAAGCCATGCCCAGAGGAGCACCGCTGTCGGCAAACACCGGTTCATGTGGAGCACCTGGATCAGTGGGGCTGGAGCAGCAGCAAGGGCTCTGCCTGTCCCAGGGCATGGGGAGCATGCCCGAAGCCCGGCTCTGGGCACCTGTCCTGGCTGGATCCTTACTCTGGATGGGCGTCTCATGCCTCCTGCCTCCTTCCCCTCTGTCTGTGCTGTCCTTCCCAGGGGAAGACATCCAGGCCAGAGAGGCTCTATGGGCCCCCCCTGCACACTGCGGCTGGTGGGGTCTCTGCCTGGGGGGATGGGGGACCGGGGTGCATGGAGCCCCGGCCCCTCCGGGACTGGGGTGACAGGCAGTCAATCCTGCTGCTGGGGGATGGCAAAAGCAAGCACCAGGCATATGGACATGCGCCTCTTTGGGAACGCTGCCTTGCTGGGAGAGGAGTGCTCCCTTCCCATGGAGCACTGATGCTGGGCTTCCCGCTGCAGGCTGGGCTGCTTCCCAGACATCTACTGCCCCTCTGGCAGCCCAGGGGACAGGCTAGTGGCCCAGCAGCCCTGGGAGCCTGGGAGTGAGGGTGAGTCCAGAGAGGCCCCAGTATAAGCCCAAAACTGGAGAGCGGGAGCCAGAGCCAGGAGCAGCTCAGCACTGGGACACAGGGAGGGCAAGCTGGGAAGGAGACACAATGGGCAATGAAGGAATTGATTTCTGTCCATAGACATTCACCTTGTCCCTGACACTATAGTAAGGACCGAGACTGGAAGGGAGACACTTAGATGCTCAACAGGAAGGCGAGACCCCCTGGGACAGCCTGAACTGCTGGTTATTTGGCATTTGCAATATTGCCTCAGAGGCCTCTTCGGGATCATGGGATCTTGCAGCTGGTCTCTCTGGTGTCTCCCACAGTGCGAATGCCAACTGCAGCTGGTCCTGTAGCCTCTCAGTCCTCCTCAGTCCCCAGGTATCAGCAGAGCCTGGTGGTAGTGACCTTGTGCCCTCAGGAAACTTTGCTGGAAAGGAAGATGTGGAGGGACGGTGAGTGATGCTTGAGGAGCTGGGCAGAGGAAGCACTGTCTGCCCAAGGAACAGCTGGGGCTCTCAGGCCACAGAGTGTGCTGGGTCTGCTGCCCACACCAGGAGCCTTGGGGTCCCGTGGGCAAGGTGGTGGACGGGGCTGGCCAGCTAAAGTGAGTGGATTTGGTTGAGCTCCATCCCTGGAGGACCCCACCAGGGCTACTGTGGACCTGCACCTTGCTCTGTCCTCACTGCTGTCGGCAGAAGCAGCGTGGTTTAAAAGCAGCTTTGGCTTTGCCTCCTCTGAAAGATGGGCTCTGGTCCAAATCCTACTGACGTCAAGAGGAGCTTGGCCCCGGCAGAGCCTACTCAAGATGGTTTTGGTCTGGTGAAAGGTCATCAATCATGCCAGAGCTCCAGAAACCCCAAACAAAGGGTGGGTCAGCCCTAAGTATTTGTATGGCCCTGTTGCCATAGTGTCCAGGAACCTCAGGCTTTAAACACAGCCATCTTCACAGCAGCCTGGAGAGGGAGGGATGTGTGTCTGGATCCCAGGCAGGGAAATGGAGGCACAGAGGCCATAAATCACTTGGCTGCGGCTGAAGGGAAGGGGAGCTTGTGGGATGTGAACCTCCTGGGGCACAGGGCAGGCCAGTCCCTCCCAGCCTTTGCCTCCCCCATGCTTGCAAGTGTCAACAAAAGAGCAATATCCGAGTCTCTAGTGTTGCTGAAGGCCACTTTGGCATCTGTCTGGTCCTTGCATGGACACATGATGCCCACGGCCAGGCAGTGCCATGGGATGGGACAAACAGGTGGGACCCATCACTATACTTGCTGGAGGACAGGAGCATGCGAGGGGGAACAAGCTGTAAACAAGCTACGGCAGCAGCTTGCCAGGTCTGGAGGGTTTTTTTGGAGAAGGCCCAAGGATATTGCTTTGAACATTGGGCACACAGCACACACCGAAGGGTGGCTGCCTGACCCAGGCGAGACGGGTAGCTGGAGGACACGGGGAAGGGAGCCATGGGCTGTAACAGGAGCTACTGCAAGGATCGGGCTGTCTTATTTTGCAGAGATTGGGCTCACAATGCTAATGCTCTTGGTACCTTTCCAGCAGTGTAGGAAACAGAAGGATTTGCAGGAGCGTCCGTCGGGTGTGACTCAGCACAGGCAGAGCCGCAGCAGCGTCCCCAGCCCTGCACCACTGCCCTCCTGCTGCCTGCCAGCAGCCTGGCACACTCCCCCCGGGGGCAAGCACTCCAGGACGGGCAGTAGCCTTGGCCAGAGGTGGGGGCATCACAAGGAAAACCTCAGTGCATCAAAGAGCGGTGTCAGCCCCATGGGGAGTGGATTTCTGTTAGTGATTAGATTCCCAGAGTGTTTTTACTGTCAACTGTATAGGCATATACCCGGGGTCAGAAGTTACTCCAGCTCTTCACAGTGGCTCTGGAAAAAAAGAGAAAGGTGAGAGAAGAGGGGTGGGGGTGTCCGTGCAGGGGTGACAGGGATAAAGCTCCAAGGACACACACAAGGTTGAGACAAAAGCCTGCACAAAGATGTAGAGGCTTCACATCAGCGGCCTCTGATGGGAGGACAGCCACGAATCCTGCCCCAAAACGGAGTGCAGGGGATGGCTGTGCTGAGGAAGGGAGGGAGGACATGGGAGGACGTGTTCATGGGAGGACAGCACTTGCCTTCACCTGCAGCTCGTGGAAGAGCAAAGAGCTCTGTGCATCCAGGGCAGCCCTGGAGGCACCTGGGGCCTGGGACTGGGGTTTTCTTATTTGGGTTGCTGTCTCATAGGTATCTTTTCTGTATGACAAAAGTCCTGGGGGGGAAAAGCTATTAAAGATTTTTCCTGTTTGCCATTTTAGCTGATGGAAGTGATAGTTGATATGTTTTGCTAAAGCAGATGGAGGACGAGGATGTGGAAAGTGTACCATAGCAGGGGGAAGGATGCTGAGGCTTTAACAAAGGCTTTTTATCCAAAATGTCAGTTCGTCATTGAAATTAAGTGATGTTAATAACAAAAAAAACCATAAACACCAGACAGCAAACAGCCTGCTCTGGTCGCCTCTCAGCAGCTCAGCTCACATTATCATTTCTGTAACCACACCGTATGCAAGTCCTCTTGCCTCCGTCTCGAGGTAAAGCAAGGATCCACATTTCTAATGCCAAAAAGTAGCTTTATAAAAATACCTACTTCCAGGTCTTTCTATTCAGCACAGGGAAGCGAACACTGGGCATGAGCCCAAATTGTACTTTCCTTTGTGGGTCACCTTTAAGAACTGAACAAATGGAGGATCTCAACATTAAAATAGAATATGACTGGAAACTTCATCAGTGACTGAACTCCCCTTGGCATGCCTCCGACCCTCCCAGCTGGCTCTGCTCCCTGGGACGCAGAAAACCTGGAGCTTCACGAAGTGATATTGTCCGGGAATCTGCACCAGCCGCTGGGAAGAGGGGTCCAGGCATCCACTCGTCGTGCCGGATGCACTGCGCTGCTGAGATACGCCCTGACCTTTACAATGTCTGGCCTTTGGGGCTTAGGAGAATCCTGGCCTGGCTGAGGGAAAATCCTTGCACAGAAATAAGCTTAGCAAAGCCCCTCGCCTCACTGCAGGGCTCCTGCACCGGCCGGTGCCCCCGCAGTGGGCACAGCCACCGGGGGAAAGCAGGGATGGGGAGAGGGCTCTGGGGAAGGGGTGTGCAGTGAGAGAACAGCCTTCCCACCCCACCCACACCTTTTCCTATCAGTAATGGGGGAAAATCTGCTGATGACCTCTGGGGCTGCTGCATACCTGCTGGGCACCTGTGCCTGCCAGCGGTTCAGCAAGCAGGGCAGCAGGCAGCTCCCTCCACCTGCTGCCCTCTCTCAGGTAACTGAAAATCCACTGAAACAGCTCCTTGCTGGTGCCACTCCAGGTGCTGGAGGTTGAGCGCAGGCTGAGCAGCCGCTCAGAGGGGAAGGGAAACCCAAACCACCCCTGCGGTGCAGTCAGGGCCGGAGGGGCTGCCCAGGCGTCTTCTGGCTGGTGCCAGCAGATGTGGTCCCTCCCTAGTGTCACATCTAATCGCTTCATGTCAAGGATGTAGCTTTTTTCCTGCAATATTTCAAGCCACACCATTGCAAACCAGGACAGCAGGGCTGTTTTTCGCAGCAGGAGCTAGGGAAAGAAGCCTTTTGCCTCCCAGATAATGGTGGTGGGAAACGGTCCTTGGGCAATGGCCCTTCAGGCACCTGTGGAGGAGGGCTCAGTGGCTCAAGCCCACCGCTCAGCTTTTGCTACCTTCTTCATCTTGTGCTGCAGTAGCAACCAGAGCCCTCAACTTAAATCCCAGCAGGTAGGATTAGTGTCCTGCAGGCTGGATGAAGCTGGGCAGTGAGATGGGAGAGACCTGCCTTGTGCCCCAGCTCACTGGGCATCAGCCCTGCTGCCACCCCCCATTGCCATGCACCCCCGTATCCCCTTACAGACTGCGCAAGGCGGCCTTTCCTTGATTTCCTCGCTGACTTCTGCCCGTAACCCCAACATCAAGGTCCTCTCCTCTTGACCCTCCCCTCCTCTTGCTATCCCACTCATCCCAGGGCTGGGCAAACCGCACACCTCCTGCCCTCACTCACAGCTGTGGCTTCCCCCGGCAAGTGCAGCATGCTTACATCCAGAGAGCACATTAAATAAATCCTGGACGTATCCAGATTTATAACTTAATTGGCTGGTTGTAAAAAGTTATTTCCCTTTTCAGCCCTTGTGCAATAGGCTTGCCCCTCCTCTCCTCGTTTATCTGTTACTATGAATATTTGATGGCTGACTGTAACGAGAAGTTTAAATAACTAAATTTATTCTCCAGGCACACTGGCTGTACAGGCACAGTACAGGCACACTGGCTGCCCTGCTAATGCCAGGGAGCTGCACAGCAGCTTGGGGCTCGGGAGGGCTGGGGGGGCTGCACAGGACTCCAGGGGGGCCATGGAGCCCCCGTGTGCCAGCATGGCCTGTGGGGTGAGACCCTGCAAAGGCACAGGCAGTGGCTGGACTTCAGGAAGGCTTGGTGAGGACAGGAGGTGGCACTGCTCCCGGGGTCACCCCTGCTGCTGCCTTCACACCTTGGTGGCTCTTCCTTTCCTTCCTCCTCTCTCCTGTCCCCGCCGTGTGTCCCCATCCCTGCTGGGAGCATGCTTCTCGCCTGTCACCCCGCGGGAGGACAAGGGGCTCATGGCATCATCCCCGTACGGCGGGTCAGCCGGCCGAAAGGAAATGCATCCTGACGGTGTTTACATGGAGGATATTAGTCAGTAGGAGAAAGGGAAGAGTTGCCTTATTTCTCACTCGGGCCGGTGGCTAACTCTGCAGAAAGATGGCCACTGTGGTCAGGGCTACGGTCTTGTGTCCGGGCTGGCTGGCTCTGAAACCCAACGTGAGCCATGAGAACAAAAGACCCGCCGTCCCTGCTCCTCACTGGCTCTTTGGCTCGAGCACCCAGATTTGCATGGATGTCTCTCCCAGCAGGTCCAGCCCGCTCAGGCGTAACATGTCTCTCAGCAGTGCCGCCACGTTTTCTCCCCCTCCCCACCAGGCATGTGCCGAGCCCAGACAGCCCCCACGGAGCGACATGAGTCCGGTCCCGAATTCAGCGCTTTGCGTCGCACACACTGCACGCAGAGGCAGGTTTCGCTGAGATCTGAGAGCATCCAGCTGACTCCATTCAGATTCATTATCGGCACCTCGGAAAAAAATATCACATCGAATTGGTGGGAATTCAGCTTGGTTTTTTTTCCCATTCCTGGCTCCCTGCCAGGGAGCGGAGCGAAGCCAGCCCTGCCTGCCCTTGCCCACACAAACCTGCCCTCGCTCTTGCGCCAGTTGGTGAAGACTTAGTGGAGGGCATTAGAAATACAGCGGCGCTTTACTACCATCCGTCACGCCGCTTTTGGGAAAACAGAGCTCGTCATAGCCAAAATAATGGGAGGAAAATGCCCTCTAGAGTGGTGCATTTTGCACACCCCAAACCACCCCGTGTTGCTATAATTTGTCAGAGGACAGGAGGTCCTGCAGGAGCCCAGCCTGTCCCCATGCGCAGGGACTTGCAGTTTGCATCGCTGCTGCCTGCCCTGAGCACAGCGTGGAGGCTTCCAGGGCATAAATAATTCAAGAGCCGTGAAGAGGATTTCTCCCCCCCTTCCTCACTTCCCTGGCTTATAACAAATGTTAATTTAATCAATCGGCAGTAAATCTGGCTGGTTGCTGACTCACGGCAGACGGTGCCCCTGCGGGCTGTAGCAGCAGCTTCCCTCCCTCCTTCGGAGGCGAACAATGCGGGAGCCCGCTTCCTTGCTTTTCACCTTTTCCCTCTTTTTCTTCACTTGGTACCAAACAGAGACAACTGCAAAATACACCCAAGGCTGCAGGCAGAGGTGCCGAGCTGGCAGCGGGAAGCCCTGTCTGCTGGAGACTGGCTCATACATGGCCATGGCTGTACATAATTTGGGGCTAATGAGTCCACAAGGTGCACGGGGCTAAAAGGGGCAGCGCTGGCACCGCCGGCAATGCCGGTATTTCCCTGCGCCAAGGGGCCTTTGCAGAACCCGCAAGCCCAGCGGGTGAGAGTATCCAGGCGAACGGAGCAGCTTACCATGCTGGTGCCCCCATGTTTCTGAGCCGGAGGGAGCAGGACCCTGCTGGGGGTCTGCCCACCCCCCGCTGCCCCCCCATCCCGCTCCACATCATCCCACATACCCCCAGCCGGGCAGGCGGGAGCAGGGCAAGGCTGAGGGCAACCAAGCCTTTTGGGAGTGTGGGACAGGCAGTGTTTCAGCAAGGGGACTGATTTTAACAGGGGAGTGATCTGCTGGTCGTCATCAGCCACAGTTGTGGTGCCTGTGACTGCTCACCCGAATACGGGTCTTACTCCACGTCTGGTTGAGGAGGTCATTTAGAAATGGGAAGAGGGAGAGGGACAAATCTCCCCATGATGGGCTTGGCACGAACATGTGGCTATCCAAGGGTGTTAGTCTCTTGGGCTGACAGAAAAAGAGGAAAGCAGCAAGACAAAACGGTCTGGAAACAAATATGAAAGTTCCAATTACTGCTAAAACAAGCTCACTTTTTTGCATTTTCATCAATCTCCAGCAACGTTTTGACCCATGTAACAGCAGGACAAGGAGGATGCGACAAGACCAAATTGGAAATCGTATGTTGAAATGTTTTCCTAAATGAAAATTGGCTTACAATGAAATGGATTTTTTTTCTGCTTGAACATGTCCATTTTTGCTTACAAAAAAATCAGTGACAGCTTAAAAAGATTACAACATTTCTTCGAAAGTTTAATGGGGGAGAAAAAAAAGAAAAACCCTTCCCTGATGAATGTACTGTTTTCATCAGATAAAACCTATTAATATTAGCTAGAAAGCTTTTACTTAGCGGGTTAAAAAAAATTACTCCAGTGGCCATTTTTTGCTGAGATCAAGAGCAGTATGTTTAATATCTGTTACAGCCTCTGTCAGGAGACTACCTCCTGCCTTGGCAGGGGATACAGTCAATTATCTAATAGGTCCTTCCCGCGGTGGAGCATCAGGCTGCTGCGGTGCTGCCAGGGCTGGGGGCGGGGGGGTGAAAACAAGGGTGCTGATGGTGCCCCCCCATGGGTGCTGCAAAGGGGGGCTGTGTCGGGGGTCCTGCGGGGTGCTGCTCCCCCCGGCACTGCCGTTGCTGCCTGCTTCCCCCCAAGGAGAACCAAGATCTAGTTTTGAAACACGCAGTGGAAACTAACTGAAAAAGGGAGCACCTAACATTGGGATTTTCTGCAAAAATAAAGGGCAAATCCCAAGGTTCCAGCAAGGGGTTTGGCTTCGGCTGGTTTTAGATTAAGATTCCTGACACAGCTGTTAGGTAGAGGAAAAGATCTTTATTCTTCATCCATTGTTCTGTTTCCTCTCCCCCTCGTGCCAGGCACCTGCTCACCATTTTTTGAGAGACTTGTTCCTAAAATGCATCTGCAGCTTCAGCCCAGGTTTGGTGTCTTGAGGAGACTGCGCAGCAGAAACCTCCTCTCCTGGCCCTAGTTTTCCCTCTCTGTGTTGGTCCTCATCTCCCTGGGGAAGGGATGGTGTCTTTCATGTCTCGAGTGCCATCCAGCCCAGCACCACCAGATAATTAGCAATGGAAAAGAACACCATGACCATTCTTTGGATGTCACTTACCATGAAATGGGAAGCGGACAGGGGCTGCGTGAATCAGCAGCGCCTGCTGTGGAGAGCGCTCTTTCGATACATTGATTTCATATTGCGCAACTCCCTAAATAGTGTGCGGTTTTTGCTCACAAAGCTTTGATTCGGCTAATCAGCAGGATTATCTGCTGCGGCATGTCTTGGGGCTCTCAGAAATGAAAGGAATTATAAAAGTGTATTAATATATTACAACATATATTTGCCAGGAGCTCCAGCCCAGCACGGGCCCTGGCACCCACCACAGGGGACGCTGGCACCGCTCCCAGCACCTCCAGCATCTCTCTCCTTCCCCAAAGGGTCCATGTCCACACAGCGTTACAGTTACTCTGTGCTGGCGTGAGACTGCTGCTGTAATCCCGTTTATTATCACTCTAAGTGTTACCTGGAGCGTTTCTCTTCCCAGCTATAGGAGGAATGAACATCCCTTCCTTGAAGAGCTCTGTGTCAATGCCACCAAACTGAAGGATAACCTGGGTAATGGGAAGGAATGTCCTGACCTGCGGTTCTGTTTGTTTCTTTGATGCGTCTTGAACTTCTGCAGCACCTCCACAGGGCACATCAGAACACCACCATCCCAGCTTGCACAACACCAGTGCGTTTTCCCTGGCCAACTGCTAATCATTAGCAGCCAATGGTTTGTTTTAAGGAGGCTCAGCTCCAGGCTCCAGAGCATCTTTTAATGCATTTTAAATGGCCCAGTGCTTTCAGTTGGTTTCCCTGTCCTCCAACACAATGGTTTCCAGGGCAAGTGTCACCCCGTGAAGAAGCGTGTCTTTTCTATCCCTGCGCATGGCCCTGGTGTTGTGGAGTAACTAATCCCTTCCCCATGGGTGCAAACTGCTCTTGAGGCAAAGCACACGCATGACATGGTTTCTGTATGATTTTAAAAACCTGCTTTTAAACCTGCTTGTAGAAACCTTGGATTTCTGCTAGACCACGATGCTCTGGAGGGGAGCTGCATGGCAATTAAAATGCTACCGTTGTTCTGTTTCAATTAGAGGTCCTCTTAATTGCCAAGTCTTCAAGGTTTTTAAACTAGCCTCTGGTGAAAGACTGCAGCAACGTGTGGAGACAGATTGTATTCACATGTCATCTCACACGCCAGCAACCATCGGAGCAGCTACTCCACTGCAACCACATCAGGCTATCACGGCTTGCTTCTTTATTTCTTTTGTCACTGTTGTTCATTACCAAAGAGCTCGGCTGCTGTTCAACAAAGCACTTAAGGCCTTGCTTCATTTGCAGTGAAGTCAATTCCCTTTTGCAGTGCTGCAGCATGTCTACATTAAGGATTCGTGTGGAAAGCACACCAGATCGCCGCTTCTGTCACTCCTCCCAGTCTAGGCAAGCTAGAAGTGATGCTTTGCCTCCCAAAGCACTGCAGAGAGCAGGGCTGCTTAAAAAAAAGCATGCTTATTTCACATGAATTCTCCGAAATATGCCTACTTAGTTGTATTTGTTCTTATTCAAAATTAGGATGAGCGCTTCCATACAGATTCTTACATTTATATGACCAGCTAACGAACAGTATGTTACTGTCATCCCAAAACTTGGTTTAACTCTTGACCTTCCTTTTGGGGGGCATTCCCACTTTGAAAGGAAAGAAGTGCTACGTTTCCACACCTGTGCATCCTCAGCACATCTGCTGCTTCTTTTTTCCAGGGTCCTGCTATGTGCCATGGGCTGCCTGGCCTCTGCCATGCCAGCATTGCCAGAGGACGGCTCTCTCGACAGGCGGCAGCCCAGGGAAATACTGTTTCGTGCAAGACTGAATGGGAGGGCAAAGGGGAGAGGTGCAGCAGTGACACAGGTGATGCCTCGCTGCTGGCCCTGCTGCGGCTCCTGGCATCAAGGTTGTCCCGGAACATCCCTCAGTGGCACGTGAGGAAGCTTCTCCCAGTCAGGTCTGATCCAGGTGCTGTTGCAGAACCCTTTCCTGACTGGAGCAGCCGCCTAAAGCAGCCAGCGCCCGGCGCAGGCGGCACAACAACGACTTTGCTGCTCTCTTTCATCTCAGTCACTGCCTCAGTGACGCCTGTCAGCATCAACCGCCTGCCCAGGGAAGTTTTGTCATCTGTTATGGGGACGGATGGCCTGTTATCCACTGGCCTCCCCCTCCCTCGCACGGCTCTCTGTTCTAGCAGTGGTTGTACCACAGATGTCAGGCACCTCTATTGAAAGCAAATAACCCCAGATTTCTTCATCTCGACTGTGAAAAGGGGTGGAGGAAAGCACCCTCCCCTGGTGCTTTTGGTGGTGCCTCTATGCCAGCACCCATCAGTACGTCATTTCCAAAGGGGCATGCGTAGCCGGGGGACGCGCTTTGGGGAGAAAAAGAGCTGGACTGTTCTGCGTGACTGGAGGAAGAGTTCTTCCACATGCACAGAGGTTACTGCCTGCCTGGGAAGGGGATATGGAAAGGAATCAGCACAGAGATCCTGGCAGCTTACGGCATGCAGAGGGAACCGGTGTGGGATGAATTTGGGGAGGCTGATTTAAATAAATCCCACAGAAGGGTTTTCTCACAGGAAATGTATTTATTGGATCAAGATGGCAATAAACGGAGCAGATGATCCTTATCGAGGCTTCTGTGCTCAGGAGGAGCAGGGCCAAAGGCAGCCGTGATGATAACACGGATGACCTCAGTGATGATTTGCTTTGAGTGAAGTACTGAAGTTTTACATACTCCTCGGATGCCCTGTCATTCAGCCACTCTCCTTGCTATAAAAAAGGCTAATTGATGCAAACCACATTTTTTCCACCAGCGTGTGCCAAAGCAGCCAGCGTATTGTACGCACACAAAACAACAACCAGGCTTTTGCATGGCTTGAATTAGATGGATGACAAGAGCTACCAGGGGGGAGTCAATTAAGCTTCAACCTTGGAGTCAAACTTGCAGATTTTATAACAGTGCCTAGTAAATAATGGGTACTTGCACATCTCCTTTCACTAAGAGGCACTAGCATATGTCTTGGAGTATGTTCTCCTGGTAATTGCACAGGGAGTGTACACATTTGGTCCTGTTGTCTACTATGAATAATGCATAGTGAGGAGGGGGGAGCCAAAAGCGCCAAGCTGCTCGTTTTTAGATGGACTTTTTTATCATTGTTATTTAGATGTCACAGCCGTTCTCTTAAAGAATTGTTCATCTCCTTTGTCACTGCAAAAGTGTGCTTATTTAGGAGGGGGGAAACAAAAAAACAAACCACCAACTAAAGCTAATCTGAGATTATCCATGCAAATTGGCAGCTGACATTCAGATGTGAAAATCTACCCCCAATAAAAAATAATAAGAGGATTTCTGCTGACTTTTGTTTTTCTCCTAACTCATTAATCCACACTGGGGGAAAATCCTCCTGTCCAGTCTTGTTTAGGTTAAGTAACATTAATAATCTTAAGCTGAGGACGGCAGGTACCAGGATCCATTTTAAGTGCGTGCTGCTGCTGACTGCTGATGTGCTGCTCACAAAGCAGAGGCTTTGCTTCTCCCCTCGGTATTTCCCACATTCGCCTTAAATCAAAATGGTTAGTCAGCACAGCCAGCTCCTTTGCTTTCAACCTGCTGGGTTTTTTTTCTTAAAACTCCCACTCAAAAGGCAGAGTCAATTCAAAACCCAGGAAGCCTAAAGGCTAAGCAAGCTGCCCGGGGAAAATACAAAGAGTATGTGTTTGCAGGCTGAGGTTTGAATACCTCATAGGAGCCAGAGCTCCAGCTGTGTCTGGATTGTACCTTTGCAGTATTAGCACGCAACGGGAGTGTCTTTCGGAGACGTCGCTGTGCCAGCTCTGCCCAGTGCCAGCAGCTGTGGCAGTGAGGATGCAGTGATGCCTCCCAGCCATGCAGGCAGTTCGAGGTGCCATTTCCAAGGAAAAGTCGATGCCAGTTTAAAATCCAGCTTGCTAGTTAGGTATTTACTGTACACCAGTTTACATTGTGCATAATACAATATGAGAGTTACCTCCAGCAGTGGTGCTTAAGCTTGTGCAAATGCATTTAAAGCAGTTGAGGCAGATGTTGTACATGTCCATGCCCATGTATCCAGTATGCAATCATTTGTCCTTTGTAACCACCTTTAACTGCATCTTTATAGCACATGCAATACAAATCGCTTGCTTCAGTTCAGTTAAGCTAAAGTAGATTGCTACTTATTAATACAATGAGCTTTTTTTTTCCTGTGACAAACCTGCTTGAAGCCCTTTGGGGATCCTGAACAGCGTGCGTTCAGGTGTAGCTCCCAGTGGGGTTTTGCTCGGAGCTTAGGATAAATACACACCAGCAGCTCTGGAAACGTTGCTTAAGACAGCTCAGCACACAGGTTTGCTGGATCAAAGCCACTGGTTTCTTCCCTTGTCAAAGGACTGAGGACACCATGCAGCTCTAGGTGGGGGCAGAGGACAGTCATATAAATACTCCTTATCGTGGGACGGGGTGGCAGACCATGGAGGGAGGGGAAGATGCTCACACCAAACACCACCCAAGCACCCAGGCAGGGTGGCCACACGGCACCACGGGGCCAGGAGAGCTGCCCTGGCATGGGGCTGGGGCCGAGGGCCAGGGCAGGCTCCCCACGTCACCACCAGACCCCCCCCCTTGGATGCCCATCCCAGCCATGCGGCACGGGGGCTGGAGAGGAGGGAAATGGCCATTTGTGGTTTTTCTTGTATTTTTCAAGGGGGTTTGGGTCTGCTTGCTTTTAATTTCCTTAAAATCCCAGATATTTGGACACATTCCATGGCTGACTGAAAAATGAGGGGGCTGGAAAGGATTATGTGAAAAAGTTGTCAACATATTCCTCTTCCCACACTCTGCTCTTCCCCCAAAGTGCCCCCAAAACTCCCAAAATGTCAATCAATAATAATTAGCCCCTCAGACACGAGTGAGAAAATTCAAGCCCGGGAGCCGCCACATTCCCCCCCTCCCTGCGAGCAGCACCGCGGCGTGCTGCGAAGCCGGCGGGTACCGCTGCCAGCCTCGGAGCCTCGCTGGGGGCGTGGGAGGATTTGGATATGTCCGCAGCCTCGGTGCCAGCTCTGGGCACAGGCAGCCTTGGCAGCGGCCGCCGTTTCTTCAGAAGCTCGAGGCCCGCAGGGATGCGGAGGCTGCAGGGTGGCATAGACATGCCCCTGGGGACCCAGGCTCCTATGCGGGGACCTGCAGGGGTGGGCCTGCGGCCGGGTGGCTGGAGGAGGGCAGCAGCCCCCTGCCCTGAAGTTTGCTCCCCTGCGTGCCGGGGGGATGCGGGGGTCTGGCAGCCAACATTAGCATCCAGGCAAAGCTACAGTCAAGAACTGTCTTTCTTGGACAACCTGGAAATGTCAGGGCTGCATCTCACCTGCTCCTGTAAGCACAGCTGTTGATACAGCAGCATTTTTTAATCCCACAAGATAGCTAGTTTTCAGGAAAAGCTTAGAAAGAGCTGCCAAGGCTTTTGCCAAAGACATTTGGGAGTGAAAGAGAATTTCTGCACCCCCACTGGCGAGTGCAGACCCCATCACTTGCTATTAATCAACCATTGGTGGCACCTGGCTCCAGTACAAGGGTTTTTTTCTCTAAAGAAATTCCCCCGAACTAATGAATGCCATTTAGCTAGAGTGTTTCCGAGGTCTGAATGCACCCAGGAAAGCATCCCTGGGCAGAGGGGCTCTGCTCTACCAGAAGGAGTGGGGAGCACTCTGGGTTCAAACTCTGCTTCGTGTGTTTTAACATTTAGATGCCTGGAAGAAGTCTGTGTTTTCTGTAGGAAAACTGCCATTTTATTGTCATCACTAGATTTATGAGCACACAAAAAAGGGCCCAGCTTACAGGTTTGAACTCTTACAACAGTCACCGTTTACCTGGCAGCAAACAGGTAAAATGCCTTTAGTCTTCCTCCATCATGGTGGGATTTTACTGGACTCTGGACTCTGACGGTGACTCTTGCTCATATCTGGTGTGTGCGTTGCTCAGCTGTGAGGGGACCCGGGGCTTCCAGTTTCTGGTGGATGGAAGTAGCTAAAACCACCCTGTTTTCCAAACAAAAGCCAGCATGCATGCACATGAACACGCCCCCGGCATGCAGCCATGCTGCAAATGATGCAACCGATGCTGGAAATGCATCAGGGCCCCAGAGGAGGGGTGACTGGTGCTCCCGGAGGCTGTCATCTCCAGCTCTCCGCAGCAGCAAGACGCCGTGGTTGGATCACTGTGCTTGGAGGACATTGCAAAATCAGGACAAGCGGTGTGGCTAGTAGAGAAGAGAAGCTAATATATTTTGCTTTGAGGACTCAAAGAAGGTTTTTATGAGATTTTAATTATCCCCTGTTTTAATTATTGATCGATCAGTCCCCCAGTGAAGCAAGATTGCCAGAAAGGGGGTTTCAGGACAGAGCAAAGCCCATCTGCATCTCTCTGGGAGTTAGTTGCTCGAGGCACATTCAGTAGGGCTGGTCCCTGTGCACTAAAATACAAGCAATGTGGAACAGAGCTCGGTTCATCACTAAACACACTGCAGACCCTAGTCCATCAGGAAGGATGCCTTTAGCCTTCAGCGTATTTCCCATCTCCTAGGGCTATTGGTCATCAATATTCAGAGGCAAAGATTGCTGCCTCTGACCCATGGCTGGCAGTGACCTGCTCTTCGCAGAGCTCGGGCTACCTGAGCCTCAGCACTGGTGCACAGACCTTACCCACCTCTCTTCCCTTCTTCTCTCTCCTGCCTCTCTTTGCTGCCATGGAGCCCCATGCCCTGGCAGTCCCGCAGGCTGACGTCTGCCACAGCCATGCACAGACTTTGGTTTTGCGGGGAGATCAACCTGGCTTGCCCACACGTATGCTCTGAGAGAGACACAAAAAGCCCATCACCCATGGAGGAGCCATTGGTACCTGCCCCGCCGGGGGACTGAGGCCATCTCTGCCCCATCCCTGAGCACGCTGCACTGCCAGGGCTGTGCCGGGAGCTGCTGGAGCGGTCGGGCACCACATGCATCTACACATCATCTGCATCCACAATGCTGCCCAGAGCAGAGAGGAGCAGTTGTGCATCAGTGCCTGACATACAGTTCTCAGGACAGACAGATGGACAGATGGACAGGTACAGCATCCCGAAACCTCCTTGTCCTGCAGGCAGTAAAGGCAGTGGGAGGGCTCATGCTCTGGCAAGGGCAGAATGGCAAAATTGTCATATAACAACTCATTTTGGCCATCAGGTGGAAAGGTGGGAAAGAGGGGATGGGGTGAAGCACTGGCTTGCTTATTCCCATCCACCCCCCCCGCCCCGAGTGCCCCCATC
>JANZLQ010000001.1:23915456-23925547 GCA_026212715.1 Elanus axillaris | reverse complement strand
AGTGCCCCCATCCTCCCCTCCTCTGGGGCTGGCACTGCCCAGCGGGGTCTGCACCGCTGGGTCGCATCCTGCACCCCGGGGCACTGGGCCACCAGCCTGCCCTGCAGCTGCCCCTTGCAAACAGGGAGGCACACGCTTCGGTTTAGCAGCAAAAAGAGTCCCACCGGGGCTAATTATAACTCCTAGGATTTTATCAACAATTAGCTCAGCTCGGATGGTCACATATCTGCATGGTGCAAGCTTTTATTATCAGCTGGGCTGGTGGTAATGCTGGCTATTTATTTTCCCTGGCATTTCCCATTATAAAACCTTGCTTTTGGTCACTCACAGCATTGCCAAACTTTTAACCATTTAGACAGAAATTCTCCATCCCAAGAAACTGCCTCCAAGGGGGTTTTTTATGTCTGGAAAGATTTAATTCAGGCTAAAAGAAAGAAATTGCTTTGCTCATGGAAAGTGCACTCTGGTGGCAGGCGGCTCTGGGCTTTCCCTACTTTGGCGTTAGCAACCGCATACTTTGCAAATGTGTTTTTTAGCATACGTAGCCCATGTAACACTGCCCAGGGGTCGGAGAGACTTTGTTCTGTTCCCTGACAGGGCAGGAGGTGGTCACAGCATAATGTCACCGTGGCTTCCAGCTTGTTGCTTCTCTCTTTAGCTGCCAGCACTTGAGGTTTGCTGCCATTAACTACCGTAATGCCCAGCTCCTTTATTCCAGCACTGTCTATACTGAGAGAAACCCAGCCCTGCAGTTCAGTGTTCATATCTCCCGTGGGTCTGTACACACTGCTGACGTAGGAGAACAGGATGGCGAGGATGCCGCCTCTGTAAGAGTAACGAGGCACACGGGTACCACAAGACTTGTGCAGCAAAGCCCAGCGGTGTCACGGCAGAGCGGCTCTGGCCGGGGGGTCCCCAGTGGTCCTTGGGTGATGGGACCAGCTGGACCACAGGGATGAAGGGAGCTGGTGCAGGGAGAGTGGGATGAGCATCCCCAAGTGAATTATCTCCCTTGAAAGGTGTTGGGGAGGAAGAAGAGGGTTTGGGCTGCACAGAGGTGAAGGGCAGTGCATTCCTCAGCACCACATCACTGCAAGCACCTCCACGGAGCAAAGAGGGGAAGATGCAGAGAAAACTGGGAAAGAAAGGGGAAGAGCTGATGAGGGAGAACTAGCAAGAAATGAAAGGACAAGGTGGAGACATAGGGCTGGCAGGATGATTAGCACCAGATGGCAGGTATCAATTATTTACCATTTATGTACAATAAAAAAATACACTTTAACGATGGGAAGAGCACAAAACAAGCTCAATAGCAATTCAAAAGCATATGGAAATAAAATGCAGCAATTTAAGGGGCTGTAATAAATGTGCATCGCTGGTTGTAATGCCCCTGCAAGAATTACAAATGTTAAGCCTTAGTGAATTACACTTAAAAATAAATGTAACATAAAAAAGAAATTAGGTACACAAATAACTTTACATTCAGGCATTTATAAAAGAAAATCTGTTTGCAGCAGCTAATTAGAAAAAGGGCTCTAATGAGCCTCACTTTTCTTTACCTTAGAGACAAGGCTGAAATGTTAAATGTGGATATAGGTATGGTAGGTGCCATTAAAAAACTCAGATTCCCTAACTTTTCAGAGATTTCAGAAATGAGATATCTCTTTTCCAGAGATGGGAGCTGAAATTGTGGTGCTGTTAAAGCTCCACCATATCTGGAGAGACCATCTGTACCTCTCTGCGGATGCCCGGATGCTGGCACCGCCTTCCTTTATTATCACCACTGTTACTCAATTGCCGTATTAATAAATTAATGTTGACTGGTGGGGAAAGAGGTGATTACCTTAAGCTTGAAATGTGCAACTTCCAGTGAAGATCCTGCATTGCTGTAAGTGGTGGGGTTTGGTTTACTGTAGGATGGGTACCGTTCAAGTGGGAAGAATGATCTTTCTGCAGTGAGCAGTGCCAGCGCCACCCAAGCGATGCACTTCAGGTAAAGCAGTATGTCAGAAACAAAACAAGGAGGTCAAAACAGATTACTCATTTCTACTGGGTTAGAAACTTTCTATCAAAATATCGTTACACTGATCACTTCCCACAGAGCATTTGCTTTTCACTAAACAGCGCTTTCCAACTGCAGTGCCATAAAATGAAGGCAAATCAGCAGTGCGCTTTGGTCTGCTCCCCCCAGCCCAAATTATCAGGAGCAACTTTCAAGTTCTCCACAAATGATGTTTCACTGGGCAGAGGCCCAGGGAAGGTTTGGTCTTCACCTAAACTGTGTTTTACCCCCCTCCTTTGCTAAGGAGCTCTGGTAGCAACAGAAGCAATTGCCAGAAGGGGCCGGCCTCATGCCCTGCAGTTTCTGTTGCAGAAAATCATGTGGAGAGGGGGCAGATGTCCCACGGAGGCTGTGGGCAGGCAATGCCGATGGGCAGGGAGATGGGCAGGGCAGCCCTTTCCCAGCCTGGGGAAGCCTTGCCAGGTGAGGCGGCAGTGGCAGGGCCACAGGACACCGGTGCAGGCCACGACCCGGCCATGTGGATGGAGCAGGGAGACGCCGCTTGTCCCAGAGCTCTTGCATTTGCCTCGCACGCCAGCATCGCTTCCATATTTTTAAATATTTAATCTTTGCAGCCCAGTTGCCATGGGAACCTTCACGCAGAAATCTGGACTTTGGGTTACTCAGAAGGATCCTTCCCACGGCTGGGCGGGAGCCGGATTTCCCCCTGGTGCCGTGCCAGCACAGCGCCGTCCCTCAACGAAGGGGTCAGCTCTGCCCCGCTCACACCCGGGGGGTATTTTAGTATCAGCCCCTAATACGCCGTCACCAAACTCTTGGGAAATCCCCTCCCTAACGCTCAGATAATTCCCACTGGAAGTCATGGGCTGCCTTGGAGTACTTATTGTGGAAAAAGCTCTTTTCCAGAAGCAGTCTAGGAAATGGCTGTGATGCTGGCTGGATGCCATGGGCTGGCCCTGGCTCCCCTGCACAGGCCACCGGGCTTTTCACGCGTGGCCAGAGAGCCAAGGCCACGAGCTGCCTTTCGCCCATTGGGGGGACTGGGGTGCCAAATTCTCATCATGGGTTGAAGGTGATCATTCCCTTGCTCATGTCAACACCTCTGCGAGCAGCAGGGACTCAGACTGGGAACGCAGAATAAAGCACGCAGGTTATCAGCAGGGCTCAGCCTCTCCGATCTGGCCAATGTACACCGGTGTGTATGAAAAGACCAAGTCCAATTAGAAATTTCATAGTCCTTTCACAGACCACCTTTTTTGTCTGTCTTTATTTTCTGGTTTGTGGTGGCAAGTGCTTGGCGTGCTGCGGAGCACGAGCAGTCCCACCTCATGCATGCTGGCAATGAGGCGCTTCCCTCGATTTGAGCCCCCTCCAGTAGACTCCTGCTCCCACATGACTTCCATAATTCATCCTCCAGCCAAGCTGCTGGAAACCACAGTCTGACCAAGGTACAGACTTCTCATCCCATTCAGCTCTCCCAGTTACTCCCCAAAAGGTTCATCAACCCCAGGACGTGCCCGAGAGTGCGAGATGCTGGCAGAGACACAGCAGTGGCCACGGCCATGCTGCCAGCAGCACGGGAGGTGGGGGGCTGGTCATGGAGCAGAAACCAGCATTACACAGAGTGTTTTACTGCTTGTAATGACTGGGGCACATGTTAGCCAGATCGCTTTTACAGCCTCACCCTGAGCTTTTTGTTTGGTGTGGAGGATTTTACATTACTAAGCCCTAAATGGGAGCAAATGGGTGGCTCTTGCTCTGTGTTCCTGGCCGCTTTCCCCTTGTGTCACCAGGGGAAGGCAAGGTGTGACCGGTAAGCCCTGCTCCCGAGCCCTGCTAGCGGCGGGCAGGAGAGGACTCCCTCTGCACGGCCAACACCGCTCCTTCCCTTCCCTCCCTTCTATTTTTAGACTTCTCCTCCCACTCTTGTTTAAACATATTACCTAGATCTATAATATTTGCCAACTGGGGGTAGTAATGCTGGCTCTCAAGGTGCCTGCGGCATTTACACAAAATTAGGCAATGGAAGGAAACCATCTCAGCAATTATGTGAGAGATGATGGTGAGCCAAAAAGAAAAACGTATGCAAAAGGTGTGCTCTCCTGCCAACAAATTAGGGCTAAATTACAGAGTCCGGGAGTCTTCAAATAAGTTAAACGTTGTATTACAAATTTAGTTTCAATTAACAAATTAAATAGGAAAACAAGCTCACTGCCTAGCAGCTATCGCATGAGGGGAGGTGTTTTGCAGCAACAACCTTTTCTCCTGTCACCAAATGACACAGTTAAAAAAACAAAAAACAAAACTAAAACAATTTCCTCCATGCCCACACTTGCAGCCCTCCTCTGCTCCAAGCTGGCCCAGGTGCCAGGGCCGGCCGGCCAGCCGGCAGCAGCTAGAAGCCACATGAGCCTCTCCCGGGTCCTCTGCAGCCCTGCATGAGCCTTGGTACATACTGGTTATTCCATGACCTCCATGCTCCCCAGCCAGGGCCAAGCCCCAGCTGTGCTCCACTCCGGCTGCTTGCAGGCACACTGGCTACAGGGAGCAGGGCCAAGGCCGAAGCATCCATCCCCCCAGGGCCTGTGGGTTGGGTGCTGTGGCCATCAGGAGTGGGTCCGCCCCGCCATGTCCCCTCTGACAGTGTTTCTGCAAACAACCCGCTGCCGACTGCCCTTTTTTATTACTTTACAGCACAGTTTTTCCTCGAATTTTATGGCATTTCATTAAAGCCGCCAGAAGGTGATACTGCCCCCTTTCCAGAAGTGAAATAAATTCAAGTTTTATCGCTTCTGGAAATGCTGGAACAGCTGTCAGGACATTTGATGGATTTTCTCAATTACAGGACTTGTGGAGCATTTTATACTTACATCCGCACCGAAGTCTAATATACTGTATGAGATGTTTGTTCCCCCCCCCGCCCCTTATCTCTTTGCATCTCCCTCCCTAATAATGGTCAACTTGTTATTTTTCTCTTAATTCCTTTTTTTACTGTAACCTTTTTTCCTCTCTGATAATCATCTAGTGTTTTCCTTCTTTATTTCCTAATAACACTTAACTTTTCTATAAAAGCAGGCGGTGACCCCAGAGCTGGCGAGTGCCCCCATGACGGCTTAATCAAAAGAGTACTCCCCCTCATCCTGGCAGCTTTCAGGCTGGGGAACATGGGGAGAGAGGCCGAGCGAGGAGGACTGACTCTCTGGGCTGCCCTGTGCCTTCTAGGCACTATTTCCTTGGAAATAAATCCCCCCTCCCTACCTCCTCCTTGGATTCAGAGCTTCCCCGTGCATCCCAAACACAAGGACCCATCCCCATCCGCAGGTCCCCCCATCGGGGCTGGGGAGCACTGGAGGCAGCCCATGGCCCTCTCCACCTTCCCCTAAAGACATCCCTGATGGATGAATGCTTGTTTCCCAGAGCTCCCGAGGGAGCCCTTCTCATGTGGGCTGCTCTGGAGACTGTTTTCCAAGTGGTCTACATGAAATAATTTCTCAGGCTCTTCTCTGCCCCGTTGTGTACCTGACAGGCTGTATCAGCTCATGTGCTGTCATGAACACATCCTATATTGATGGAGGCATTTGTCCCATTGCGTCTTTCAGCAAGGATGCCCCACCGAGGCCCAGGGATTGATGGAGGGACATATTTTACCAGGGTGAAATTATCTTAGCTCACCAACAAAATGCATGAGGATGCCAAATTACATCTTCTTCTTCTTTCTGGCTGTAACGTGAAGTGGAGCGGCAGCTCAGCACGGGGATTCGGATGGGAATGTCCCCTTAATGGCAGCCACGTCCTCCCCCCTTAGTGAGGAGAGGGCTGAGGGTGGCAGAGCTGAGCGCCATTGAAAAAGGCTGCTGCTGCTTTGCACCACTTTAAAATCAGTATTTAAAATCAGTGTTTTCTTGTGAAGCACAAGGAGAGGAAATCTTGCATAAGCAAGCACCCCAGCACTGCGCATACTGCTAGAAAAAGTTGCAATGGTCAAAGAAAGCACATGAGTGTTTTAAGAGTTGCGTCATTTAACCCAAAACTTCATCTCTTTGAAGATGGGGGCAGCTGGGGGAAGGAGGAGGTGTCCGTTCCCTGTAGGAGCAGGACTGAAATAGAGTTGCAATGAAGCCATAACCTATCCTAGAGGAGGTCCAGCATTTGTACCCTCCTGGTGCCGAGATCAGGTACTGCCTGGGTTTCCCACCTCCATCCCACACCCCATCCTTCAGAGCTGACAGAGAGGTCTGAAGGAACAACTCCACACAGAACACCGCAGATCCTCAACAGATTTCCACAAGCCAAGGTGTGATCCTGGATTTATTCAAATTAGAACAATTAAGGCAATTAAAGGCAAAGAAGTGCTTGGGGAAGGGGGGGGGGGGGAACTACTACCAAACAGAATTGCTATTACAGTCTATCAAATTGACACAAAAAGATTAAAAAGCTGATTTACATTTTTTTTAAAAAAAAGAAGAAAAAAAAGTCTAGCGTTCCCTAAAATAGATAACGCATCCTGCTGAGAAAATCACTCCACACATAAAAGAGAAGCAAAGGTGATTATATATAACAAAACTAATCTTCTCTATTGCTTTAATCACCTCAGACCATTTCACCTGCTTATTTGGAAACTGTTAACCCAAGGAAAAAATTATTGTAAGAACGTCCTCATTTCCAGTGCTGCGCTCGAATGGGCTTGTTTTCCTAAACATCCATCCCTGGAGTCTTTAACAATAGCCATTGCTCTGCAAGATAAATGTTTGCTTAAGACTATTCTGTAGTTAATACATATATTCATGACTTGAGCTCGATGCAGTGAGGGAAGAGGGTGCCAGGAAGCTGCGAGCGACCCACCAGGGTGGTGGCAGGAGTCTGTCCTGCCACTGCCGACAGCCAGCTGTAAATTTTGCCCAAATTTTAGAGGAGCGTAGCATGGGGGCCTGGTGCGTGGCCGGGGCACAGGGTGCACAAAGGCAGCCCTGCACGTTTTCTTCCCAAAATCCTGGCTCATGGGGTCAGGACAGAGCTTACCTGGGGCTGCTCGCAGAGCTAGCGATGTGAGCCTCTGTGGGATGAGCAAGATGAGAGGTGACCATCTCTCATTTCACGGGGCGCCCTCCACCCCGGCGGCTCTGGGAACTCCTTGCACGCCAAAACCGCCGTCGCTGGGACCCCGCAGCCGGTCAGCAGCTCATACCCACACCCTACAGCAGGTCAGCGCCAGAGAGGGAGAGCATTGCGTATTGTGAACATTAAGAGAGCGGGGGAGGATGTGCTCTTAAAGCAAATGGGGTTTGTGGGTGGATGCTCTGGCTTGCAGTCGGGGTGAGCTGGGAAGAGCCCCAGCTCTCCGATCCGCAGGGTTTATCGGTGGCTGCCACTTCTCCACTGCCAGCAAGAGCGGGAGCATCTCGCTGGGTTGCGGGGACCTTAACACACAAAGGTAAATGCGTTGGCCCTCTGCCATATGTGCATGGTTATCTCAATATTGATCAGATTTGATACTGTGAGGCAACGCTTCTTTTGCTAACTCAGACATAATACGTTAAGTGTCCAAGTAGTAGCGTGTGAGATTTTATAGACTGTTTATTTTTATATGTCACAGCTTTGATCCCAAGCCTGATGAAACCCCCAGAAACCCACCGACACAGGAGGTTTTGTGTCAGAGCTACAGCGAGTAAATAAACACGTGGAGAGGAGGCTGTCAAGCAGCAGCAGCCTGGGTTGGCACCGGGTGCCACTGCCATCCCTGGCAGCTCCATGTTGCTGCAGTAAATTCTTCCAGGTCTCCATAACTCACCCCAAATGCCTCACGTGTTTTTCTTACAAATGCAGTTTCACCATGATCTCCAAATTCAGGGCTGGCATGAGTGATACTTGTTATCCTGGGATGTCAGCAAGGACAGGTAAAAAAATTCCATCTTCCAGTTACTGGTATACAAACCGGTCTAGGCAGGAAATACGTGCACTGCCCTTTCAGAGATTAATTACCTCCAAAACCTGGGATATTCAGAAGAGGGGAAGACATTGAGCCTGGGCACACAGAGGGAGCAGGAGGACAGCAAGCATCCTCCTCCTAGCTGTAAATCACAGAAATTGAATTAGATCATCTCAAATTGAGGGACAAAAAGCCAGTTATAGATCCATTTTGCAATGCTAGCTGACATGGCTTCCATTTGTGACTCGCTGAGTGACATTACTTATCCTGAGTGCTCCTCTGACAATATAAGCACTTAATGTGAAGACGTGTAAAATTACAGCAAAATGAATGAAACCCAGGAAATTATGTAAAGTTTATGGGGTTGCTTCTTTTTTTTTTTTTTTTCCTTTTTTTAGACCTTCTCTCAATTTCTGCCTTCTAAATGAGGATCTGGGCAATGCATCAGCTGACAGTGCCTTCCCAGAGCAACGGGCTCTTCTGCTCTTGAGGCATCTGAACAACTTGAAACTAATGCCGGTGTGCACTGAACAGCAAATAGACCTTCATGTTGATGAGGCAAATCCTGCAGCACTTAAAAGCAAGCTATGCTGAAGTGTCCCATGTATCTCCGTCTCCAAAGTGCAACACACTTATGGAAATTGCAGATGCTGTGGTGCTATTTGTCTGGAAGGAGACATTACAGATGACATATGAACCGGATTTCTCAAACAGATGAGGTCTGTGAGAGGATTAAGGAAACGTCTATAAATTAAGATGCAGAATAAAGTTCCTGCTGTCTTCCTTGGCCTCTCTCTCGTTGGCTTGAGAGTCAAGTGCTCACGACTGCATACTTGGCAGAGCACCAGGCATCCCTCCCTTGCCTCCTGCTATAAAATGGGCAGATCTCCTGCTGCAATTCCCCTTTGGTAGAGCAGGCAAAACCCCAGCACCCAGGGTTCTTGGCAGTGCCCCCTCCCCAGCCACCTGTGGCCAGCCCCTTGGCAATCAGCCCCTGCAAGCAAGGCATCCAGCATGCAAAATGCATATTTACCTTGAAAGTGTTTTTCTTTTTCTAGCTGTGCACCACAAACCCGTATGGTGTCTCTTCCTGAAAGCCATAGGAGGTAGCATGGCGATGTCACTCCAGTCGGAAGCGCAGGCGAGCAGGCAGCTTGTGGGCCTGGGGGTACAGCCCACAGTCCCTGCACCAGATGGGGGATCCCTAGAAAAGGAGATCACCTCAGATCAAGACCCTCATGGAGATTTCTGGGTTTCTTCAGTGTTCTTTATGCATTAAATAGGGTTAAATGCAAGGGGAGAAAAGTTTGTCTTTCTCTGCAGTGACCCCAGGAGCAATGTAATTAAACCCATATCACAGCCCCATTTGCACTCTGCAGCAGCCCCTCTCGCAGCTGCACTTCCCCAGGAGACAAAATGCAGTAAAGGAAACCAAATTCCTGCTGCCATCTTCAGCTCTGCCCTAATAATGCATGTGCGGTGGGGCTGCGCAGGGGCAGCTGTGCTGGGGTAGCCCTGACCCCCCCAAAACCTCCCACAGACAGACCCCATTCTGGCTGCACCCGGGAAGAGCGCCCAGCGCTGTGCCAGGAACAGGCGCTGGCTGCCGAGCCAGGGTCCTGTGCTGGACGGGTACCATCTGAAAATCAGCACCCAAGAAATAAGTGTCTGAAGCCCCAAGATGTTTGTATGACTCTTATAGAGCATTCCTAGTGACAGAGCAAACAGAAAAACATCAAAATATTTTGATTTTTCTTCAAAACAGATTTTTTTGTTGTTGCATTGGATATAGATGGATTTTTTCAGAAAGGGTGAAATAACTCCAAGCTACAAGGGTCTGTAGCAGCCAAACAATCTGAACTGATCAGAACTACATCTTTTTCCCCGACTTGGTCAGAAAAAGCACTGTTTGTATGACTCCACTGACTACATAAAATAAAACACACAGCAGGAAATTAGTCTTTCCTTTTGTCGTGGTTTAACGCCAGCGAGCAACTAACACCACGCAGCTGCTCACCCCTTACCCCCCCAGGTGGGATGGGGGAGAAAATCCAGAAAAGAAGTAAAAACTCGTGGGTTGAGATAAGAACAGTTTAATAGAACAGAAAAGAAGAAAATAATTATAATGATAACAACACTAAT
>JANZLQ010000001.1:23902637-23915356 GCA_026212715.1 Elanus axillaris | reverse complement strand
CTGAACTCAAAACACAGCACTGTACCAGCTACTAGGAAGACACTTAACTCTATCCCAGCTGAAACCAGGACACATTTATGAGCAAAAATCTAGGTGAATAAGGTCAAAGGTGGGAAGGTAAATAAGGGGAACAGAGATAACCTGGTCTGACCAAGGTTACAGCAGACACCATTGCCAATACCCACGTTTGGTTGAAGCAGACTGTCGGCCAGCACGATCCCCTTGGGACAGTACTGTCCACACAAGGAGTTAGGAAGGAGCAAGAGGTGAAGGATCAAGCGTTGAAGGAGCTTGCCTCTGGCTTTAGGACTTCACCTTTCCCGACTGCCATGGAAGCAGGGCAGCAGGCACCCAGCTGAGACCAAGTCCCAGAAAGCAGCCAGGGAGCGTTCAGGCTGCGCTGGCAGCATGAGCCACCTCACAGAAGCCGGCTGCAAGCCATTTTCCTTTTTGTCAGCACAGTCTGCTTCACAGGAACAAGGAAAATCTCCAAACCTGGAACATGAAAAAGGCATCAAGCAAAGACACAAAAGTATTTCCATTTGTTTCATTGCAGATAACGGGTTGCAGCTACCGTTTCAAGATCAAGTCTTGCTCTGCTGAAGACCTCCAGCTGACACATCACCAGTCATTTACGATCTGCCATTAAACATATACAGTCATTACAGCTCTTTTCTCTGCTAGTTGCAGCCTCAGGACTTTTTGCTTAGGCTGCACATAAGTTCTTGTTTGGAAGATTTAAAAGGAGAAAAAAAAATAACAATCTTGGTCTCCCAGAAGCTGTCTTGTGGTGCTGGGGAGGGATATTGTGCCGGTGCCCCAGAGGGGTGGCAGCCCCATCCTGCTCAGCACCGGGCATGGTGTTCCCATGGGATCAAAACGGGCAGCAGGGCAGCGTGGCCTGGCACAGACCCTCGGCAGGAATGTGTGCCTGCAGCTGCCCCGCGCCCCAGCCAGGCTCCTCCGGTCCCGGGAACCGGGGTGGCTGCGGGAAGCAGGGGAAGCGGGGTCCTGCCTCTGCCTGGGCTCTCTCTTTCTGAGGTGGGTTGACCCGGGCTGGACAACAGGTGCCCACCAAAGCCACTCTATCACTCCCCTCCTTAGCTGGACAGGGGGAAAAAAATACGAGGGAAGGCTTGTGGGTCAAGATAAGGACAGGGAAAGATTGCTTGCCGATTACCGTCATGGACAAAACAGACTCAAGTCGGGGAAATTAATTTAATTTATTACCAATCAGATAAGAGTAGGGTGATGCAAACTAAAACCAAATCTCAAAACGTCTTCCCCCCACCCCTCTCTTCTTCCCAGGCTCAATTTGACTCCCGGTTCTCTTCATCTCCTCCCCCCCAGCAGCGCAGGGGGATGGGGAATGGGGGTTGGGGTCAGTTCATCACAGGTTGTCTCTGCCACTCCTTCCTCCTCAGGGGCAGGACTCATCACTCCTCCCCTGCTCCACCGTGGGGTCCCTCCCACAGGAGACAGTTCTCCATGAACTTCTCCAGCGTGGGTCCTTCCCATGGAGACAGTTCTTCACAAACTGCTCCAGCGTGGGCCCCTTCCACGGCATGCAGTCCTTCAGGAGCACACTGCTCCAGCGTGGGTCCTCCACGGGGTCACAGGTCCTGCCAGGAGCCTGCTCCAGCCTGGGCTTCCCATGGGGTCACAGCCTCCTTCGGGCACCCACCTGCTCCAGCGTGGGGTCCTCCATGGGTTGCAGGTGGAGATCTGCTCCACCGTGGACCTCCATGGGCCACAGGGGGACAGCCTGCCTCACCATAGTCTTCCTCATGGGCTACAGGGGAATCTCTGCCCCGGCACCTGGAGCATCTCCTCCTCCTCCTCATTCACTGACCTGGGGGTCTGCGGAGTTGCTTCGGTCACATATTCTCACTCGTCTCTCCCAGCTGCTGTTCCACAGCAGGTTTTTTTTCCCCTTCTTAAACATGTTATCACGGAGGCGCTACCAGAATCACTGATGGGCTTGGCCTTGGCCAGCGGTGGGTCTATCTTGGAGCTGGCTGGCACTGGCTTGGATGGACATAGGGGAAGATTCCAGCAGCTTCTCACAGAAGCCATCCCTGTAGCCCCCCCACTACCAAAATCTTGGCACACAAACCCACTCCTGCCCTCCAAAAAGCAAGACCAGATCTGCAGGGAAAGGCGATACCCTCTATCGGACCTGCTGCTGCAGTAAAAGCAGAAGGAGGAGTTTTGGGACCACTGGTGTCCTGCAGGCCACTCAGCAGCCACTCCTGCCCCATGCTGCACAGCAGCATGGAGAAGGGCTTGGCCCAAAGTCTGCCTGGTTTCTCCAACTGCATCCTTTGTTCAGATCAGAAATATCGCCTCTTCCTACAAAGCTTTCATCACTTGAGATACCTCCCCACAGAGATGACATGAGAGGCATGACGGTGAAAGAAATGATCAAAGAACACTATTATCAGGATTTTTGGCAGCTGAGCTATCATTCCAAATGTAAGCACAGCAGACACTGCTCTGAAGCACTGACGGGCTCATGGCTGCATAGCAGCCCACGTGGGGTGAGGTGTCCTTAGCAAGCAGGGATCCAGCACAAAGAAAGCAGTGCTAGGAAAAGAAAGCCTTCCCCCCAGGGCGTCTGACCTGGGGTAGCTCATGTGAGCTAGCCTAACAGAGCAGACACCATCATCCAAATTTTAACTTAGTTAAGTAAACTGGCATCCAGCCCACCAGATGAAGCTAACCCCAGGTTATCTGGACTTCACAGCTGTTTAACCCGAGGTTATTCCTTTTGGACTGGGGTCGACGTGCCCTAATAGAGCTCCAGTGCTGTGCTTCCAGAAACAGTATGTTTCTGTTAACCAGGAGTTAATGCTGTAGCATGGTGCTTTCTCTTGCATTTTTGGGTTTCTGTTGCTGTCACCATTCTGCCTTGCTGAGATGTTTGTGTCAACCAACTCATGAAAATTTGGCACTGAAGTGGTAACGTGTTGCATTGTTTTCTTACTGTATAGCTCATGATCCCTCCCGTTCTTCACAAATCACAGTAATAGTAAGGGCTGTCAAGACTCAGAGCCAAAAGCAGCTTTGCGATATTTATCCCACCTTCTTGTTTGACATGTTGTAGTTGATGTTGTAGCCATGATGGAAGTGGCAGTGAAGGCAAGCCCAGAGAATGAGGGGAGGATGAAATTTGGTACTCGGGAGCACAAAGCCTGCTGTAACTCAGGGTGGGTCTCATGTCAATCATGAGAATCTGCAGTGGGAGACATCAGGAGGGAGGTCAGATCTGGCTATGGTTTTGCAAACTACAAAGTTCCTACTGCATTTCCATTTTGCAGAAATCAGGTTTCATCCAGATGCAGCTCACTGGAAACTCCAAATTTCAGCGAGAAACCTGGATAGACAGTGTCCAATTTGTTCCTTCTCTGCTAAAAGCATCCATGAATGAAACAAAACTGTTGCCATGGATCTTTACATTGGTTTTATTTCTTTGCTTATGCTCCCAGAAGAGCTAAATGTATTTGGCAGATTGAGACAAGGTGTGGTGAGCAGAGGGCTAGAGATCGCCTATGCCCCGGCGCTAAATAAAAGTGAGGAAATATTCTCTGCTAAGCAACCTCAGGTCCCCACATGCCGCTCTCCAGCAGCATCCTTGCCGCTGTCCTCCTTAATCTCTTCCTATAGATAGAAACAGGCAGGAGAGTTCCTCTCTTGGAATAACTTACTCTCCATCCAGGGCAGAGTCTTTCCAACATGACACTATTCAAATTAAACCACAAATCTTCCTCTTCTAGTGATAACACTCTGCTGTCTTCCCAAACCTGTTCTGGTTTTCTTTTGCTGTTTTGGCACCATTAGCCTTCTGCAAGTGCTAGCGCACACACACACAGATAATACTGTTAATTTTATTGTGCTTGGGAAGGCACAGAACAGCCTAAACTCAGCCAAATGCTTGTCTTTGCCTTTTCCCTTTCGTACAGTATCCTTTTGTATATAGCTCTGCGTGGCAACTCATTTATATCAAATCTTACTTGTTATGGGAGGGGGGAAAGGGGAGCAATCAGTAGTTAACTCGTCAAAGAGATCTGAAGTCAATAGCGTCCTGTTCTCCTGCAAGCAGGGCTGGTGTTGCAGCTCACGTGGGCGCAGGCTGCCTGTTGCCCAGCCAGGGCGACTGTGCCATGAAGCTCCCTGTTCTGCAACCCAGAAGTCATCCAGGAGATAGAAACCCACAGAGAGGATGGTGTGGGCCAGCCAAGCACCTGCAGAGTGCTTTGCAGCCAGCTGCTGCCTTGTGGCTCTCTGGGAACCACGAGCATCTCCAGGCTGTTGGTCGTGACTGTGAGTTGGAAATACAAAACATTTAAAGCCCTTGGGGTTAGGGGGAACAGCAGAACGGGAGGGGAGCATGCACTTTCACAACTTTAAGAACAGGGGCTTTCAAAAAAAAAGGGGTGCTTTGTATTTAAGCCACAGGTGAGGAGCTGCTCTTCAGACACTAACTTCTTGTGCAGATTTTCACGCAGACAGTCCCAGAGCCACTTCCCCAGCCCTCAGAAGTGGCTCACTGGGGCTTGCTGGGAGCAGCCGACAAGGCAGGTGCACATTGCAGCATCAAGAGTCCCCGGTCAGTGCTGAAAATGCTGCTGAGCCTCTTCTCAGCAGTGGCATGTGGGTGTCACTTCAGTGGGACTGAGGGCCACCGTCCCAAAGCTGGGGACACCAGGTCAGACAGGGGCCTCAGGGAGGGCTGGAGGCCACTTCCCACCACAGCCCTTACCTACCCCGGGAGATCAACCAGGGGGAGAGACGGAGGGAGAAAGCAAACATTTGTTCACCAATCAACTGACCAAGATTTTTTAAATGAGCAGATCCCTTCTCTGTGCACAGTTTTTACTTCAAGCATGGTGTAGAAAAAAAATTGATTTGTTTTTCTCAGTCCAATTCCCTTCTGTCTAATAGGTCTGTTGTAAATGCCAATTTTACTGTCATTTACACTGTGCCCATCTGAGCTATTTTATCAATAGTTAAATAAGAATACTTTAAAGTAATGTGATTTTTTATTTGAATTCCAATTTATGTTCAGATGGTTTGACACAAATCTAGTAAGGAACGCTCACTATTTTCATAGAGCAAATTAAATTATATGTTATATAGCCACACAAGTAAATATGTTATATAATTGGATAAATAAATACTTGTGATTAGATACAGTATCTCATTCTTACCTACACATAATAGCAGGGCTAGTGGAAGTACTGTACAAATCATTGTGCTTTAAATAGTTAGCGGTCTACAAAAATCGACCTGAAAGACAATAGACAAGAACAAGCACCAAAAAAAAGGCTAAACCTAGCTATTTGAACCAAGTCTTCCTTCTTGCCAGTTCAAGTGAGATTCAAATCAGCTTAGAGTCATTTTCACTTAAGCCAGTGCATCTGGGCAGAGAGGTCAAAGTGTAATTAGTTGTGCAGAAGATGGCAGTGGATGATAAAAGGTGATGATGGACCCTGCTGGTGGGATGGATGATGGGGATGGATGATGGACAATGGGGATGTGCCAGCAGTTATGGGGCACAGTTAAAGCCTGTAGAGCCAAAATCAGTACCTGGACAACCAAATGGTTGAAATTGCCCATTTGCAGGGAGTTTGAGAGAGCATTGATCTCAGTTCATGTTGTCAGACAACACTTTCGTCCTGACTGTGGAAGAGAAAATCAGTTCTTTTTAAGCTGATAAACACAGCCCAGCTGGGACCCAATTTGTTGTTTGGATATTGCAGGCTGAGAGACAGACCGGAGTCCTGGCATGTTTTAAAAAAATTGTGGCTCCCTCATGCAGCTAAATTAGTAATAGATAGCACACGCCTGCGATTGAAACCAAAGAAGGCTAATGGTAATCATTTCTCTCTTCCACCCACCCTCTTTTTTGCCCACATTTTGCTTCAGATCGACCTGCACTACTTTTTAAGTGTTTCCACTGTTTTTTCTCTTCTGAACAACCTCCCCCTCCTTCCCACAACTCCTGCAACCTGACTTTATAGTAAATGAACATGCTAAAAATTTGAGCTGTTGAACATACACAGACATTTATTAAACCAAGACAGTGAGATAATGATCCTGAAACCAAGCACAACACGCAGGCTCTCCTCTTTCTGCCAGCACCCAAAATTATTCACCAAATTATTGTTTGCTAGATTCTCACATGGAAAGGCAGCTAGGGAGGTGTAAGATTTATTTTTTCAAAGCATGGAAGTCAGTCTGAATAATATTTTCTCTATGATAGGAACTGACTCAAAACCAGCAGGCTGTGCTGATAGAAATGGGATATTTACCAGCAGAGCAGTGTGGAATATACCACCCCCAGCAGCCACCTTTAAGCTAAAGTGTGGGCACTAGAGGCCAAAGCTGAGGGTATTTCCAAGAATTATTCCCTAACAATTTTCCCTCCTCCTCCCCATTTCACTTTGAAAGCAACTACTGGATTTGGTTTGGTTTCTTCACGTCAGCTTTGACTTCCACTGCACCTCATCCAACAGCTTTTTCCTCCATGTACGGCAGACAAAATTCCATTCCCATTTGAAAGGAAAAGCTCTCTGACCTATGGGTTACTGGGAAGCCCCATCTCCTTCTCCATCATGTGTAGGGCTGATGTGGCCTCATGAGAGCAATTGCTTCATGGCTTGCAGGGTCCTGGGTATACCCACAGTGCCTATATATTCCAGGTCAGTATCCCATTCATATTATATTTGCCATGTCTGGTACTTTAATGAGTGCTGGTAAGATCAGGCATAATTTTTTCTAGCTCTTAAAGCAACAGACATTTTTTTAGTATACCCAGGCCCACAAGCTATGAAGTACGTTATAAAAGGGCTTCATAGACAAGGAAAAAGCCACTGTTGTTCAGAGCATAACGAGGTATCTATAGCAAGTCTAAGCCCCTCCTGGTCAGCAATTCATTTTAGTTCTCCTTTCTGTGTGACAGTCTGTCACGTGAAAACACGAGATGCTCTTCAAAGCTTATGTGACCTCTAGAGGTTCGGCCCAAAGCAGTTTGGCTGACATCTGGCACACAAGGGACTTGCCATAAGATAGAATAACAACAATAACAAAGCTTTTGCAGGGCTGTCATCTGTCAATCCCAAAGAAGGGAAAGCAGCACAGAGAAGGAGGGAGGCTGAAAGGCCATACCTGAGCTTGCACTGCAGTGCTGAGGCTAAGACACACCTTCACTAAGTCATGGAAGGGACGGAGATAGGGGCAAAGGAAGCAGCCTGGTGGGAAGGGGGTTTAGTGGGAACACAATTCAACATTTATCTTTGGAAAAAGAGTAGGGGCCTTCAGAAGCCACTAGGACTAAACAAGCCAGGGTATCTCTTCAATGAGAAGACACTGTGTGAAGAATTTGGTCTAAATTCAGTTAACTCAGAACAAAGTAACTAAACCCAGCAAAGGTTAACTAGGGATTAAGCAGGGGTCGAGCAAAGAGAGAAGAAATTCAGCTTAATGAGGAAGACAAAGAAAAGTGAAGCTATAGTGGCAAAAAAAACCATGACCTCCAAGATGCATTTTTTATGAACTGAAGGGAAAGCCTGGACTTTTTCCTAGTCTTCACGGAGTTATTCAGACAATGGGCTAGGCTGGGCTTTGCTGCAGTGTGCTTGAGGAGCCAGGAGATTTATTTTACTGGCTATGCTTGGAAAACACAGCACATTGTCAAAGCGTCAAAAAGCTGCTTGCGCTCATCGGTTCCTGCGCTCCTGCCCTTGAAACATCCCCTCTGCTTCTGTGGGGGATGATATTTGATCATTCAGAAATGGGCTGTTGTTTAGCAGAGGATGTAACCAAAAGCATTCGGGGCTCAGAAATTAATTGCTATGCCAGCCGGAGTGGGCAAATCTTGCTGCGGCAGCCTGTGAGCCAGGGAAGCTCCTCTGCTCTGCACAAGGTGAGGCATGGGAGGGAATGGCTGTGTCCCTGGCTCGGGACAGAGGATTTCCCCTCCCTGGCTGCTCTGTCAGTGGAAGAAACGTGACCCTCCTCCAGCAGGATGGTGCGGCAGCGGGGCTCCATATTTCAAACGGCAGGGGTTAAGCAAAGTGACCAATTTCCTTGGACTAATTGAGCATGCAATCTGCCTGCTTGTAAAGCCTGTATTTGGCCAGGAAGATTTATTACTTTTAGCAATGATGAATGTCCAAGAGCAGCGAGGGCAGACCTGAGCTGCAGTTCATTAACTTTAAGTGGGATGATGTTGAAAAACCATTTCTATTTTTGGTTACTTTGTTCTGAGTTAACTGTGAATTTAGACCTACTTCTGTAATAAAGTGCTCAGGGCGTCCAGTGAATCTTGTTCTCTGTGGCAGATACTAAACCTGTAGGGTTTTGTCCTTATCCTGATGAGTAAGCAGTTTTAGCTGGTCCTGAGAGGCTATGAAATGATAGAAGACTGCTCTGTACAGGAGTTTGAAGTTAAGCCTCCATCTATCTCAGAAGCAGAGACTGAAATGGAGGACTAGCATGCCTTTGTCATTGGGCTTCAGAATAACACCTCTTTGTTATCTTCATCTCCTCAGAAATTCATCATCAGTTCAGTGCTTTGTCTGTGCTACTGAATGGCCACGTCCGTCACAGGGGTATGGTGGCACCCCCTACCTTTCCCTAGATCTGCTTTAAAATCAGTTACTCTGTTTGTATAGGATGCAAAGTGCAATGCAATACTCCTTACACTGAAAAGTGCTGGACACTTTACTGTCTAATGTAACATCTGTCCCCCTCCACATTCATTGTTTGCAAATACTCTCCTTTTGTCCCTTTCCTTGGGAGAATATCCATTAGGTAGCTGCGAAGCCCCAGAGCACACCCTGCCTTCTCTTCTCCCCAGCAATACTTGCGCTTAATGTCATACTTGGACAAAACACCCCATGTCCCTGCACTGTAAGACCACACTGGTCCTCTAGAAATTGTCAGCGAGTGTTTGATGCCGAGATATTATTTTGTTATAAATCATTCCCAGATGTGGCTGTGGCCTGTAAAAAATACTTTTGTATGTCTCTCTTTACAGCTGTGTATAGACTGAAAATGCCTGTGTACCTGTGTTTCCGCAATAAATATTGTCTTGCATGCTACCAGTGTCAGCAGTGTCAACTGCTCTAGATTGCATCATATGCATTGTGGCTCTGCCACACCTTACAGCCAACTGCAAACCTTTCTCAATCTATATGTCACCCATTAGCCTCTAGGAACCCTGGGCCATGGGCAATCAACCTGCTATGCTGTATGCAAGGAGTCCACTGCCGAGGGTAACCAACCTGGAAGCTGCAAAGCTAATGAATTTGCCTCTGAGGCTTAATTGTAAGAAAAGTAATTAATCTTGCTGGGTTTCACTCATCATCAAGCAAACTTTTGCTGATGAAGAAGAAAACTGCTGAGCATTCCAGTTCACTCCCCAAGACAGCCTCCCCCTTTTGGACTTTGTGGGTAATTGGCACATTATCACTATCCCATTTTCTACACATTTCCCCAGAGGCAACAGTGAAAAGGTATAGATGTCAGCAAGGGAAGGGGGCTTTGCAGCTCATACTTTCACTCCCACTCCCAAAGAAGTTCCAGTTTTGCTTAGTGTCCTGATTTTGCTCAGATGTGGCGAGAGGCAAAAAAACCCAACCAACCAAAAAAAAAAAAAACAACCAACCAGAAAACCTGTAAGGGAAGGAGGAATGTGCAAAACAGCTGTCAGAACGTTTCACAGCAGTTATGTATGAGATGTTCACCCAGCCCTGCCACTGAGCCAGTAGGAGTCAGGGATGAATCTAGCTCCCGTCCAGGTATGGTCTAAGCCTCAGCGATGGGGCAAAAGATAAAGATACCAAAGACACACAACATTGGGCCTAATCTCAAATCACTTCAGGCACCTGGCCTGAGGCATCTATTTTAGACTGAGATAAATTGCTCTCTTGAGCAATTGTGTGTTACATGGGGAGGCTACACTGGCTAGCAGAGAAGTAACCAGCCACTGCTGCAAGATTCCTTTTGCAAACTCATCAGTGAGCTGACAGACTTTCAGAGCAGTGCTGAAGACCCGTCTGGAGAGCTGCAAGTGAGAGCAGAGCTGGCAAGGATCAGCAGGGCACCAGAGTGTCAGCCCTAAACAGGCAGCAGGATCAGAGCCATGCAAGGAGCTGCCTAGCTACATAGGGGCAGTCCTAGCTGGTCTAGGGGACCATAATTCAGTCCCACCAGCAGCACTGCCATCACCCAGGTTTCTGATGGGAGTCATTCACTGAGATTTGGTTAGTGCATTTTAGTTGCCTTTCAAGGACAGAGTTTATTCCCTTAAAGGCTTATTGATGTGATTCTTCTGGCTTGCTGCACAAGGGCGAGCAATCCGGTTCTGGGAAACATGCATAGGTGGAGAACGTATATGATTTTGGTTGTTTGGGGCAGCAAAAGAAGCTGATGCAACACAAACATTAACACAAAGGGCAAAGAGAAAGACTGGAAAACAGATAAAGAAATGTGTGACTCAAACAAGAGACACTCAGATGGCTATATTTGTTCTGCTCATTATAAGTATTTTCTCACAGAAAGTACTTTAGTCCTCTTAAGAGGAGCACAAAGGCTGATCCCTTACACTTTGATCTTAGAATCACTCCTTGAAATGCAGTTTTAGCAAACTTTAAAATCCACACAGCAAAATGTCCATGTTTTAGCTGAATTAAAACATATTTTTAATTACCTAGTTTGATTTACCTCTGTATATGGTAACAAAATGCATAGAAGATACTTTATTAAACACATATTCAAATATTAAAACTCTATGAAATGGGACTAGGGTTCAAATGTCAAAACGCTATCAAAAACAACCCTATTCCTCAGTATCTAGTGGAGTGAAACAAGAAGGACATGATTGTGAGACAAGCCTTTTGCACCTCTACTGGCTATTTGGAGTGAGAAGCATTTCCATTCACTGTCAATGAATAGACCAAATTAGAAACACTGATTTTAGATTTCTCACTTGTCTCAAAACCTTTAAATGGCAAAAAAAGTCTGCTTCCCAACAGGAGTTGTAAAGGACATATTCAGTGGATCAAGCTTTCATATCCTAGCAGACTCTAAAAAGAGGAAATAATTTCCAAAAATTATGTCAGCTGTACACTGCAGCCAGGATTGGGTGTGAGCCAAAAGCACGACATGGGCTCACAACACCCAGGGGAGAAGTGGTCACGGGGAGAGTGGCAGCCCAGGTTACACTGTGCTGCGAACCTTGGAGCTTGTCTTTGCAGGCAGGGCAGAGAGGAGTGCAGCAGAAGCAGAAAACAAGCTGTGACCCAAGCCATAGTATGTGTTGTCAATAAAACAATATTTTATCTGTTTAACTTGAGCTGACTTTTTTTTTTTTAGATATCAAAGGTGGGTTTTCTTCAGTTTATTTTAGAATAACTGTAATCAACAAAATCAAAGGCAAAGTAAACCTGTAATCACTTGCTGCACCATCTTTTGTAATTTTTGATGGAGTTAGGTGAAACTCATCGTAAGTAAAATCAGTTCAACCTTCTTGAGAAAACAAGACTTGACAAGAGCAAAACTAATTTAAACTGTGCACCGGTGTCATCCAATGCAGCGCCTGTGGCAGTTGTGGCCTGGCAGTGGTGTCTCTGCAAAAATGAACCAGATTTGGAGCTTCAAATCTTGTTATGTAGTGCCATCTTGAGGTTTTGTGAAACAGAAAGTGGTGTCTTCAAGGCTGCGTATAGTTTTGTCTGGTTGTAGTTCGAGCAGGTCATCCTTCAGGGTGTGTGACCAGGTGCATTCAACTGCGTTTGTGAACCAGAGAAGATGGAGCTGGACTCACCCAGCCAGAGCACACCAGCCCGTTCCCTGCTCCATGGTGGCACCAACTCTTTGAAAAACCTTTCCTAGAAAAAGTTCACCTCTCCAGAGTTTAAAACCCCCAGCGACAGACGTCATGCTGGCACTGCAGATGAGCTTGAGCACATACATGGCTGCTACTCTTCTCTGGGGAGACACAAACCCGTATGTCGTCCCCTGTCCTGTCATGACAATGTCTCCCCTTCCTGAGAGGCAGCGAAGCCCAGGGCTGGTGCCATGGATGCAAACTGCCACCTCGGCCTCAGCTGCTTTGAAAATTGTGGTTTTACAGCTTCGGTGCCTGGTGTCTGCACCTCTGCCAAAACGGGCTCGTCCCTCCAGCACCAGTGGAGGCTGGTTGCTCAGGGCTGAGGGGTTTTGCAGATATTTGTGTCACGATGGAGCAGCGGTCACCCTGTGCCTGGTTTTGGGCCACCATGGCTGGCCAGCCCTGGGGCCAGAGAGGGTAGGGAGCGGGAGCCATCACAGGCCGGAGCAAAAATTGGGCAGTAAAGGAAGGTTTAGAGGAGCAACATGAACTATGTGAGTGCTTCACCACATGGAGAGGGGACGGTGGGGACAGACACCAGGCAGCCAGGAAGCATCAAGGAAGGGCAGCGTGCCCTCACCTCGGCACCTCACCTGCCATGTTGTGCCTGTAAAGACAAGGGGTGGTTGGGTTGTGGGGTGAGAATCGGGGGCCTGAGAAAGGGGGTCTGGGTGACTGCCCTGGGAGTGGGGCACCCGAAGAGGGGATCCCGGGGCAGGGGGCGGCAGGTCCCCCGTGGCGCCAGTGTATGCGTGGGGACGTGCTTGGTGAAGTCGGGGTGCCCAGCACCCTCGGGAGAGATCTCTGGGGGAGACGGGTC
>JANZLQ010000001.1:23863776-23901459 GCA_026212715.1 Elanus axillaris | reverse complement strand
GGGGGGGGCGGGGCGGGCGGGCAGCCCTCCTGCGGGGCCGCCCCGGCCCCCCGCGCCCGGAGAGTTTCACTTCCCCGGTGACCCGAGTGCGCTGTATAAATAAATAAACAAACTCCTGCCGTGATGGAAGCGAGAACGTGGGGTGCTCCTAGGCTCTGTAACACGCTCCTAGGCTCTGTAACGAGAAGTTTTTAATAAAATCTGTGCACAGAAGCTCAGGCCAGCGCTTGGTCTGGTGGTTTTACTTTTATTTGCAGCGTGGGGCACGGCCGTCTGCAGGAGGCTGTAAAAGGGGCGATGGTTCTCGGTCACCCAACACCGCGCTCCGGGGAGAGAGCGGAGGGAAGAGCTTTAAGCCCGGTGCGCAGATCGCGTAACAGATACGGTTCCCTTTTGCCGCGTTCTCCCTTTCCTGTTAGTATTTTTAACCCAAAGTGAACTTGAGCCTGGCCGTGCCTGGTAAATCTCGGTTTGGGATTTGCTTTCACCAGTTCTCCACAGACCCGTAGGTGCTGCACAGCAAGCAGGATTTGACCTCTAGCCCTGCTTTAATAGCAAACGTCAACTCGGATGCCTTTTCCACCTTACACCAGCCTTGCCTTGCTGCAGCTGTGGGGCTTTTTTCCCCATTTTGTTGCCTAGAATAGAAGACATTATTTTGACTTGTATCTCTGCGTTCAAACCCTGGATATCTGCATTTTTTGTGTACAGTAGTAAGTAAAAATGACATGGCAGTCTTAAAAAACTTACTTTAACCAAAGATTATTACACCTCTCAAGTGTATAGAAGAATAACAGATTTATGTAGGTCATATGAATTTTCTTCCCCCCCAAATTTTTTTTAAATTTTTTTTTGTTTTCTTCTCCGTCTTAAATGGTGAAATGCCTGCACATAATCTGCTTCTGGAATAACACCTCTCATGTACTTTTTTTTTTTTCCTGGGGTTAGAAACACATTTCCTATTTTTTAAATAAAGGACCAGAGACTTATTTAGGAATATCAGATAACTCTGTTTAGTCCCATTGTGACCACCAAACACTATTTCAGAATGCAGGAGTTTTGAGACTCTACTTGCCTCTTTTCCCTGTATCAACAAATGTGGATTTTTACAGTAAAATGTGAAGTCACTGCAAAAAGTTTTTATTCAAGATGGGTATTTGTGATTCGCATGTGTAGATAATCCTGTCCTTCCTTGTATGTGAATTTCTGTTTTCTGTCACTTCTGCCGCTTTTGAAATGAAGGTCGAAGGTGCTCTACATCACTCCGAATAATACCATCATGAGAAGAGGGTTTATAAAGTTGTAATTGATTGATAGACATCTGAGGACTTCAGTAAGCAATGTAGCTGTTGATAGTGATTAAAGAGAGTGTAGTCGTTGGTGTATTTCATTCATTTATTCTATTTCATAATAGAGTGGAAGACTCTCATATCCCTGTTTTCCAACACAGATCTCTGTGTTTTCCTCACCAGCTTTGTATCCTAACAGATGAGAGAGAAGGGAACAGAGAGGTGGTTGTGTATTTGCTAAGCATCACTTACAGGTGACCTAAAATTAAATATTTACACGTAGGAAGGAAGAGTATAATAATTTTTAATGCTTTAAATTCATTGATAGAACATCATTGTTTAGATTGGTACTCTCAGCTTTGTCTGGATCTGAAATAAATGGTCTGCATCTGATCTATATATGTATTATTTTTTTCTTCCATACTTTTGGTGATAAGGGTGTCTGCTACCCTGGGTGAAAAAAAAAAAAAAAAAACAAATATCTGAAAGGGGAGAGGGGTCTGCTGGTACAGAAAATTTAGAAACATCTCATTTAGACTGCCAAGTCATCAATCTGGCTGTTTCCTGGAAGCCCGCACCAGCGTAGCTATTGCTGGTACTGATGTCAAATATAAAATATTCTGTAGTAGCTGATCTTATTCTGGAAAGTAGCTGTTCTGCTGCAGTAGCAAGCAAACAGCCTCTTCTTGCCTAAGTGCAGCTATAGCTCTGTAGGTGCAGATTTTGATAGCAGACAAGGCCCTGACGAGGAATTTCTGTTGACACCCTTTTGAAACAAATGGGATATTCACACTTCACCTCTATTTTCGGATCTCTGGAAGCAAGTGGAGATCAGTTACTCATGCCACACTTCTCAAGGCTTTTGTGCAGTGAGAAGGCTGTGCTAGCTTTCTGCCACTAATCTAAAGTTAGTTTTGGGGGACATGGCAGCGATCCTCATCTACAGAAACAACCCTACTAAATTCAGTTTGAGCTCTCTGGTGCCCTGCCTACATACAGTTGGAAGCTTCATGACAAGGCAGTGATTTTTCTCTGAATCAAAAATTGCGTTGCCTCATCTGCAGTCTGTGTGGTCATATTTCATGGTGATTGTGAAAGCCTGAGCAATCTGCAGTTAACGATCTTTGTACATCACCCAGCATGAAGGTAACGATACCTATTTTATTCTTCAAAAGTTTCAGATCACTTGGTTGTACCGCAGTTAAAAAGGTGAGTGAGAACAAATAAGGCACCTTACATGTTTCTAAAACAGCCTTGTCAGCTGTGCAGGAGATGAAGATGTGCCAGGGTCTAGTTGGTCTTCTACATGAAAAAGCATTTGAAAACAGACAAGGATCTTCCCATTTCATGCTGCTGCTGTTTTTTTCTGGCAGTGCTACATGTAGATTATCCTATAGTGAAGTGGAGAGAATAGAAGACTAGGTGATGGAAGGGCCTCTTAAAGGGTAGAGGGTAAAGAATTTGGAGGAAGTGTGTTTCTGTTTGGATGCATGTGTATGTTTTATGTATAAGTAAAACATATATACATACATACAAGTTTAAAGCAGCACTGATGCTTCTTAGGTACTCCCAGTGTTTTTAAGGAAGTGCATAGGTACAGGGTTTCTTTTACCGCTCAAGATAATAAGCACACCTGTTTTTCTTCTGAGAGTATTGTGAGATTTGATGTTTGTCATAAATCAGGCCCATTAGGTGAAAGATGGAAAAATAGTTCCAGAGGTAGGAGAGTCCTGCTAATCGCTGTTCTAGATTTCATTACTTTTCAATTGGTCTCTGACACAAGACTAGCTACTTTAGACAAAGCTGCTGGAAGCCTTATAATGAAATATTTTGAAGCTACCTTCATGCAGGAAACTGAAACAAAAAATTCTTCCCTTGATGTTTTCACACTTTTTAGAGGGGAGAGTTCAAGCGATGTGTAAAAATCTCTGATCCTCTTAAGTGTTGTTTAGCAATAGCTTGTTTGGTCAATGAGGTTATCAGCAAAACTTTTTTCCCTGCGTTTCGAAGAACTGTAAAGCTGGGTTGTATTTTCCTTTTTTGGCAGAAACTTTTTCAGACAGCTTTCTAAACTTAGAAAAGAGCAGGTTCATTTCTTAAGCGGACTCAAAAAAAAAGTAGCCTGAGAAATCCAAGAATTTTTGAAGTTTATCTGCAGCTGATGGACTGAAACAGAAGTTCCACATACATTTTTTTTTTGACAGTAATATTGACTGAAGCATCCTCCATGTCTAGTGATTTGTTAATTTCTTCTCCATTGCACTGGCACAAATGTTTGGGCTACTGCATGGTAGACCTGACTGGGGAAATGATCCAGCAGTGTGAGAGGTGGGGAGCCTGATTATTTTTCACCTGGATCATTCCCTCTCATTCCCTCCCCTGGTTGCTGCATGGCAGTGCAGTAGCTGTACCAGCATAATCAGGGGAAGGAATGGGGCTAGAATGAGCAGGAAGAAAGATAAGGGCAGTTCAGACAGCGGTGCTGCTAAATGACAAAATGCAGCCTAAATAAAGGTTTTTAATTATTGCTGTATTTATAAGTAAGCTGGATGACATAGATCCTGTTGTGGTTCTTCTTGCTACAGTGCTGGATCCTTCAGCTAAGTTTTAAATTTTTATGTGTGCTAGATATGAACAGACGAACATTAGCAGCAGCTGTTCCCAAACTTTAATATGTATACATGCTGTTTGATGTGCTACTTATTTACTTGGTGTTAACACCTTTTGTGTGTTTTTTTTAACGTCTGTTATGTTCATTTTCTCAGTACTGTTCTCACATGTTTTGTTCTAACCTCCTGTCGGTGTTCTCTGCAACTCTTCGCTGAATCTTCTTAATCATCTCTCCAGCAACTCCGCAACCTCCTGTGACATTTTGGGTCCAATATTACATTCAATTTTCTGATAGATGCTATTCTAAATCTTCTCTCATGCTCTACTGCTATTCCAATATCAGTTGGATATTGCTTTCCCTTGTACCTTTCCTAGGGCTTGAATGTAAAATCTCTTCTCATCTAGCTTATCTTTTATACCCCATAGAATAATGGATGAGAAGCCTTATTTTCTTGCTTTTTTCTGATGATTCTTCCTCTGGCTCTCTGTAGCTGGCCCAGCCTCAAACTCTGCTGGTGCCTGTCCATTCCTCCAGGTGACATGCAGTACAAACAGTGTTTGTAAATTTACACCTTTGTAGATTGTAGAGAGCTTTCTTTTGAAAAAAAAGCCTAGGTCATGTAGGACCCCTGCACCTCTTTGTGAAACTCATCCAAATTTTTCTCTTTTGTGCTGATAGGAAAATTCTGGGAGATACCAAGGGAGGGAAGACCTGAAAAAGGGCACTGTGTGGTAACACCACAGCATAATGCCAACAGAAGAAGTCTGTTGCCGTGGTTTCATCTGAGCTGATAAAACTGTATGTGGCTCCCAAGAGACATACATCTTACTCCTTCCTTCTCTTCTGCTCCTGGTTGTGTGGTGTTCAGCCATCCCTTGTGTTGGCTGTGATGCTGATTGTATGTAAAATCTAAGAAGTCAGTTCAAATCAGTAACCCAGGAGAAAACCATGCTTTCTTGTTAGGTTAGTTTTCTTGTGCACGAGTGTCCTGGTTAAACGACAACAACGAGTGAGCTGAATGGGTTCGTGATTGAGGTGCTTTTAGCACCAACACTGGTGCAAACTGGCAGGGAGGCTGTAGTGAAAGGAAGGAGGGGGACACAACTTTCTCCCTTCAGCAGGGAGCTGGGTCAGTAGACCCATCTTGGGGAACTGCCATACATCCATGATTCGGAGTGAAAGAAGGAGGAGTTGGGCTCTGTCCATGGTGATCAGAGCCACAGTAGTTTGTCTTTGCAGCTAGGAAGGCTATAACACGGCGTCTCAGTTGAAGAAAAAAAAACCTGAAAGTTTCCCTCTTTTGAAAGCCTGGTGACACCTGTGTGGTTGAACTAACTACTCCTTAGCAGCAGCAGGTTTCAGTCTTCTCAAGAGGTTGGATCAGTGTAACTCATAGGTCCCTTTCTTTATGAGAAGCCCAGTCAGATGTGGACAATTACATATAACATTTCTTTAACCAAGCCCAAGTTGAAAGATGAAGCTCCACAAGGGGCCCAGGTCCAACATCTTGCTGTAAATCCTGTCAGTTGGCTTAAGGCACCTGGGCCTACGACCTACGCTCACTTTAGTTTCACTGTTACTGCAAACTGATGGATGCCTTGGCCTGTCTTTCTGATTTTAAAATAATAATTGTGGCTGAAACTACAAGCATGAAAGTTGTAGCGTAAGGCTAATGTGGAGTGTACGACCAGTGCACATTATCGTCGGCTGGGTAGAGGAAGAAGTATGTTGCCTGCTGCACTCAACTGCTTTGTCAGTGATGTGGCTGTTCGAAAAATGCATCTTGGTGCCCAATCCTCAGAAAGCTGATGTTGACTATATAAAAAATAATCATCCTGTTTGCAGCCTCCCAATCTTAAGCAGAGTTATCAGTAAAACAATAATAATCAAACTGCAGAACACAGATATTCTCTTTTCTTAAGCATCTTTGTTGACTTCCTGCAGTGTTACAACCTATACCCATGACTTGATCTACTTTGCTTTCATTGGCAGGCCTGGCTGCAGCCGGGTGGATTCTGCTCCACCTTCCCTGTTCCTGCTCCTGTGCCAGTAGCACTGATACAGCTGTCTGTGAGGCAGTGATGTGAACTGGATTGGAGAACTGGTCCAAGATAAAAAGTTGCATTTTCTGGTCTGTCTGTAGTGCAAATTGGTTGCCCAGTCCCATTTACTACACAGCCTCACAGACAGCTGTAAAGGTGTAAATAAGAAAGAATCTGGAGGAAAGCAAAGCCAGAGCTGGCAGTGCTGCTAACAGAAATGTTTCTAAGACTGTAGTTGCAGAAAGCAAAATGGAGATTTTCTTTTGTGTGCAGCACACTGATGCAAAACACAGATTCTGTTTCTTTTTCTGGCCCTTTCTGGTTCATCCAACTGCTCCCGTTGCTTTCTCAGAGTCATTCTTCTGACCTTCAATGTTATCAGCAAGTCACATCTCTCTGTTCAATGAAGACAGCTGTGTTGCCCTCAGGTAGTGCAGGTCTTAAACTCCAGTTAAGTATTTGAGAACCAAGATAAATTGTATTCTGTTCTGGAGATGATACTTTTGCAGAGTAGATCTGCCTGGCAGGCATATCTTTCTCATTTAAGAAGCTCTCCTGCACTGTCCAGGCAAATATAAAAATACATGAAAAATAAACCAGAATCCACTTGGTTGATTACATTAGTCAAAATTATTTTACTACAAAATTTGGTTACTGTTTAGTTTTGGTTGGTTTCTAGGAAAAGGGTGGTCATACATTTACTGTGGGTGCATTAAGCAAGATGATGTGTCTGCTGTTGCTTCAAGACTAGTGCTAATTGACCAAGCAACAGTGATTTCAATATAACTAGTAAGGCTAGAGCAATTTTAGCTTTTAAAATATTTCCAAGTCTGAGCTGTTGCTTAAGCTCCAAATCTTTTGGTTTTGATGTTGCAATAAATTTTGTGAATAGGATGCATTCAGAAGTGGGACAAGGGGGAGGTTTGTAAGAAAGTGCTGTTTTTCTTGTGCATACCTGGGCATACTCGAGTGCTCCAACTGCAGAAAAAATTCAAAGGTTTTCACTTACTTGAGTCTTGAAGGAAAAAATAGCCTATGCTGCCTGTTAAGAAAGAAACAAAGCTATTGTAACAAAAAGTATGTTACTTGTACAGATACAGGTTATTTTGAATTTGTTTCAGACATTTGACTTTATATCTGGTAATTGTCAGCTTTGTATAAATAATTCAGTTTACCTTACTTTCAGATGACCAGTTCTAAAGATAATCTGTTAATAAAACAGTGAAAGCATTGGTCTGAAACATCAATTTTGTGTGTTTTCTTTCTGAATTCATTGGAAGTGTTGTGGTTTTTTTTAAACAAGACTTTCCAATATTTACCAAGTTACAAACTTCATGCTCTTATACTGTGGGTTGAACTCTAGAAATACCACATACATTCCAAGCATCAGATGGAATGAGCAGTGTTTGTTTTAATAGTTTATGCCTATAAAGCTTGCAGGGTAAATATATGAAGTGGCATTTTTTATTAATTAATCCTTTAGCCACTGACATTCAGAAGTGGGATAGAAGCATTAGCAATGGAGCTGTACCTTTTTTGCCAACAGACAAAAGTTTCAGCACAGACTCAAATTCTACCTAAAATTCTCTTGTCAAGTTTAACTATGCAGCTGATAATACCTAAAACTCCATGCTTTCCCTGAATTTCTTGACTGATTTGATAGTTCCCTGAAACAGAAGAATGTTGTGAAAACAAGTGTGATCTGTATCACTTTGGGGTTCTAACATCTGACCCTTTCCACTCTGCAGAATTTTGTTGAGGTGACCTACGTTATTCAAACCTCAGGCTCTTATTTTTTATTTTTACATGAACAAAACAAATGGATGATGAAATTCAGATATCTAATTTAACATTTTAGCCCAAAAAACTTTGAACACTTGCCCTCCACACTATAGGATGGCAAAGGAAACACTTACTTTATTCATGGGGAAGTCCCCTGAATTTCAGGGACTTTCCAGAAGATTAAGTTTCAGAATATAAATTTACATTCGTATTACATTAGAATATCATCTTTGATCAGTGTCATCTCTTAAGAACCTTCAGTCCAGTCTTACAGTACGCTATTCTGATAAATGTGATGTGTCTGTTAATATTTCACACTGTAAAATTAACACAGACTCTGGAAACAAATGACTTTAGAAAAATTTCAGGTAATAATAAACACATTTATATGGTTATCTGCCTTTTGTCACATTGCTGCATATGCTTCCATTAAATCATACCTGGTATGTAATTTAAATGGTTACAATTAAGGGAACATCTGTATCCAGGTGATTCCTTTCTCTGTTACAGGTACAAGATTACTGCATGTTGTATTCTTGGCCCTTGGGCTTGGAGCACTCAGGTTAACCAGACTGATGTGAGTCTGTGTAATGCTCTTGTTTTTATTTTTTTTTAATAAGTTGTTCCTGAGCTGCTCTGAGCACCGAAAGAGAGCTGGGTCATCCTTTATGTAATTTCAAAGTAGCTTTAGCTTTGTTCACTTAAGCATTTGTCATGGACCCCGTGACTGAGACTATGTGAATCTCTGTACCACGTATATAGAGCAAAGTCTGTGCAGGAGGCACTGATTAAATACCCTCATCTTAACAACGTCATAGTCCCGCTTCCCTCTCTCTAGGAGAGTAGCTCTGTTGAGCAGTCAGTCATCACTCCTGTAGTTGTTTGCTGAGAACAAGTTCCAATAGTTTCCCCACCTTGGAGATAACCATTTATATGATACAAATGTGTGTAGTGTTTCTCTACAGAGTTGCATGCTGCCACAGGTTTGGGGTTGCAGCCGTTCCTCCAGCTGATGCCTCTGACCTGGGATGTTTAAAGGTTGCTTGGCACATGGACAAAGTTCCTTACAACATGTCAAAATATTGTCAAATATTTCATGCAGCATTTAGGTGGTTCTTACTCTGCCAGGTGAATGATGGGGCAGTAAAAGGCCATAAGACACAGAAATGCATATGGAGAACAGATATGATCTATCTGAATGACTCTGGCAGGTCAAGTGGAAATCTCAAGTCCTGACGGGTCTACCCAGTAGAAAAAAGGAACACATGCACCTTCTTAGATAGATCTTAACCTTGGTAACCTGGTATCATTTTCTGCTCCAGTTGCTGGTAGGGACACAGTCCTCTTTCCTAACATCTCCCATTTTCTCCCTGTCACTGGGGAAGGAGATGGTCTCTGTCCACTTGCAGAATTAGCTCCCCTTTCTGTCATTCAGGGCTGCCTTAGCTCTTCTGCTGGAACACCTTCACATGCCAATGTTTACTATGACAAGAGGTGGCCCAAAATGGTCTGCTTGTTGACCAGCACCACAGGATAAATTATTTATTTGGCATATCTAGATAGCTGGGTCATACCAGAGCACTGTTTCTAAATTGCTCGTTGTGACAGCCAGGTACAACCTACCTCCTTATGCAAAGGTCAGGTAGCTGCTTTAGCTTGGTGGTGAGCCCAAGCTAACAGCCCATACTAAGAGGTAGAGTGTACCAGCTTGGGCACAGGGCCTCATTAGCAGAACAGAGATGTTAGTTTATTGTACTTACTGCTGTACTCGCATTACTTAGGTTCAGGCTGTATTAATACACCCCATGGCTTTTAGGTGGGTGCAGGTTCACTCCAGCAAGCTTTCACCAAGGGCTGAGCAGATGCTGTGTCCCCCTCCCCACTAGTCTTAACGTAATCGTATCTTCCTTTTTTTTATGAAAAACTGCCATCAGACTAGTGTGTGGTCATGGTTTAGCACTGAAGTTAGAAGTACAAGAGGAGTGGCTGGCTTCACATCGCTTCAGTCAGTTGTGCTGAGAGGTCAGCTTCAGTCCTCATGGAGTCATTTATTCGTCAGTTCTCCACCCACTGCTGTTTCAGTCAAAGGTAAAAGGAGAATTTGACTAGGGCCAGAAATTAAACCTCATCACAAGTGGCTATGCCGGTTATTAATTTGCTGGTCCTGTACCAATTAATTGCAAAGAGCTTGTTCCTGGAGTTCATGATGTGTTCAGTGAGAGCATCAACTCCCAGACGCTGTCATAAAAAATCATTTGATGCTCCTATTTTGTGTTGTGTTAAAGATGTCTGAGTACCAGATACGTTGTGATAATTTTTATTAGGTAACCAGCAGCTACACACCACAAAGTGAGCCACAGTACTTTCATCAGATGCATGGAGAAGAGAGGTGTATATTTTGACAGTTTCACATCGTTTCATTTTTGTGAAAGGAAAGCTTCTTTCTACAGTTAGTAGGAATTGCAAGAAATCAGCAATAATAGAGAAATTAGAGATAATAGAGAAAAGATGGTAAGCTGTAGTAAAGTGTGGTCAGTTCATATGTAAATGCACTGCATAAATACATTGGCAACAAATGTGTAAGAACTACAGAATGCGCTGAATTCTCAGAAACAAGCAAGTTCTCATGGAGTCTTTGTGAATAGATTATATGTACTGCCCAGGACATCCTTAAAAATCTCTTTTCTGTAAAACTCAGTTTGCAGATATCTTTCGGGTTGGTTTTTTTTGTTGTTTTTTTTTTACTATACATATTCACTAAAGGTGTTTATACACAGTTATCACAATTCTGTCACACATTAAGGATCACAGATGTAAAGCATGTGAATTAGTCTTTTAATACCCTAAGTGCATTCAATATGAGGACAGAGCATTTATAAATAGAACATATTTATGGATTATGTTTTCAATAATAATAGTTACCCAATGACTTCATAACCTTTCTGGGATTTGTTTGGACATTTTGTTTTATCTAAGTGAAGACAGATGTTATTTTGGAGGAGTTACTGAATATGAAGGGGTTAAGACAGTGGAGAGGCATTTGTTTGCTTTTCATTTTTAATGCTTAGGAAATGCTTGCTCTGGTCTCTCCTCTTGGGCTCTTCTACCAGGCTCTTTGCAGACTGGTGTATCTACATAAGACCTATCCCAACTATTAGATAAGGTTAAGAAGGGTTTTTTTTTAAAAAATATATATTATCAGTAGAATTAAAATATATAGTTTTGGGGTTTTTTAAGCTGTGCGGGAGGATTCATCCTTACTTTTAGTGCCCATTTCACAGCCTTGAAGGGAAAGGTTGTGATTCAGTTAGGTCCCTTGATTCTGTATCAAGCAAGAAAAGGCAATATAGATAAAACTTGAATTAGATTATGTGCATGTACCAAGTGCTTGCTGGATGTTCTTGTATTTGTTCATAGAAACTGTGGTACAATAAATAAATTGCAGTTAATTGCTGTCAGAGTCTCTTCCTTTTAAAAAAGCTTGAAGGCAGAAACACTAGATCCTGATCCAATGCCAAGAGTGTGGAGTCAAATCAGGAAAATCCAGCATTGAAGAGTGTTTAAGCAACTTTCACTCACGTGCCTTACCTGTGCATACTGATTCACCATCTGCCTGGTAAATGTCAGCTTTCTTGTGTTATGCTAAACAGAAAACAAAATCTAGAGGTGATTGCTGATTTGGGTGCTCACTGCTGTAGTTGTGAGATTAGATTTTTGGTCTTCTGCCCTGCTGTTTCTTTAGTGAAAGGGAGATTGAGCATGCAACACAAGTAATTTGTTCCAATACTTTCATCATTTGCATATCTAAATCTGTTAAGTATGAGAAATTTTCACCAACTTTGGAAGTGCAGCTACAACTGCATTAGAAGTTTTGTTGGAAAAGTCATAAGCCAGAAAAGTTTGGTATGCGTGATCAGGGTTCCTGGTTGCATTTCTTCTGTCATCTGTATGAAAATACTGCATTGTTTGCCTCTCTTGCATTGGCTGTTACAGCATGTATTCAATCAGCAAAGAGTTTTCAGACACTTCTCCAAGTGTCATATTGATGGAGACAGAAGTGGGAGTGCAGGTATTACATTCAGCTGATGGTCTGATTCTGCTTTGTGCAAGATCTCTTTACAGTGAGATTTGATTTTTCTGGTAAGTTCAAGATCAAATATTTTAACTCCAGTGAAAGGAAGAATTTTTCCAGCTATTATTCTTCAGTTTGCCTGGCAGATTGCTGTGTGTGAATGGAAATAGTCTGAAGACTCTTCATTTTTGGCATTTTCAGTGGAGTTGGTTGTTGAGGCCATTCTTCTACTTCCACTTCCACTCAGTTTGCCTGGCCCTTACACTGCCCTGACCCAGAAGCTGGCATGATCATCGAGTGGCTATGTGGTGAACCCGTTCAGAGAAATGGTAAAAGGTAGATTTAAGATGAAGCAGCAAACATGGATTGTGTTCACAGTATGGTGCACCATATTGTCACCCCAAGGAGAGGGCAGGAGGAGCAAATACCCAGGGGGCAGGGGCAGGGGCAGTTTGGAATGGCAGAGAAGCTCTGGTGTAAGTTGGTGTAGTCATTAGTGAGAGAGAGTGATAATTATGGGCCTGTCTTGTCCTGTTGAGCATTTATTACTGGTTATTTGAAGTCCCATATATTAGCTGTAAATAAAATTATTTTTCTCTGAACATTTTCAGTCTGGCAGCCATTGAATGGAGTTCATAAAGTGGCTGTTGAGCTGCGGCTGAAAGGGCTGCCGCGCTGCAAGGTAACAGTAGAAATGTTTACAGATTTCATGTGAATGTCCTCGGTAGTTACACTGAAAAGGTGGAAACAAATAATAGCATGTGAGAGCACTGTTGGATGACCCTTTCAGTGCTTTCATGGTGGATCTGTGGCTTTATAAAGCCACATATAGTAAATACAGACTGAGTCAAATTCCTGGAACTTTGGTTGATGGAGCTGACCTGAACAATTGTACTGGCATGCCTGCTAAGGATAAAGCTGAATACAGGGCTTCAGAAACAGGCTGGCTGCCTCCATTTCCCTTACCTTGACCCCCCTCGCCGCCCCAGCCCTTGGCTGCTGTGAGCAGCTGGGTGGCTGGGTATTGAATGGGTCGGGAGCCTAATGCGGCAGCAGAGGTGGCCTCTGCAGGTGGTGGCTGGGTGAATGCCTGACGGGATGCGGCACAAGTCCGGCTCAAAATGGGCATAGGTTGGTTTGGTCTCTGCTCTGCACTGGTTTTGGAGGCTGTCGTGTTGTTCTTCAAAATCTGAGTGTGTACTTTAATAAACCAGAAGTCATCATCTAGCTGTGGAGGAGAATGAGACTTTAGAATGTGTCACTTGGTAAAGCTGTGCTTGCTTGTGAGCAGGCTGTGATGGTACGTACGAGGTGTAAAGCAAACCGTGTGGCCTCAAGGTGTAGTTAGTTATATTGTATGGCCAATAACTGTCAGTGTAAGCATTAACTGATAACCGTGAATCATCACAACAATGTACTAAAGACAAAAGAAAGGCTTGTGGGGAGAGGTATTGTGTTTTACTGTGCCAACCAGTACAACTGAAAAGCACAGAAAGCTTTGGGGCATTCAGGACCTTCATATATGAAAGTAGATGGAAAGTTTTATCTGCTGTAATAGCCACAGTGAGGTATTTTGGTTCTTGGATTTAGTGGTGTTTGGGAAAGGACATCCACGTTTTTTCTCCAGTCCATCCTGGGAGACAAAAGAGCAGCCTTCTCTGCAGAGCAGGAAGGCTCTATGGCTCATGTAAGCAAATGAGAAACCAAGGAGCAAAGCCTAACGTTCAGGAGAGATGCTGGAGTTTATGAGGACATTTGGGATAGGAGATAGAAAAAGGAAGTAAGAAAGCAAGATACGCCAGAGAGACCACAGACGTATCAATAGGTGGGTACTAAAGAGTGAAGAAGATGACATGAAAGCTGTGGGAAGACAGAATTACATCTTCCTGGCCCTGTAAACAGATGGGGGGGGGTAACTCTGCTCATGCTCTGAATACACAGCATGGATGCATACTTTAAATAACAGAGATTACAGGAGTTACCATTATCTGTTGCACATCTAGTTCAGCATCCTGTCTTTAAGATACTGAAGGTCATTAGGTACCTCAAAAGACTGCTGGAACCTGCAAGAAGTACATGTGACAATCTCCCTCCCCTGTGAAAATCTTTATTTGCATTTTTAAGGATTAAAGATTGTTTTAAATCCAGACTCAGGAGGTATCTTACTTTCAGTTCTGCACTACGTTTGGTATGAAATAACCACACCAATTCTGGATATTCTTGGATAGTTGTTATCCATGTGCATGCCTAGCCCCTGTTTGAATCCTGATAAATTGCTTATCAGCAGCAGCATCAGTGTTCTATTTGTGCAGTACGCAAAGTATAAATGTTCATATTTTTAATAGATATTTTTAAATTTTCATCTTTATACTTTTACATTTGCCACCTTTCATCTTAGCTGTTCTTATAATCAGACAGTGCATGTTTCTTGCTTACTTACCCTGTTACTAATTTAAGTATTTTTTTAGTGTTTGAAGCATTTCTGTCCTTTCTGGGGTAAATAATACAATTCTATCCAGTCTGTTCATACAACACATTTTCATTGCCCCAAATGTTTGCTTTCTCTGAACACACAGATTCCACACAACCTGTTTTTAAGATGGGCTCCCAGCCTCTGCACTGTAATCCAGCTGCTGTATAGGGTCCATCTATACAAATAAAATTTTTAAAGATTACCCTGTATCTTACTACTGTTGCAATCTAACACTTTAGCTTTTCATGTCATAGATGCTTGCTGAGCAGAAATCTGAAGTGAACTATCTGCAGTAGTGCCGGGCCCCCTTCCCAGGTTTATGCAACTAACAAGACATGTTTTATTTGGATTTTTCTACAGTGTATAGTTCAGTTTCCCCTGCATTCTGCAACTGTTTGTGTTTATTAGCATTCATCTTCTGCTGTCCTGGTGTATATTCAGCTAGCACAGTTAGTTATCTTCTGCTGAACTTCTGTTTCACAGTCAAAACAAATTACTGGTTGTTTCGCTGTTTGGCTCTTTACTCCAAAATTTCAGATCATTAGTAAGTATTTATTAAGAAAGTATTAGTAAGTATAATACTAGCTCTTTTGAACTAATAAAGAAAATCATGTATTCCATAAAAGTCAAGAGTTAAATCATCTCCAACCAGGTAATCTGATTGGCTTTCTTAACCTGTGTTCAGAGTGCATAGCCAGGGTGTTTTAGGCAAGCAGACTCTGGTTTTACAACTCTGCTTGTTAATAGTCAACTGCTTTTTCAGTAGTTTCATTTAGAATACTTGGTTCAAGATGTACTACAGCAATTACTAATTTTTTCTCAAAGTGGGGAGGTGTGTCCTCTCCTGACAAGATGGAAGGTAGCTTGGAAGCAGGAAGGAATGAGAAGAAAGTGTGCTCCCTCTGCTCCGGACACTTGTTCCCCACCAGGACACTTTCAGATCCCTGCCTCTGTTCAAGAAGTCCTGGTGTGGTGGCTGCCAGGGAAATTGGTGCCAGTGATCAGGAGGAGCAAGAGGATGGGGTGGTGGGGTGGGCCTGAGAACCTACAAGAACAGAAAGATACGGGGGTACTGGTCAGCAAAGCTTGTCTAGAGTAGGGGTATGTGACAGCTTAGAAAGGAAGTGTAAGGATTAGCATTCATTTGTATGTCTGGGGAGGTTAAGGTTTCAAACCAAACATAATTTCATCTGCTACACTGTAAATTGAAAGAACTAATAGGAACTGACAACCTTAATTTCAGCCATCCTGGTCTTATCCATACACACAATAAGTATTTATGTTCTAGGCGCCTTGTTTTGTATATCTTGGCAATCTTAATCATACCATACTGTTAAAGCAAACTTGAAACAATGTGGTAATCAGTGTATCTGGAATATAATGTTGTGATGCTCAGAAATCAAATTCCTTCTTTTTGTCACAAGTTAACTGTAAAAGGTGGTAGTGAAGATGTTAGAATACAAATACTGTGATGTATAAATTGAACCAAATTCAAAAGTACTTAGAACATGCAAATAACACAAGACTAAAAGCTTGTCCAAAAACTACAAGTCATGTTGGAAACTCGTTTCAACTGCATGTGTCAAGATGTAAATCTTGCAGGCAGCTTCCTGCATTGCTTGGTACTTACTGTAATGAGGATGTTCCTTTTAGGAGTTCATATTAAGAATTTGATTTCCGAAATGTTGGTGTTGTAGAAGAGGGAGTACCTCAAACAGTTAATGCTTTTGCTGATTACGTATGCAAAAGGTGATGCAAGTGTGGAAACCAAGCTTGTAAAACCAGAAGTCCTTTGCTGAATAGCATGTGAGAGGATTGAGAATACTTGCTAGGAAAACATTGCATTTCTCAGCAGGAATTTGGCAACATCTACCATTGTGAACGTTGCTAAATACTTGATTCAAGAGACTCCTCACTTGTACATTTAATCTATTTCTGATCCCATTTGTATAGCAATTGACTCCATACTGGAGTCATGATTTCTGTCAGCAAACAAAAGCATTTATTAGTTTTGCAACATACTTGAATTTGTAGTTGGGAAATTGTTTTTTAAAGTTCTTTTCAGATACTTGGCTGGGACATGTTGCTGATGCAAAAGATCTGCTCCAGAAATGGTTCCGATGAGGTAGTCTTTTGGCTGGAGTCACCCTGACACATGCATAGAAATTGGGAAAAAGTTGTTGATTTGCTTACCTTGGACGAACTGGCTGATACTCACAAAAAAGTGATAAAACTAGATACCTCCTTAAAAATTATAAAAATCAAAGAAAACCTATGGTAATCTGGTTTGTAGTTTGCACTTTTGAAAATGCAGAATACCCTCCCAAAAAATGAACATATAACATGGAAGACTAAGACTGTTAAAATATAACTCATATGTTAAAGTTAGGATTGAAAACCACTTAAACTGTTGTCATGAATGAAGTCTTTAAGAACTGTTTGTTAATGTATATTACAGATAGTAATAGTGCATGGATTTTCTTTTGCGCTTTGTGGAAGATGAAATGCAACATGGAGAAGACGTGGTACTGTAGGAAAGAATGGGGTTATTGTATTTGCATGGACATAGGCTGTTCCTGAAATATTAGAAAAATTGTAACGTCTAGACTACTTAAAATGCTGTGAATTACAATTAATTTCTTTCATGACCAGTTTACAAGTATATACATACAGGTGGAGTATTGTTTATCTGTGAGCATTTGTTGGAGTAATACGTGGTATATGTGGGACAGAAATCATGGCAACAGGGAGAGGCATAACAAAATTTGAGGTTCTTAGAAGAATTTAATTTGCTTTTTCCAAAAATTTCTAAGTTTTCTTTCATTGTTTGTTTTTAAGGAAAATCAGGTTTAATTCTTTTCCTTCTTTTCATTTCCAAAGAGTTTCTAAACTGATGTTGGAACTAAATAATTGGTACTTAAATATCTCAGTTTCACATACACAAAAGCTCATTTGAACAGTCATTTTCAATACTGAATATACAGATTTTAACTTATATACATTGACTTGCTTTCTTTTGATGTGAGATGCGGCTACTACTTTGAAATGCTGTTTTATCTTTGTTGATTAGCAATCATTTACTGTAAGACAGACATTTCATATTATACTCAGGGTTGAAGTGTGACTCTACTGCTTTAGGCAACACATCTCCAAAGAGTATTCTCTTTCCTGTAACACTGAAGTATAGTTGCATTGAAATGGAAGTTTCCCTGACTTTGTGTTTAAAATGTGGTCAAGGTACCACACAATACACTGCATGGACACTTCTAAGTCTTTTCCGGGGGGGGGATGGAGTGGCCAGTAAAGTTGAGCAAGGAGAGGGGCATTTCTCCTTCTTTCCACCTTTCTTCTGATCTGAGTGTCCTCTGCCTCCAGGCCTTTTCCCAAGCAGAAATGCTCTCTCTACTGGTTGTTTTCTCCAGCTCTGAAGAGAAGTGTGCTGCCTTAGGGTAGCTGGAGGCCTGAGTGGATTGGGCAGCACAGGGTGGTACACAGTATTAGTATTGTGGCTATGGAGGTAATACCATTTCTTAATATTTGCTATTTGGAGTTCTGTATAATACAGTGGTATTGCTAGATCACCATTGGGAGCATTTCCTTCTATTTTGGAAGTTCTTTTTTATATATTAAATATTTTCTTACCAGTATTTAAAGAAGAACTGAAAAGTAATTTTCACAAATCAGTGGAGAATTTAACATTCATTGCACTCTACTTACATGCATGGTTTTGGAAGTTATGCAGCCTCTTTTATAGAGCTGTATGTTCTGGTGATCTTGGCTTGCTCCGTTATTGCTTAGAAATGTAGGTGTATTAGGAACTAAATATGGTATAAAACTTAGGTCATGACAAACTACTGTGTACCTCTAAATATAAAAATACTAATTTGCAGTAAGGGTCAAGTCGAAATGGCTTCCATCGTTATGTATACTGACTTTAAAACTACTGAGTAGAGAAGACTAAGTTGCTGTGATGTAGGGCCTTACACAGTCTGGTTGTGGAAAGAATTTGCATGGAGATGTTGCATATTTAGTTCAGATAGAAGAAAACTGAAAACTAAGTGCCCAACACAGAAGCAATTGCTATTGGTTTTCTCCAAACTGCAGTTGCGGGGGAGAGCGAGTTCTGTGAAGGGCACATTGTCACCTTGGCACTGAGGGAGTGCCCTTCCTGACAGACTGCCGGTCATTATTCCAAATTGCAGAGGCACTAGATCATCATAGTGCAATTGCTCAAGCAATTTTTTTAAGATTAGCAAAATGCATTTTTTCTGATCTCATTATTGGAGGAGACTGGACCTGTTTTTCAGAAACATTACACACACAAAAATCAGCCTGAGGCAGACACCTGGCATGAAAAAAATTTGCCTGAATGCTAATAGTTTGGCAACATTTTAATAAGCAAATGAAAACAGTATATAGTAATGGGAATTCAGCTGCAGTAATTGCTACCAGATCCACCAAGAATAATGGACTTGCATACCAACCCAGACTTATGACAAATATTGTGATTGTAGGTAACTAAATGACCATGGAATCTGGAGCAGAGAACCAGCAGAGTGGAGATGCAGCCGTTACAGAGGCAGAAACCCAACAGATGACAGTACAGGCACAACCACAGATTGCAACGTTAGCCCAGGTATAAAATCATATGGTGTAATAGTTTTACCTATTGGATAATTTTTTTAAGAGGGATAATGTCTGCTCATGGGCCTCAGAGAAGGTTCCATTGATACGATTCTGAAACAGGTGCAATGTGTAGTTCCTTTGATATTTGTCTTCACATTTTTAAAGCAGTAGAGATTTTTAACTTCCCATCACACTAGGCTGTGTTAGTTCTGAAGAACTGTATGTGTGTAAACTGTGTAATGTTAATAGAATAATGAATGAAAATATTTCTAGCATTCTTTACCACAACCATACCACTGAAAGGTATTTTTTTCAAAACATGTACTTTACTGTCTTTTTTTATATTGACTGGATTGTTTTGCTGTTACATTATCTGTTAGAAACTTGTCTGTAGCAGTCAGTTTAATTCTGAAGAAAACAAACTGAATATATAGATGAATAATGCAGCAAATACAACATCTTATCAGATGGGATTAATATTATAAACATCATAATCAAGTGGAACGACCTGGCATTTGAGAGCTTGTGTCACCCTGTTGTCTCCAGAATCTCACAGGATTGTTGGCTGTTTAGAGAGACAGTAGTAGATCATTTATTATCCTCAAATTATTTTGGAAAGACAAGGAATGTGATCCCAGCTATGTCCCTGATTTTGGAACCTTGTTTCATTCTTGGATACACTGATGGTTGGCAGAAGCAACTCCATTGTGTAAATGAGTACAGAATCTTTTCGACTCTCTTCTGTAATGATTTAATTTTAAAACAATTTGCAGTCTGCACAGAACAAACAGGGGGTTTAGATCTCATAGTCCTTTTAAGTGGCACAAGTGTTAAATCACCATTTTTTAAATTATTAATATCTTTTTAAAGTCATTACACCTTTTGGTAAACTAGAGATAGTACACTTCCATTCAAGTGATCGTATAGCGATTGGAGCTGTTAAAATGCACAGGGTGATTTTGTTGAGTGAAGCTGCAGTGTGAATTTACAGGACACCAGCTGCCCTGCACCAGCTTGCCTCTTTGGGCAGTTTTCTCACTGTCTAACTTTGGCACAGGATGTAGGTGGTGCGAATAACACTTTAGTGTGAACTGAGTGGAAGTAGTTTATTTCTCTTGCAAAACCGATAAACTGCTTCTCACTTGATATGCATTAAGATTTAGTCCAGAGAGGCAAGAATATTTTAAATTCATGTGCTAACATACCACCTCCAGGTAGCTGATCTTACAAGTAAGTAGTGGGCTGAATGCACTTTACTCAGGCAAAATTACCCTGGTACTTGAATGAGAATTTTTTCCAAGTAAGAAAAAGCTATACAGCTACGGTTAAAATCCATGTGAATGACAAAAAAATACATTATATTTTTCCTAATTTTCTCTGTTGTCAGTCACTGTATTATTTGCACCTTAGCTTTTCCCCAGGTTTTATATTCCTTGTGGAGGTGATATAACATTCTAAACATAATTCCTTGTCTTGGCCACGTCAGTGTTACTACAATATTTTTAATATGCAAAGTGGCAGTGTTTGGCATTAGGGAATGCCCTCAGAGGCTTGGGCAAATCTAAATAACTAATTATGTCAATTTAATTCTTTCATTATCTCTTGTAAGGTCACCCCTCCTGTAAGCTTAGTTTAATTGCTGCATTTTTAGTGAGTTCAGGGTAGTTTTCAGACTCAAAAGGAAACTTGTTCCAGTTCCATGAGGTATGAGTCAGAGACATGTGCGGAAGTTACACTCTGCTCTTGGCTTAATCCAACCGCAGAGTGGCCTCCAGTTGATCAGCTTTGCAGTCATTGCCAAGGACTGTTTAGTCAGACATGCATTATTAAAAAAGGTTGCTTGGTAAAGGAATATAATTTGCCAGAGGAAAGTGCGCTCATGTTAATCTCAGCTCTGGTTTCTCTCAGATGTGAGTGAAGTACCACCATGTAATGCTGCAGCTGTTTTCCTGAAAAAGGAAGGTAAAGGCAAACACAAAATTGTGGATTAGGGAGGGACAGCTGTGGAGGAGAGAGGTCTACATGTAATTCCCTTTAATTTTGTTGTTAAGCACGATTTCCTTGTAAGTGGGGGATGTTTATGAAAATTCAGAGATCAGCTACTGCAGCTTTTTGAGAACCACATGTTCATGGGGACAGCAGAGGATTTACTTCTGCATCCGGTACATAGCAGCTCTTTGAGATTAGGCAGGGCAGCAGTGCAGCCCCTTCTCCCATTGTAGCTACACGGGTGGAATTTCTTGAAAAAGCCATTGAATGCTGGAGGATTGTTAAATTTTCCAAACTTGGGTGTCTAGAAGAAGGCTGGCTAGTCAGTGACCCGTGACCTGGCTGAAGTCTGCCAGAGCAGCTGGTGCTTGCCAGCAGTCCTTCCCCGAGGGCTGTTGTGGTGCACGTCAGGCGCAAACCGAGGGCCGCGTGTGCTGGTGCGGCAGGCCTGGCACCCTCCTGCCTTTCAGGACCACCCCAGCCACAAACATGTGCATTGTGTCACCAGAAAGCAGTGCTGAGTACTGGACGCGAACAGGGGCATCTGCCCAGCCATGTAGCATCCTTGGTGCGTGGTCCTTCAGCTGCCCATCCTGGTTCTTGTGACCTGCCAGAGTGAGACTTATCCGCGTGACGTGAACAGCTTTGTGTGGATCTGGCTGTCCTCAGAGCCTGAGCCCCTGCGCAGGACGTGCGTGGCTGCGCACACAGTGCTGACATGCCGCGCTGAAGTCATTAGCCTATCACTGTTGGCATAGCTGCTATGCCTACAGGTCTGCGCTGGCGAAACAAAATTGTGTTTAGGAACTGAGGGTTTAAACTGTGGGCAGTTTTTCCTCATAAAAATAACTCTGAACACTAGAGTTTGTGTTGACCCGTTACACTGAATCACAATAACTGCATACAAACCATTTGTTTCCACTGCAAACCCATGGGTTTTCCGTCTGAACACATGGTCAATTTTCTTCATTTCAGTGGACTTTGCCAGCTACTCAATATGGTTTAGTCTCTGGAAAGTCTGAAAGGTCTGACTCCCTAAAAATTTTTAACTGCTTACATCTGGCAAACACTTTGCATTTTCTTGAGCGAGAACAAAAATAGCTCCACTCCCATATGTTTCTGCCTTTGACTCAGCAGTGACTGTAGGAGTATACCCAAGTCCTAGCAATATCTAACCAAAGTAACCTAATAAAGACACATTAATACCTTTCACTTATCTCAAAATAGAGGCAGTTGTGTTTTTCTCATTCTTGTCAGTGGTTTTACAAGCGATGTTTTGAGCCTGCAGAAATTCTGCATTAGATTAATTTGTGAAGTAGGTCAGATGTTGGGCTTAGGCAGTTCAGGGGTTTTTATATTATGCTGAAACATTTGGGTCATCTAACTGGGGTCTAGAAGAGACATGATTCTTTCACCAAAAAAGTGTTCTTGGTAGTGAAATAAGAAGATTTTGCAATAACCTAATTTAAGCTCACTTGTCTCTTCTTTGCAGGTATCTATGCCAGCAGCTCACGCAACGTCTTCTGCGCCCACGGTGACCTTAGTTCAGCTGCCCAATGGGCAGACGGTTCAAGTGCATGGAGTAATTCAGGCTGCCCAGCCATCAGTTATTCAGTCTCCACAGGTCCAGACAGTTCAGGTACTGACTGAAGAAATTCTTAATATGTGAATTGGGCCTTTTGTATAGTCCTGCCAGTTCACTGGTTTCTAATGTGTTTGTGTCCTGGATTGTGTTTTTGCGTATATAAACTTTAAGAGCATGTTGAAGGCAAAATATGTACAGTATTTGCTACTTTGTGACTTTTTTTCTGTTCTGGTTTAACCACTTTTCACTTTCAAACATTGCTGAGTTTCATTTCCCTTTAGAATTTGTTTGGAGAGTTTAACAGCTTTGTGTTTTTTCTTACAGTATTACTGTACTTTTCATCTCACTGTATTTTCACACATCTTTATTGAGTAAGACTTCATACTATTCTGAAGTGAACAAAAGGGATTTTTTTTTAATAATCTTTAATCATTAATGAGGCTGATATTCTGGGATGAGTGTCTTTGCTAGTTAGAAAATACTTGCATTGGTTTACAAAGATGTCTGTATGTTAATGGTTCTTAAAATAAACCTATCAGTTCTCACATAAAAATGGTTTTAAAATTTGCCTGTTCAATGGTGTTTGCTTTGTAAAGCCTTAGCATTTTCTCTTCTGTAAAGCAAGACAGATAATGCAATATGATGAGGTGGCTTGAAGCCATAGGAGACAAGTAGTCTGAAGTCTTTAAAACCTGTAACATTTTTTTTTTTTAAGCTCAGTGTTATGGAATGCAGAAACAGAAATTGCTTGGTGTACAGCAACTACACAGGGCAAGAACTGTACATCATTCCTTTGCTGTTAGTACATTGAGCTCAAAAAATGTTTAATTTTTAAAAGTAGACATCGTGACTATTTGATACAGGTATTTAGCTAGTATTATTTTAAAAAATAAAAAGGCATGCATAATTTAAAACTAGGCCATTCTGATAATAGTCTTTGTTTACTCCTTGTCAGCTTTAGTGCTGAGTTTCTGGCAGGCTCTACCCTTCTCAGCCACTGGAGTCAAAAGTTTAGAGTTTTAATCTATTGGAGGTGAGCAGTTTTCAGAGAAGTGCACAAGTTACTAGCCCAGAGGTCGAAGATAAGAGACAATGAAACCATGCTTGGAATTCACCTGGCTCAGTGCAAAGCCAGGGTGTTTGGATATTCAAAGCCTGGTAGTTCACAGTCAGCCTTGGACTATTCAGGCCCTTTATCCGATAACTGAGATTTGGGCACCAGCAAGCTTTCTGAGCCTTCAGGAATCTTCCCCACAGTGCATAAATTGTCAGGCTGTGAGCTGTGTTTCTCACACGGGCATTTCTCTATTCCCTATGGCTAAGCGTTTGTATATTTGTCAGGTGACTATAGTCTTTTGGAAAACAGGCTCTGATTTCATGTATTGGAGATGTTTTTACATTTTTGGCACACTTCAAATGTAAAATTATTGAAATACAATTGATACAAACATTTTAGCTTTCCTTCATCAACCTTTGTCTTTTTTTAGCACAGATATTCAGAATTACAGCACTGCACTATTTTTTAGCATCTTCATGTATGACACTCCTGACAATTTCCCCCCAAAAGGCAGTCTCTCTATAACATGTCCACACAATTACTTATAAATTGATGTTTCTCAACTTCAGTATTTTGCTCTTTGTTTCCAAACACTTCTGCTATCTTAATTTTGTTTTAGTTATTCTCTCCCTAAATTTTACTTAGAAAATCTTTTTTTGTTTCCTTAAAATGGATGGAAACAAGGAATCCTGGAAAGCAAAAAGTGTACGGAATTACTGTTTATATTTTCTTATTGGAGTATTTAAATTATAAAGGACATTCTCACAGGTAGATAACTGGCTGTGGTCATTCTTCACTGGATCTGTTACTAAACAGCCTGCCCTTTCTGTTCATTACCTAGGTAGAAGCACTCTAGAATGCTTGCATTGCAGTGTTTTTCACATTTTCTTAAAGTAAAGACATTGGAAGTGTCTTGTTAAGTTTGATTGCTGTTCTTATTTACAGATCTCCACTATAGCAGAAAGTGAAGATTCACAAGAATCAGTAGACAGTGTCACAGACTCACAGAAACGAAGAGAAATTCTTTCCAGACGACCATCCTACAGGTAGGAGGTTAAAAGCAGAATCATTTTGCTCAATAGATGCATTCTTCATGTGGGGAGTGTCATGGTTTAACCCCAGCCAGCAACTAAGCACCATGCAGCTGCTCACTCCCCAGCCCCACCAGTGGATTGGGGGAGAAAATTGGAAAAAAAGTAAAACTCGTGGGTTGTGATCAGAACAGTTTAGTAGGACAGTAAGAATAATATGACAATAATAACAATAAAGGAAGTGGAATATAAAAAACAATAGCACAATGCAGTTGCTCGCCAAACGATGCCATGTTAGTTTCCAAGCAGCAGTCCACCCCCCTCCCTAGCCAGCTCCCCTGATTTTATATACTGGCCATGTCACATGGTATGGAATATTCCTTTGGCCAGTTTGGGTCAGATGTCCTGGCTGTGTTCCCTCCTAGCTTCTTGTGCCCCTCCAGCCTTCTTGCTGGCTGGGCATGAGAAGCTGAAAAATCCTTGACTTTGTATAAACACTGCTTAGCAACAACTGAAAACATCAGTGTGTTATCAACATTCTTCTCATAGTAAATCCAAAACATAACACTGTACCAGCTACTACAAAGAAAATTAACTCTATCCCAGCCGAAACCAGGACAGGAGACAAACAGTGTGATTTTATAGTTATTTTGACATTTACCACTTAACTGAAATCTCTCTTCTGCAATGTCTTTCCATGGAATAGGATGTAGAGTATAAGCAAATAGGAGGAGGAGGAAGAAACCTCAGCTGTTACATTCAAGACAGAAATGAGCTGAGAATAAGCTAATTGCCACATTTGTGAAACGTTGAGGTATCATCATGCTAGGTGCCTTAGAGATAGCTTTAATGGATACTTAATACATGAAATACACTGAAGCTTTGCAAGAAAGTACCTTCTGTATAATCTGTAGTCTGCAAAAAATCAACTCTATTGTTTTTTATTGTTGAAATGCTAGCAGCAATCAAACTTAATTCCTTTCTCCCATGAGACTTTCAATGAACATATGTTCTGTGGCTCAGAGAGAATTTCTGCTTAAGCAAAATCGGTTGTGTTCAAAGTTTAAGAAGTCAGGGTGTGAGCTGAATGTAGTGATAGGCATCTAGTATCTTTAGTTGTCATGGCAAATACTTCTGCGGTTAAGACCAACTGAGGTGCTCCTTCACATGGTATTAGTCATCTGTTACTTTATTAATAAAGCCCTTGCACAGCTTTTTCTGGCTGTACTAAATCTCACTTTTTGTTCTTAAAACATCCTAAATAGTGTTAAGGAACACCTCTGGAGTTCAGCAGGTTTTAACTGACCTGTGGATTCCTGGTGCTTCAGAAAATTCAGATGCTTCTTTTTTCTTTATGAGCATAGCCTTAGAAATATAAGCTAGACTGTAGACCTGAGCATATCTCAACCATATATTTTTTTTTTTTAGTACTTGCAGATTATTTTCTACCTTCTTCAGCAGCCTTCAGGGCTATTCTGCTGAAGATAGTGAAAATCATTGCTGAAGATCCCTAGCCATAATAGATCTGTGAATATATTTTTATTTGTGAGGAGCAGTGTTGCTAACTTTGAGGCTGCCACAGACTTCCTTGCAGTCTGCTTCTGCAGTGAGACACTTGCTTTTACTATATATGGAAGAATGGCTGTGTATCGTGAGACAACAGAGCTAAGTAAACAAGCAGCAAAACTGAGAAGAGGGTACTTGTGCATGCTGACTTCTGATTGAGATGGACTCCTTTGCATGCAGTGATGCCACACCAGTCTCTGTCCTCAAACCAGATCCTGGTGACTCAGCAAAGCTTTGTAATTGTAAGACTTGTATACGCAGCTCAGACTCTGGGCTGGCAGAGGTGTCATGTCAGAAAGGCTGCGCCAGACTACTGCTGTGCTTAATGAGTTCCCGGTTGGCTTTATTTGAGCTGCTGTAACTGGCCCCAGAGACAGGATAGGTGCAGATAGGTTCACAGAATTGAAAGCTATACCTCTTCCTCAGAAATTCCGCTTTGATCGTGCTACTGAAGTACATCACATGTTCCCCTTGTCAGTTCATAGCTCCTATATTTGTAAAGCTGCCACCTTACCTTCTATCTTAAATCCATCTTTATGATGGCAAAGGTGGGTTTTAACCACCGGATCGTATCTGACATGAGCTTAAAAAGTGGTGAGCTGTAGTTTCTTCTCTTCTATTTTGAGCTTCTTGGGTTTTGTTCCTCATTCTCCCTGCTCTCTCCATATTTCTTCATCCGTTTTGTCCACTAGTTTTTCTGGTCTAATACCTAGATTGCAGACTTTCTAGTGGGAATTTTTTATTTGTCCAAGTGGTGCTTGGCACAGTGGAGTGCTTGTGCAATGCTGGGGTTCTTGCATGCACACAGAGTCAAAACAGCAACAGCAAAGCTCTGTTTGTGAAGTTGCTTAGCAGAGTGACTGCTCTCCCCAAATAGTTCTATACAGGTGTTCTGGCTCCCAAAGCCTGAGGAGCTTTAGTTAAGAAATGAGTGTTGTCTTGGAGCTTGGGGTCTACAGCTGTGTTTGCTTCATCACACTTTGAGTTCTAGTGACAGTCCACAGGAAAACTTATGAGGAGAATTACAAAAAATGTTGCCCTTTACCTGAGTAGCATTTTGCAGGGACATAATAGAATATGCCAGCAGTGAAAAGAGCTTGACAGTCCTCTGAGGGACAGTGTTTGGTCTAAACGATGCAAATTGCAGTAACTGCTATGGTCAGTCTTACAGTCATGTTCAGTGGGACCTGTAGCAGTGATGTTTTAGAAGTTTTGGCTTTGGATAATTAACCTGTGGAAGTAATTAAACAAACTGTTCTTTCCTTTACCCATGCTAATCTCACAGCTTTCTCAGGCAGGGAACCTGTAAAATGTAACTGTGTGACTTCACTCAAACACTTGGTATTGTTTCCAGGCACATGTTACATTATAAACTGGTTGCTCTTCACAAGCATTTCTGCTAACTTCCTTTATACTCAGCTCTTGGGCTGAGGCCTTTACAGTCTCTGAAATGGAGCAGTTCCCCTAATGTAAGTGGGGAGACAGGTTTTTACATACTTTTGCTTTCTTCAAGTCTTTTATGTGGCTAAAAGCAGGAAACAAGTAAAAATGGATGAGAGAGAAACATGTTTTTAAGAAAAAGGGAAGGTTGTGATAGCTGTGTCTTGGGTTGAGAAGAACCTGTTGAGAAGCACCTGTATCTTGTGTTGATAAGCACAGCTGTTCTGTGCTGGCTCTCTTGCCCATCTCTGCATGGCACTTTGAACAATCCTCTCCAATAAGAGTTTGAAGATAGTGCGGGTTTTTCATTCTGCACCCGTATTTTCCTTGCTGGCTTACTGCACTTTTCAGTTTTCTCCAGCATTATGTATCAAATAGACTTTTTTTTTTTCCAATTTTTATTAAAATCTCTACAACACACTGTCTTTGCCAGAAAAATTTTGAATGACTTGTCCTCAGACGCCCCAGGAGTGCCAAGGATCGAAGAAGAAAAGTCTGAAGAGGAAACAGCAGCACCTGCCATCGCCACTGTTACGGTGCCAACTCCCATTTACCAAACCAGCAGTGGGCAGTACAGTATGTAGTCTGAATTTCTCAGTGGTGCTAGTAAGTGGGGATGAGAAGATGAAGAACTATTATTTCTATAACTGTTTGGACTAGGACAAAGCAGGAGGTGAAAATAAGACTACTTTAATTTGACTGTTTGATAACCATGCCTTTTAAACACTTTCCTATTGTAAGTATTTGAAATGTTCAATTAACATTCTGGGACTGCTTGCCAGTTAGTGTAGGTAATGCATCCTGAGGCAAAGTATGAACTAACCATAATGCTATTATAAACTTTTATCACTTCAAGAACCAGATGAGGTAATTCAGAAGTTTCTTTTTTTCCTGGCAGATTATTAATACTCATTCACAAAAATTTAACCTTATTAATAGAAAAAACATTACAGTCTGCAGTTACATTTTTAGAAAGTCCTGAAAAAATAAGAACTTCAGCAACTTTATTTAAAATATGTAATAAATATAGGTTTCTGTTTATTGATTAGATTTTCTATATCTAGTGCTTTGACTTAAAGGATTGAGGGTACAGCAGTAAAGCTAGAATTCACACGCTGTCTCACACAAACAAACGCAGTATTAAATATACAAAAGGGAGAAATAACTACTTGTTTACATCTTTCACTTACAATCTCTTTAAAATTTTGTATCTCTGTTTACTCCTTAGCCACTTTGTCTAACGCTCTACTTAATTTTATTGAAACTGATGCAGTTAACTTTGCTTTCCTACCACAACTGTAAAATAACTGCTCGTGCAGATAGTTGAGATTTTGGGGTGCCTGTGTATAGGAACACAGTAAAATTATGTGGAATCATGAATGAGAGGTGATGTCTCAGTATATCTGCATGACAGGATTGAGGGAAAGAAAGGAAAAAACCCAGCAAAGTAAGACTGCTTGAAGGAAAAAAAAAAAAAAAGTGTGAAACTGGACCTTTATGACCGAAAACACTGCTAGGAAGGTGCTGAGGAAGTTGTAGAGAAGGGGGGATACAATCAGAAGAAAAAAAATGCCAAAGCAAGAAGAAAGTGAAACACAAGATGGATAGCAGTAGCAGCAGAGGAGACTGAAGGGCATAAAGCATGGAAGAGGAGAGGAATTTCAGATGAGAAGAAAAAAGAAAGGACTGAGGAAAAGACCTAAACCAACCAAGAAGAAAATCTTAACTAACAAATTAAAAACTATTCCCTGGGGGAGGATTGTAGCTCCTCCGTGTGATGCTGTTTTATCAGAGAAACCAATTTGTGTTTTAGGCTCTGTTTTTTGGCCCCCTCAAAAATAGGGTCTCATGAAAAATTGAAAACTTACTTTCAGAGTATGATTTCTTTAATGTACATTAAAGCCATGTGTCTGATTTGAGGGTGTATAAGGACTCCAAGGGATTTAACTCAGATCAGTATTCTTCCATATCGAGACTTAATACTGTAAGTTAATGAGTAAATTGGTGTCTTAAATGCTGTGTCCATTTTTTTTTCTTCAGTTGCTATAACCCAAGGAGGAGCAATACAGTTGTCTAACAATGGCACAGATGGAGTACAAGGTCTCCAGACATTAACTATGACCAATGCAGCTGCAACCCAACCTGGCACCACCATTTTACAATATGCACAGACCACAGATGGACAACAGATACTTGTACCCAGCAACCAAGTTGTTGTACAAGGTGAGAAACTTCACAGCCAGTCATTCTGTATAACATTTTTTCCATGCAGATATAAGTTGCCAACCTAACTCCTTCAAATGTGTCAGGAAACAGAAATAACAGCTTTGGCACAGTAAAGTCTCCAGAATTATGAATGGAAATTCTGGACAAAGCTATTTGTCACATTTTCTTGGAGCCTTTCCCTTCAGATTGATAAAATCGTGGATTTTTTTTGTTTGCTTCTTAAAACAATATATTCATTTTTTGTTTTCCATGCTGTATTTCTTGTATTTTGTGCACACAATTATTTTTTTTAATATGTTCTGCAAAAACTGATACCACTTCAGAGTTCTGAGTTCTCCCAGATAGTCATCTGCAGCAATAGTAAATTTAAAGTGAAGTATTAAAGTTAGGAAAGAAGGTTGTTTGATTCTTTCTATAAGGACACTTTAATTTATTAGTAATTTTTCCCCCTTTTCAATTACAAGTCATAATTTCTACCTATTATGGCTTTTGTAACTAGTCACCAAGTACTTAATCACTGAACCTTAAAATCATAAAATAATTTAGTGACTTAAGAGATCACTTGGTCTAGCACTCCACTTAGAGCAAGCATGGCTACTTCAACATAGAATAAGGTAGAGTTTTTTATTGTATTAAAATACATGTTTTGGTGTATTAAAAATTGTGGGGGGTATTAAAAATAACAGAAAAATGTACCCATGCTTCTATGATTGTAAAGCAAGTGATTTGAAAGTTACCTAGTGGAGAGGTCTCTAGGCATCAGCAAAAATATATAGCCAAGAAAAATACTATTGCTGCATTGATCTTCTGGTTTTTGTGTTCTTAAGGACATGTGATTTCTTTAAGTGGTATCATATTTTTTTTCTTAGCTCAGGCAAATATAACACACTCCTAGATTACAATAAACAAACAAAAGACACAAGACCTTGTTATTTTAGAGAAGTAGTGAAGTGCCTAGTTTGCACTGTCTCTCTCTTCTTGGAATAAACACTACATCTCTCCACCTTTTTTTCTGTGCCAAATACTTAACATGTGCAGTTTCTCCTTTTGCAAATAGCCATTTCGACCATACCTAGAAATACTGTTTGCCATCCTTCATCTTCTTAAAACTGCTAAACCTGCCCAAAAAACAGAGAAGTAGAAAGAAATACACTAAGGGAGAAATAAGCACAGCAATACAGCAAGACAAATCAAGTTATCAAGCACAAGTGAAGACTTACTCAGCAGGAATGCTCAAAACTTTGCATACATTGATCAACTGAGACTGAGCAATGATGACCTAGATGATGGTCGTTCCTCTTGTACTGTAGCCCAGAGTGCATGGTTAGGTAGATGACTAGATGCTCTTTGCACCACGGTTAAGTGGTGTCACCAGACTGACATTGTATTCCCTTGTGTCTTTCAGCTGCCTCAGGAGATGTGCAGACCTACCAGATTCGCACTGCCCCTACCAGCACCATTGCACCAGGCGTAGTCATGGCATCCTCTCCAGCACTTCCAACCCAGCCAGCAGAAGAGGCCGCACGGAAGAGAGAAGTGCGTCTAATGAAGAACAGGCATGTACATTTACATCACTTTTTTCCCAGTCAGCTCTGCATAGAACTAGAGTGTTAAGCACTAAGAATCCTGATCTTTCTTAGCCATTTAATGAAATGCTTTCTGAAAAATTTGCCTTTATTTAAAGATGCAAAGCAAAGAAGCACATCTGCTAGTGCCATGTATTGTGACTATGAAACCTTAAGTAGAGGTGTCAGACTCGTTCTGTGAGGTGTATGAATTTGTTAGTTGCCATAAGGAGAAAAGTCATTGGTGAGAGACTCGTATGACTGCAGATGTGTTCTTAAAAACACCGAGGTGAGTTGATTTTTTTGAGTTAATACACTCAGGTAGTTTCCTTTCCTGGATTCTTTACCTTAGCCTTCGGCATGCATTCTCCTTCCTCCTGGCCCACCTGCACTCTTCATGAGTACTTTCTTGATTGTCTCACTTGTTCTCTTTAGCTGCTTGCCCTTTGAGTTTTATCCTCCTGAGGCAGAAAGACTCAAGGAGAGGCTAAACAAGCAGCTACTCCTTTTGAAATCTTGTGGAGACAGTAATGGCAGCAGAAGGGCTGACAGAGAAGACTTGACCCTGTAGGATTTAGTGTGCAAGGAGGAGCAGCCAAGCCTACTGAGGCTGGGCTTGGTGGGGCAGCAAAGGAAGGGAGCAGCAGAGAGATTTTGGGCATGATACGCCTTAAGCCTACTGCTGTGGTAGAGGGAAGAGGTGGGCCTGAGCTGACCCATCACACCAAGCTGGAACTCCATCTGCAGGCCGCAGATTTGAGCCTGTATGTTACACTGTGATGCTGGGAAAGTAGCAGTGCTTCCCTCCTCTCTGAGGAGGGGAAGCCACATGAAAGCACTGTTTACTTCATCTTCCAGTCTGAAAAAACTGTTATGTTGTACAGGTGCATTTATCTTCTGTAGATTGCTGAGCTGTGAACACAATGCAAAGTTACACGAGCAGACCCAGTGCTTATCTGAGGGACTTTAATGAAGTAAATAAAGCTGAACAGCAGAGATCACTTTTTTAAAAGGTTTTTCTACAGAATGACACCCATCTCCCATTTTTATGTATTTTTCTGATATCAGTGAATAGTAGATATTATCCTTTCAGGCTCTGCATTTGAGAAAAATTTAATTAGCATTCTGAATCCCCTCATTTAGTCAGCAGTCTTATTCCAGTAAAAGAAGGCTTTTATGTTTGGGAAAGCCAAGGAAAACAATGGGGAATTACCCCCACTTGAGTTAAATTGACAGCTTTTGCAACAGTATCATGTTGCATGTGGTGCTTTTAGCCTGCCTGCTTAATAGATCTTTGCAAATCTAGGCTCCATAGCAAAGCAGGGGAAAGGGATATAGAGAGGCAGATGGTGAGGTGGTACTTATTGGAGGATTATAGCGTAAATATTCATAGATATTATTGTGCAAATTTTCTGTGTAAATTTTACATTTTAAAAGCTCTCTTGTAATTCAGTATAACTCTAGCTGTTCATAATGAATAACTAAGGCACACAGACTTGAGGTGGCTTAATATACAGCCCAAGATGGCACAAAAATCACAAGAAGAAAGAAAAAGTTGTCACCCAAGAAGACAGGTTAGTAGTTTGCACTGAAAGCCACTTCCTGATCCAGTAGTACTTAATCTTTTGGTGACACAAGTAACAGCCCCAAATGACTTAAATTCTAAATGTTGCATATGGCCCACCGAAGTGCTGCAAGCATGTGAAATTGTATTTGTACGGGTGACAAATGGATACCTGAGTCCTTTCAGGGCTTACATACTAGGTTTTCTTCATCCTGTCTCATTTGTGGACCTGAATTTCAAAAATTACTTTTAAAATCTTCTTACCAGGTAGTTCCTGAAACAGGCATTCTTTTTTACCTATTAGTACAACTACTGCTTATCTAATAAGCAGAAGAACTAGGTTCAATTTTGTCCTCTCATTTCCCAGAAAATTGACTGTATCAAAATCTGCTTCAGCACATTAACACTGCCACGTTCTTGGTACAGCAGACAAGGACTGAAGAATGATAGGGTTGCTAGTGACTGTTTATTTTGTGATTTTTTTTTATTTGAGTCATTTATATTATTGCAGTGATGCAGACATTATTAATAAAATGAAAGTATTGCTCAAGAGCAAATACGTGAATGCTCTAAATACAGCTTTTTTTTCCACTAGTTGAACATCCTGACCATTAGTATTTGGTTGGACTGCAGCAAAGGGAAGAGTGAAGACTATAAGGAGATTAATAGATGAACATTGGTCTTATCCATGTTTTTATTATTCATCTATTTGTTATAATAATAAAATCAGTGAAATTATTGCAGCAGCATTCAAATCAGCCTAAAGGCTCTAATGTAAATCCTGCAAGCAGAATTTTGCTATTGAGTAAGATCCATTTCTCACAGAAGCAGAATTTTATTGGTGCTGATTTACTGGGATCTGCATGTTGAAATGATCAGTGGATCTTGAGTGTGTGTGATTTGTGAGGAGCAATTTATGAATTCAGCATTTTTTCCTAACTTGCATTTCTTAACAATAACTCTGTATTCTAAAAATGACAGTACTAGGTAAAGGTTTGACCTGAACAGTTAAGTAGCTCATGTCTGCAAGTCATCTTTCTGGATTTGAACGGCCTTTTTTGCTTTGCAGAGAGGCAGCACGTGAATGTCGCAGAAAGAAAAAGGAGTATGTGAAATGTCTAGAAAATCGAGTGGCTGTGCTTGAAAACCAAAACAAGACACTGATTGAGGAGTTGAAAGCACTTAAGGACCTTTACTGCCACAAATCAGATTAATTTTGGATTCCCATTTTCACTTGTCCAGGTGGGATAGAGACTGGTTCTGGCTATGCCCAGAAAGACAAAGTAAACTTTTTATTTTCTAAACATTTCTTTTTTTCTATGCGCAAAACTGCCTGAAGCAACTACAGAATATAATTCATCTGTGCTTTGCATCAAACTGTGAATGTTCAAGTACTTGCCTCCACTTCTCCCCCTACAAGATTATTTTCATCATCAGTCTCAGCATGAAGAAGAAGAACAGGCGTCTTTCTCATCTCCTCATCCTCTTCAAGGAGTAACAGTGGTCACTTGGGAAGTTACTGAGGGGAGGGTCCTTCTGTAATGATTTTAAGAATTTGTGCTGAGCCCTTTCCATTGCCTTAGAGACAGAACCACCCCAGCCTCTTGGTCCAGAGAACTGTGGGCCACATACATGGAGCATACATGGTGCATATGAAGAAGCAATGGTTGCCAAATTGGTGTCACATATTCATTATGAACTATAAAAATACACAGCTAAGTGGCATGCCAAATGAAAGGCGCTTCACAGTCATGTTCTTGGTGTGGAGATAACATACCTTTTTCAAACTAGCCCAGAAGGGGTTTTGATTTGTAATCTGTATTAAGCCCTCCTGGACTAGTAAAAGCTTCTCCATACCTCAGAAACAAATGCATTGAAATGAGCGTCACTGGTCAGTTGTTGCTTCTCGAAGCTTATGTGTGCAAGTGTGTTCAGCATTCTGAATGCACAAAAAGCAAACACCAACTTCATAGGATGTTGGTTGGGAAATGATACTTGGATGGGAAAGGAATTCAGAATAAAAAGGTACAACAGTGACATTTCGAAAACAGTCACATAGTAAACAAGGGTAACACTTGAAAGCACTGCCTGTTCATATGCAGAACAATTAAGCAGTTGAAGCATGGCCAACTCCACGTACATATTCCCTGATGATGGTATATAGTCTGTGTCCCAAGTCCTCTCAAGCAATGAGGTTATTTCTATTTCCCTACCGCTGTCTTATGTAATGGAAATTACTATACTCAATGGAAACACCAGCCTGATTTGCTAGATTCTTTTTCAGACTTTAAGGCTGCCTTCCATACATAAATTTGTAGTATGACAACTACCAGGACAAACTCAAATACTGAAGAGGACTTCAAACACAAATATTCCAACTTCTGCTTCGCAAGGGACAATATTAATTATTTGAACCTGGCTAAGCTAGCTAAACTCTTAATTTATTCGGAGGATTTTTTCATGTAAAGGGTAAGATTTACCAAGTAATTTATTCCTGTAAGTAAAAATTACTCATGTGCCTCAGATGTTTGCAAGATCAGATTTTTGTGTACACTGAGGAAATGAAATCTTTCCCAGATTTACATTGTTAAAAAGGTAGTTCATGTTTAAAACCAACTCTGCACTAAGCATTAGGACTTCAAAAGAATCATGCTGAAAAAGAACCAAAAAAGAATGTCAAGAAGTCATCAAAAAGAATGTGTCAAAAAGAATCGTGTGCAGTTTGTTTACTGGCCCTCTGAAGCCAGTGACCTGATATATTAAGTTGGGTCATTTGATGGAGTAAGTTTACTTTGGGCTTCTGGTCAAACTTTTATGTATAGAGACATAGGAATAAGGCTCTGGTCTGTACTAACGCCTTGCCTAGCAAAGTATTAGCTAACTTTTTTCCCATTCACTTTATCTGTTTTTAAGATAAATGTCAAATACCATACCAGCTTCTAAAAGGTTGTACAATCAATGTGACATTCTAAGAAGAACATTTGGAAGACTCTGGCCAGTTGAGCCTCAAACAGCTAAGCAGTATTAAAACTTCTAGTTTTCTCATTTGAGAGGGCATTCAGTTTCAAAGAGACTTTCAAAGGAGCAGAGTTAAACTTAGAGCATTACTGTTAAATCTAGAGTTAGCAATAATTTCAAATTACGTTTGAAGAAGAGAACGTAAGTATCAATTATGAAAGAATTCATTTTCACAAGTTTTGAGGGGGTTTATAAATGGTCTATTTTTATCTGCCATAGAGAATTAATTTTCATGGTTTTATTTAATGGAAGTTGAATTTATTAGTTTAGCAATGCAAATGTAAAGAAGACTCTAAATTCTCAGCAGTGCTTTTATAAAAATGGTCTGATTCTTAGAGAATACAAACACAAAGAATGGTTACCAGTTTTTCAGAACTAGCGCTGAAGTAGAAATGTTGGTAATACAGGAGTCATTCTTATAAAACATGAAGCTCATGATGGCCTAATTTACACAGTTATATGGGATGGTTCCTCCAGCTTTGAGAAAAACAATAAAGGCTGTACATGCCTACATTAAGGCTGTTTCTTTTGTAGAACCATCTGTTTGCAAAAATTTGAGGTTTTGTAGTGAACCTGAATGAGGCTAGCTGTGATCCAAGAGCTGTTCCCAGTGCATAGCGAGCAGTGTTTAGCGCTTGCTGATAGTCACTTGGCACAAAGCCTGGGAGCTGAATGGACCAGGGAGCCTAAACCAGTACCCAGATGGGGTTTTTCTAATACAGGGTTGGTGCAAATTTGTGCGGCAGTGACAGGAGAACTGTGTTACTGGTTTGTCTGTGCGTGGTCTGTGAGTAGTCTGTAGTGTTACTAGTCTAGACCTCATTAGCAACTAATGTTTCACTAGGAAAAGGACATTAAAGTTCATAGAGATCTGCAAGAATCTTCACTTGTATTTCTGCTGCACTGAGGATTTAGGGACTGGAATTTATTTAATGGAAATTTTAAATGACAATAATAATGTATTAGACCAAGTACAGGGCTGGCTAGGGTTACCCATACATGCTTTACTATTTGCACTGGGAAATAAGGGAAGGAATATGACACAGGAATCCATTCATACGTTGTTTATCAAGTAGTGAGGTTGGGGTAATCAGCTTCTATAAACTAAGGCCATTTGGAAATAGGTCAGAAATTATGCTGGCAGGGGGGGTGGGGTTAGTTTTGTATCTCACAGTTGTGAGTTTTCAAGAATTGATAGCCTGTTTTACCTGAAGAGAGGGTTAGAAAGGGCTAGATCCATTATGTTCATAATAAACAAGAATTGATTTGAAATATAATTTTTGTAATGTCATTATTTTGCAAAACAACAGCACCAATCAGGCAGTTAAGATATTGTCAGAGGTGCTCTTTTAATTTAGATATTCTTGGAAAATACGTATGTATAATATATGTACATATATATATATACACACAGTATATAATCTACAGCTCTGAGAGCTTTTAAGTCAGGAATGCTGAGTATTATAGTATATGGAGGTCAGAAAAAATTTTTACTTTTCTGTGTATGTCTGGGTGTGTGTGGGTGTGTGCGTGTGTGTGAAAGCTTTCCCCTGCCCTAGTAGTTCTGGGCTGCATTATTCTAGCGCTTATTACTGATTTGTTTTGTGCTGTTTCTCAGTTACCCATTTTCAAGAATTTTATTTCACCTTTCATGGCTTTCATGAGGTTTGTTTTTGGTTTTTATTGATGGAGATTTTTGAAATTATGTAAACAGTTGTTTTACAGCAATCCCCACCCCCACCCCACC
>JANZLQ010000001.1:23853547-23863676 GCA_026212715.1 Elanus axillaris | reverse complement strand
ACCCCCCCAATAATTCACTTTTGGGCTTTTTCTCTTTGGCAGCTATAGATCAAAGGCAAAACAATTGGAAAGGTTGTTAAGGTGTTATTTTCTAAAGGACCCACTGGTAAGACTTCTGTTTTCCTCCTGGGGTCATGGCGATGCATTTTTATTTAAGCAGCGATTTCATCAGAATTAGGTAGTTGTCAGCACCATTGCTTCTATCTGAAAGCACAATTTTAGCCTGTCGTACTCGTCAGGACTGTACAGACACCTGTAGGTTCTGGCTGTTCTGTAGTTGGCTTTTGCATTGTAGACCACTGTCTTCTCTGGTACTTGTATGTTGATCAGAAAATTGGTGGGGTGTTTGGAATCATTAAGAGGCTCAGGAAAAAATAAAAAAGATTTAATAAGGAAAAACAGCCCTGATAGTTTCTGATCTAAATTTGTACTACAGGTTTTTTTAAATCTGAGCTTCCAGTAGACTGCAGCTGCAAGTAGTTATCTGTTAGTGAAAATTGGCCTCTGCTTTTTTATTTTATATTTTTTTAATTTATGACAACCAGCCAGTGCTTTTTGTGGGTTAAAGTAAAGGCAAGTCTCCCCATCAAAACAAGTTCAGTATCAGTGGTTGCAAATCTATGACACTTTGTAGAGGATTTCATTGGTTTTCTAAGACCCTGTTTTTATTGTCGTTTTTTCACCCTGAAGCTGGTTAGTGATGTAACATTTGCCAATGATCTAACCAAAAGGTCATGTATTTATTTTTGTTACACTATGTTCTTTGTAAATGTTTAATTAAAATGTGCACTTTTTAAAAAAAAAAAAAACACAGAACAAAAAAAAAAAATTAAGAGCAATTGGGTTTGCTTGAGAAGCTTCCTGGCACAATTGTAATCTTGCTGCCTGCACACAATTCACTCCTCTCCCCACAGCAGTTGACTCCTTCACAAATTTAACTTGCTGATTAGCACCTGGCGTCCAGCAAGCATTACTTCAAAATGGCAGGAGATCTGAACAGGCAGTACTGAAGACTGGAAAGAATTAAGTGTGTGGTGTCTCAGAGCAGTATGTACAGGACGGATGTGAAATTATTTTTAGACTAGAACTAGTTCAGTGATCCCAAGTGGGAAAGGGAGGTTAATTTGGAAGGAAAGCTAAACTGTTTTTCAGCCACTTTATTCCCCTTTTCTTAATCTGAGATTTGGCTGCAGGTTTTACAAGCTGTATTCCAAGAAAATAAATCAAAAGGCTTTCCAGTTCTTTGACACCATGAAGTAAAGGTGCACTGACAATGTGTCACCCTGCTTTAAAAGATAAAAAAAACACAACCACCTTTCTTTTGCAGGAACAATGATAATTTAGCTATAACCCTGGAATCTGTCACTGTTAGCAGGTTTTGAAAGCATACAGTACATTGATGGTTCTCTGTACTGTACCTGGGAACTCATTTCCCTGAGCTTTTGAATTTGCTAGCTGTACAAGACTCTGATTTTGTAGAAACCTGAATGTATCATGATGCTTAGTTGGTCTGGGAGGAGCCAGACTGATGAAGAGAAACGGGGTGCTGAAATCCTATCTGTCTATCTACTGTGTGCTTGTGACAGGTTCAGGTCTGTGGATGGATATGGCTGAAAACTGTACATCTTTGAGAAAAAGGGACGAGATCCAGTTGGTAAAGAGGGTTTGCATTTCAGCTGTTTTGCCTTGGAATGTGTCCGTTAAATGTGTTTAAGCTCTGGCCTGCAAAGAGACTTGCTGGGGCTAGTTTGCATAGCACAAATTGAAGACTGTGACCTGTTTGCATTCTGGTTCTGCAAGTGTGGTTTGTGACTTGCTGTTTCAGTGGTGAGTTCAGGTCTTGCTTTCACCAGTGAGAGACAGAAGTCAGCTGTCCTCAGGAGCTGTGTGTAGGCAGAGAAAGGGCCAGGGAAAGGCTGTAATGATCCACGGTTGGCACACTTCATAAGCTGACCACTTATCGTACTCACGACATGGGAGCAGTTGGTTCACTCAGTCTCAGCCTTGGCTATGTATTTCTCTAAATTAGGGGATAGCTGAGTGAGACCATGGGGAAGGAAGGCCTCGAGCCCATTAGTTACCTGGAAATGGCCACTCTTAAGAACTAAGGATGTTTGGATGCTCTCCACAAGTTGTGTTTTAGCCAGGTGCCACTCCATTTTTTGTGGGTAATGTCATTTATTTATATTGAAACATTAATTTTAAAAAGTTCTGGAACTTCGAGTTTGTATGAGATTTGAAACTGTGCTGCTTATATGGACTTCTAGGGATGGGACAGGGAAGAGGTGCTAGTTGGCAGCCAAATCCTCCACAGACTTGTCCACAGATTGGTTGTTGACTTAAAAAATTAGTTGTTTCTACTCTGGATTTATAATTTGGAATTGTTTTGGAACAGCGTTTTTCAGGGAAGCTTCCAGAGCAAGGGTTCTCCCTTTGTAATGTAAGCTGGAAAGAGTAAGTTCACCTCATCTGCATTTCTGATTCTATACCCAAACCATGTCAGCACAGAACAGGGTATTTTGAGCTTGACTCCCACATACTTGTGGAAGTTAAAAGACTAAATGAAAATCCATTATTGGGGGGAAATAAATTCTTACTCACATCTCCCTAAAAATCTAGAAACATCCCTGTTGTGTTTTGGTTTTGGTTTTTTTTTACTTAATTTTTTGTGCTTTATCTGTGTTTTTAAAAAAATTGTACTGGGTTATAATGCATTTTATTAACACTATGTACATATTAGCTGCTTTGTGTTTCAGAATGGTAGTAATTGCTTTGTATATTAAAGTGATTCTTGTGAATTTGTGAATTATTGTCATAAAGAAGTGCTTTTTCTTACTGTAACCTTTGTGGTATAAACTGTCAACTCCCTTTTTACACAAACATTTATGTGCAGTCACATAAACATGCTTTAAAAAACTCTACAAAGTCTCTTTTTTAAGCAGGATGATCCATTTACACTAATTTAGTGGCAAATGGTAGCTAGATAGGAATATGGGAAAAGGTGTATTTTAAGCAGACTATTCTGCCCTCTCATGATCTGTGGCCTGCTGTAAGTATTCATGAGATAATTTTCCCTAAAGGGAAGGCTTTTTTAATCTTAATTAAATTGAATTAGATTAGTGTGAGGTTTAAGTCCTGAAAAACAAAGTTTCTCTTCCACTTGGTATTTTTAAACCTGCTTTTCAGTATCCATTCTGGTGGCAGTTAGTTCCATTGATTAATAATGCGTGAAAGACTTTTTCCCTTTCACAGCTTAAATATGCTGTCTTTCTCACTTTTAAGCATTCCTGTAAACCATGTACTACTGATGTTAATAACAGAGCAGAACAGAAGGCAGCAAAGACTGCAAGGATCACAACCCCATTACGTAATGTGCAAGGCTGGATCCAAACACTGGGATGAAAGCCAGAAGAACAAATTCAGTGCTGAGGTAAACACACCTCCAGTGAAATCAAGGGGAAGCAGCAAGTTTAGCTCATTATGGCTGGGATTTTGTGGTTTTCACAACTGAGCGTTTTCATAATGCTATTCACATACTTGCTCAGAAAAATCTACATCTCAGTAATGAAGGAGAATCCCAAATAGGGGTTAGTCCATGAGGTGAAAATGCAGCTTGGCTTGAGTTTTGCACTGGAAAGAATGTGGTAACACAGATCCCTGTGCAGTCAGTAGGTCAGCTGGTGAAGCTGATTCTTCTGACACTGCTGCACCTTGAAGCTCTTTGTCCATAAGATAGAGAGCTGATTTCATACTCTGTGTCTTACTATTAATCAAACATGGGTTCAGTTGCAAAGACATTTTAGAAGTTTGTTCCCTTGCAGAATGGCATGTTTCAGGGATGGTTTCACGATCTCGCAGCGTGTTCACGTCTTACCTGGTCACTTCCCTGTGACAACCCACTCCCTAGGGTGAGTATTTTACTTCTCAAGAGACTAGTTATACATTGCCCCACTACTCGGGGACCCATGCCCAAACGCATGCTCCCCCTACAGATGAGTTCACATCATCTGTTACAAAACAGGACCAATGCAGTAGAAACCACCCAAAGGAGAATCACACCAGCTTCTCTAGTGCTGAGATGAACAGGGTGACAGAAAGTGCTTGGGCAGGATGTTAGTGTAATTGCCAAACAGCCGCTGAAGCACTACCATGCATCATCTCATACCAGAGCAGAAGCTCACCTAGGACCAATCGGTCAGGACACTGGAGTTTGCAGGTGTCACCACAAAGGGCTGCTCTCTGTGTGCTCACTCACCGGGCAGTTTTGTCTCAGCTACTTCTGCCCTGCACATCTGGTGTGGCTCAGTCCCGACAATGTCCCTGAAGCTAAGTGTGATGGGAATATAAAAAAGCTGTGAAGCCCAGCCTGGGACAACAGAAGGCACTGCTCACTGCCTGGGTGCGGGTGGGCATCAGCACAGCCCAGAGGGAATGGGCTGTAGGTTTCAGCCAAGTTATGTTCTTGTGGTTGCTGCCTGCCCCTAAACACTGTAGCTTAAAAAGCAACCAGAACTAATGTGCTTGTGGTGGTGGCCTAACCACACTATTCATGGGTCTGGTCTCCTGAATCTAAAGGAGCGCCTGCACCCCAGTAGCAGTCAGAGAAAGTGTCCCCTTGAGGGGGTGCCACTTGCTGAGCTGGGGAGGGGCCACGGAGAGCTCAGCTCTGCAGGTCAGGGCAAGGCACTCACCTGACCAGCCAGTGTCATCTCACGCTTTTCTCCATTTACTTAGGGACAGTAGCATTGCTTCAACCTTCAGACATACTCCCTTGGGTTTACATCCAGCTGCTGTGTGCAACAGCAACAGAGCAAAAGAAGCCAGGCCTAGTCTCTTCTAGCACATGCCTGCTTTGGCACGAAGGCTATGGACTGTAACAGTAGCGATGGGAAAACAGACACTGAAAGCTGCTAAACAATTAGAGATGCAATTAAACTGATTTGTTGCAAAAGTACAAAACTTTTACTATGGTCAAAGCAAGGCCTGGAGCAAAGCCTCTTTCCTAAAAGCATGTAGGTTGCTGCACTAGGCTTTATTCTGTCCTACACTTCATTGCGTGCTATTTAAGCAGGCTTTTAAACCATGGTCCTACTATGGCAACAGTGCAAGCTAAGGCTCCCAGTATTGCAAGCTGCAGCCTCTTGTGAGGGCCGAGCACAGCCAGGTAGCAGGCTTTTCCCACAGACAAAGTCACATGCACTCACAAGCCCAAGCACCAGCGTGCTGCTTTCTGCCAGCTCCAGCCCGGAGGGAGCCTAATACACTGTGAGCACAGACGGAGAGAAGGAAAGACCAGTGGGGGAGGAAGAGGAGTGGTCAGAACTTACAGACAAGCTCGAAAAACTGGAGCCAGAGACAGTGGGGAGAGCTCGTAAGTTTTTTCAGCCATTGCTCACACAGTTGATAGGACAGAAGCAGCCATGTCTGGCACATTAAAGTTCATATCTTGTTCTGGTTTTAATTAAAGGTGCTGTCTTCCTTTCCTCAAAGGGACTTCTGCTCTAGTTTCAGACGGCAAATCCCCAGCCAGCTGCGTAAGTACTGTTTTAGTGACACCATGTGGCTTCTGAGAATACTGTTGTAAGCAAGTGTTCCAGAGCAGCAATTCTCAAGCCGAGTCGAGAGCCAAGCAAGAAACTTAGCTGAAAACATGTGAAAGATGCACCAGGGATGAAGCATGAGACCTTCGGGCCTCATTCATGACAGCTGTAATGATAAATGTGTCCTTTCCAGATTACAGTCTGCACATCACTTCTGGACCACAGTCCCTCTGCATCTTTTCCAGTTAGGATGTTTGATGGAAGCAGAAGTGATGAAGAACTCCTAACATCCATGGCCCTGCTGGTGTTTGCTGTTGCCAGTGCCAAAGACATGCACACATGTAAAGCCTGAACCTGACCTGGGGCTTTGTAAGTTAAGTTTGAAGAAAAAAGAGTTCCACATCCACCAAAAATAATGTATTATCACAATTCCTGCATTTAGAAGCATAGCCATCTTCTGTTAGCCCATTGTTTTCACCAGTTTCAGTCCACCACTAGAAAGAGAAGGAAGTCTGCTGCTGGTGCGAGCTGGATTCCAGGCTGCAGCATTTGTCACACAGGACCTTGTGGGATAAACACAGAGGTGTTTTTACAAGCTCAACGTATGAAATCAGTTACTTAGAACAGTGTCTAACTACCACTGTGCAGAGAAAACATGCCAAAATCTAGACACTGCCCCAAGGTCCATGTAATACAAGAGTAAGTACTCACCTAGCTACAAAGCCTTTACAGCGGCACCCTCCTCTCCTAAATAACAGCTCTCAGAGACAGAGTGAGCCACAAAAAAGGCGGAAAGTACAACATTATTTAACGGTAGTTTAAGAGTCAAGGATTGGCACATGTGCATGTGTATCTGCTCCAAGGAGCCCTGATCTGTGCGAGTGGAAGTTACCTTGTTAGGGACAACCCAAGAACCATAGCTGCTTCAGTAGTGCAGGCACAGCCTCTATGCTTGGAAGTCAGGTAAAAACATCACTGATAGTTCTAAATTGGCTTACTCTGCAATACTAGCTCCCAACACGGACACCGCCCTTGTTCTTTGTTTCCCTATGGCTCTTCAGTTCAGCTGAGACAGCAATAGAACAACTTTATAGCAGCTGCCTTTGTTGGTTTTGCCCTTCAAGTGGCTTCTTTTACCACAACTTTTAAGATGCAGAAGGCCTGAAGAGTTAAAGCATTCAGAGCTGGAGTCTTAGCTTATATTTCATCCACTTTTACTTTTCTAGAGTTAGAGAAGTGATAACAGGGGAAAAAAACCACTCTGAGTTTCCCACAGAAACTGTGTGGTCTGATTTTAAACAAGAGATGTTTTGATGGCAATTTTGATGCCTGGCGATTTCTGCAACTTAAATCAGTTTCAAAAATCACATTTGATAAAAAGTCAGTGGTTAACCCTTATACAACTCTACTGAGAAATGAAGCAGAGGTTCAATATGCAGAACAGAAGTACAATCTTTGCTGCATAAGATGAAGCGATCAGACAAGACCATCAGAACAAGAAGCCAGTGAAATAACACAACTGCAATTATATGCTTAGGAACAAGTGTATTGAGTAGAAACAAGGTGAGGACTGAACAGCATCAGTAATTTACTAATAAAGCATAGAGTCAAAAATCATCCTTGCGACTACCCCTCTGTGCTTTGTAGATACGAACATCCCTACTGGAATCATAGTGGACCTCATATACAGAGAAATGGCCCCTCAGCATCTTCAAGAATTTGTGATCCCGTTCATAGCGGATACGACAGGAAAGAAGAATCACAGTTTGCTCTGAGCACAGGTGCTCCAGTGTCTGAAGCAGTTCTGCAAAAGTTTCTTCCAGATAAACAATGTCTGCACCCAGGATGAAGTCAAATGCTCCTGGAGGGAAGTTACCCAGGTCTTTTCCCCACGTCAGTTCCTTCACCACAGCTCTCGGACGTAGTTCAGAAGGTAGGTTAGCCTGTACATTTGACTCCAGGAACTCCAGTGCTGCCGCCCTGTCTGTGATGGTAACATGAGCACCTAAGTGATACAAGAGTATATGTCTCAGACATATAGTCAATGTCCATAAATCTAGCATTTGGAATACAATGCTCTAAGAGGCTCCTTAGTTCTTGTTAAACTTTAACAATTCCCCTGAGCTACCTGATTACAAACAAACAAAAGAACAAAACAAGGAAAAAGCCCACTATCTACATACAGCCTATCCTTCATCAGTCACTTGATAATATAAAGTGTACTCCACATGAAGATTAAGCTGGGTAGGGAACAGAAAGTGTTTTCTGGAGCTTTTTCTTAGTGCATGAAAGTAGAGAAGTTACTTTCTGCCTTTCCATAGGTGACAGAGTAAGTTACAGGGTTTGTTACAATTCTGTGTTTGTTCAGTATGAGAGAGGCAGGTAGAGAGCCTCTTTCACAGGTCAGACAAAAGTTACACCTGTGTGATGTTGCACAGCATGACTGTAATTTGTCAAACTGCTTTGTTTTTATTATTTCAATAGGCACCTTCCACAGCTACTGCAGCTTTGAATAAGTTAACCTGGGACAGTCAGTGCAAATTTAACATAGTATGCTGTCCCTGCCTCAGCCACAGACAGATCACAGGCAAATCACTTTGTTTCTCCAGACCTTGCTTTCCCTGTCTGTAAAATAGACTAACAAGGCTTAGGCAAGCTCAGAGTGGTTTCTGTCTGTAGCTTTTATGAGGACAAGTGGAAGATGGCAAGCACAGCACTTGCTCCCTCGGGGAGAATAGCTACAGAACTTGATGCTGCTGAGCTGAGTACCATGGTAACAGGCGTCAGCCTTAACAGGGTCCCACCATAAAGTAAACTGCAGTGGCACCATTGCTACAATAAATAACACAGCAGGCTCTGAACTCTAACAAGAAAGGAAGATGACTCAGACAGGAAATATCACAGTTCATATATGTAGCTTTGGTGTTAACTTCTACCAGGCATGTAGATGTTAAAGTGCCAGTTTTACTACAGTTGTAAATTGCTTTAAACAAACAAAAAAAAGCCCTTACCTAATAACGTGGCCACTATTCCCAGCAATCCAGTTCCAGCTCCCAGCTCGATCACAGACCGATCCCTGAGATCAATGCCTCCCATCTCCAGATAAGCACACAAGACAACGGCCTAAACCAAGAGACAAAGGCAATTAAGCACAGAGCTCATTTCAGTCATACTGAACACTGGATTTCTGATTTACACTGACAGAGAAGGTTATGGGAAGGATCAGGCACTTCAGGCCTGTAGTAAGACTTTGTTCAGCTCTTCTCCACCTCTTGTGTGCACGTGTGGTCTTTTTATGAGTTTTATGTAAGACTGTTATAGGCAAAAGCAAAAAAGAACCACAGAGACTAAAACTTGGATGTAGCAACACTGCTTCATGAATCCCCCAAACATAACGGGAGGCAGAAAGAGTTGCATTTGGAAAGGAAAAGCTGGAGCATGTCAAACAGCGGTGAACGAACACAGTATTGCAGAAGTGCAGGATAAGGTTTCACAGTATCTTGTGTGGTATTTCAGGTTTCTGCCCAACACTGGCATGCCATCAGGAAGGACATAGGGAAAGTAAAATAATAACACTTATATCTGTTTATATCTAACGTGTGTTGCATTTTACAGAAATCTTGACAAGGAGCACCCTCCATAGCAAGTTCTATCAAAGACGATGTCAGGAAAGACTAACAAACAGCCCTGTGCACAAGTTCATTTCAGGAGCTTGCTAACATTGCTACACTTGCTCTTTAAAGCTAGAGGTAAAAGTGCAACCCGTGTGCGGACAGAGACCCAACTGACGGGAAGCCCTTGGATTCCTACAGCAGTCCTACGACCGACTGCCCTGCAGCCTTGGGCCTGCCTCAAACCCCTCTGTTTCAGATGGTTCTTATCCCCAAGATAAAGTCTATCAGCAGTCCTGGACGCTACAAGCAGCAGGGTCTGTACTGTGCTCCGAAGGTGTTAAGCAAACATCACCGGCCCCTGTTAAGAAATGGGTGAGAGCTCTGTGAGTTACCCAGAATATCTCCTGTATTTGGCATTGGCTGTACAAGGTTTAAGGTTACCTGTTTCCCCTGCAGCCCTCCAGGATCTCTTGGGCGGTGGGGGTAAAGCAGAGTTTAAGGTTTTCTTTTTGTAAAAAAAAAAAACCAACAAAAAAACAAAACCGAAAAACCTCAAACCCTTAAAGGAAAAAAGCCTTCCCTTAACAATTCAACGTTAAACGATTTTCTTAGGTGGTTCTGAAGCTCGGGCGAGCGCTGCCGAGCACAGAAATACTCGGTTTGGTGCGAACACCTACCGCATCCCAGACCACGGCCGCCACCCCCAGCCGCCGCCAGTCCTGCCTGAGGCGGATGGTGCGGCTGGCGAAGCGGTAAGTGGCCGACGGGCTGTACAGCTGCCGCGCTCCCCAGCCAGCTCCCTCCTCGTAGGGGACCAAGGCCATCCCGCCGGCGGCCGATCGCCTCCCCGCCTCGCCGATCCCGCGGCCTCCGCGCCCGCCGGGCAGGAGCCAGCCCCGCCGGCCAGGCCCTCCCCGACCGCCTCGCTCTCCCGTCGGGCCGCCGCCGGGGCCGGGCCCTGGCCCGCGCCGCCGC
>JANZLQ010000001.1:23841625-23853327 GCA_026212715.1 Elanus axillaris | reverse complement strand
GGCGGCAGCCGTGGCTGGCCGCGGGGCGATGCCGGCGGCGCCGGGCTGGTGCCGGCCATGGTGGGCTCGGCAGCCTGGCGTGTGGCACCGGGAAGCTGCGGGCCGGGTAAGGGCTGTGCCTGCGCCCGTCCCTGGGAGGCCCTCGGGGCGTCCCGGAGGGGAGAAGCATCACGCTGCTTCCCTTGGGAGGACGGGGCTTCTGGCATTTTCAGAGCGACGTGCCAGGCAAGAAGGCACGAAAGGTGCGAAGCGCCCTGTGGGACATTGTCTGCTGTCCCCGCGGCCCCTCCGCGCTTCCAGCTCACGGCTTTTGTTGCGGGGGTTTTGGAAGGCAGGGCAAAGGGAAGGCGTTTGTCCAGCCCACCGGCCTCGTCCTCTGTTGCTGCCGCAGTGAGTACTCATCGCCAGCCTGGAAGCGGTCCCTCAATAACTGGGTGACCATCGCAGAAACGCACTTCTTGTGCACCTCGGTCAGGGCGTTGACCAAGGCAGTAAAGCCAAAGTTGCTCTCAGCTGGCGGTGTGACGGTACCACTCCTGCGGCATTGTTTGTGCATGGGCTTCTCTTTACCTTTGGCTCCATTTAATCTCTTGTTTGGCAAAACAACACAGTGCTCCCCTCCTTTGTGTGTCTCCATCTCCAGTTACTTGAACTTGCTCCAAAGACTGCTAAAGGCCACAGGAGGGCCGGGGAAGCATCCTGGCAGCGCTTGCGCTCTGGCTGCCTGGAGGCGCTGCTGCAGGTGCTCCACAAAAAGGCGCAGGACCTCCAGCCATGCTCCTCAGCCCCCGTAACGGGCCAGGCCTTGCCTTCGAAGGGCCACACATGGGGGAGCAGGGCAGGGGAGCAGCATGCCATCCCTGCACCCATCTCGAGTGGCTCTGGGGCTTGGCAGCTCCCAGGGTCACCACCGACAGGGCAAGGCTGGCCCTCAAAGTTGGGGAGTGTAACTAGCTCCAGAAAACATCCCCACTCTTTCCCACAGGGAGCAGCAAATCTGGCTGGCAGACGAAAGCGAATGTGGTTACATCTAAAAGCTGTTGATTTCAACAGAGTGGCTCGAGATTCATGAACGCCTTTGTGGAGGAGCGTTACAGGCTGCACAGGGGTAGCAGGAACTAAAGCTTGTTTTTAGGGTTCTGCTGCTGTAGGGGAATGGAAACCAGAATTTCACTTGCCCCAAACCAGTTCATACTTGTCTTATGGCAACTCAGAGTTCTCCTCATAAACATGCCAGAGCGGGTGCGATGATTCAGCTTACTGTGGTTTTATGTCCTAAAGTGCTGATCTCTTGCCACTGCTCCTGCTTTTGAGAGTTTGAAACTGCTTGTGCTATTATCTCGATTATTTTTTCAATTATTTATATAGGTGGTGTGGGAAAAGCAATGGGAGTGATTACACTTGAAATGAGAACTCTGCCGGGATGAGTTTTTGAATCACTTAACGTTGTGCCTAAACTACACCATCAGGCAAATAGAGGGAAACTCCCAAATGGCACAAAGCTTTCGCCTCCACCTCCCGCACCACATGCCAGCCCTGGGGTCGCCAACCAAGATGTGGCAGGGCTCCAGTGCTCCCAAATGCCTCCTTTTCCCCCACCTAGATCAATTTTCTGCCCCTGCAGTATTTCATGAGACCAAGGGTCTGGCTGAATAGCAACTAGAGTAAAAGAAGGCTGTAGGTGAAAATTTACCCATTCATTTCCAAAGATGATAATGCAGCAAGTGCTTTTATTCCAAGAATGTGTTTTTATAAGTCAGGTATCCCTGAATATCTTTGGAGCCCAGCAGGTTCTCTACTAGTCCTGCCCTACTTCCCAGATGTATTTCCCCTTCTTCCCTGCTAATGTTGCTTTGGCACTGACTTCCATGAGCCTTAGACAGGAGATCAGAAATTACTTTCTGGATCATAACTGGATATTGAAGCTATTAGAAGGGAAGCAAGTCCACCAGAAGTTCAGTAAGGGCCCTGATTTCCCATACTCATTCTAAGTCTATATTTACCCACTTTCCCCTTTCCATATCCATTTTCTAAGAAGATACGGTACCTGGGTATTATAATGGCAGAGAAAGAGACTTGGTTTCTTCCACCCTTCCTGACAGTAAAAGGATAAGGAAAATGCAACAACAAAGAATTACGGCTAAAACAGTTGCCCAGAACTGAAATGCTTTTTCTCGCAGCAGGGCTAGAGCTCAGTGCAACAATGAAGTTGCAAGAACATAGCCTGGTTCAGCTTTTAAACACTGCAGAAGCCTATAAGGACACCTAAGCTGCAGATAAACTTGAAAGGTAGGAAGTAGCTGATTTTAAGGTAAGCAAGAATGAGTTAAAAGCATAAAGAAACACCAATTCAAGTCCATTCTTATTTCATTGAGCTACTTGATAGAGCAGGCATAATGTGTCCAATTATACATAAATCCTGCTACCTCAGATGCAGGTAAGCTCCTTGGGGTAATTAAGAAAAAGTGTTTAAGAGCAATGGTTCTTGTAATACTTAGAAGATCAAAGAATCAAGTAGATCAGACAGAAATGAGTACAAATTATTTTGAAGCGCTACTAATACACCTCCCTTTCTGAAATCTTCTCTTTCCTGCTTAATATTTAAAATCCTGTCTTAGAAATGAATGTGACAGTTCTTGTGATAGTTCTGCAGACACTGCATGTACCACATAGCTGCGCATGGATTTTGGAGCCATCCATGATGTGGGGAAAATACTGCATCCCTCACGCAGTCTCTGGTTACCAAGGCAAAGGCAGGTATAAATAGAAACAGTCTGATTTTTTTTTTAAGCTCTATCTAGAAACCTGTGTTGTTGATAACCCTCTGACAGCAACGCCTTATTCCAAATGGTTCTGTTCTACATTTGTGTAGAAACTTCTGGTCATACACATTTAATCCTTTCCTCTCTAAATAAATACCAGCTACTTCTGGTTGTCATCTCACTAAAATACGAAAACTGTCTTTGAAGTAAAGTTTGGACAAATATCTATTTTGCTAAGAGCTTTCATGAACCACACAAACACAAAGCTTGGAGGAAAACCTGGAAAAGAAAGCTGTCTTTCTCCCTAAGTATCACCATAAGTGGCCATTCAAATGACTAGCAATGAAATGATATAACAATTTTTACATTTTATCTTCACCAGTAGCTTCCAGATTCTCCACACCAGTGAGATAGATGGGGTGGTGAATCACTTGCTGTTAAATACAAAGGGAATAAACCAGAGATTCATTTGGTTGATGACAGCTTGCAGTTGGAGAATTAAGACAGCCTCAGCTTGAACTGATCTGGATCACCTCTGAAACCAATGGGGTGAATGAAAAATAAAAACTTGGGTTTCCACAGAAACTGACAGGTTATCAGTAGACCTTATAACTTGCTGCTTCAGCGAGGTCCTTGCAAAAAATGTTAAATATTGAAGTAAATGTGTGGTCTGATCTAGTGTGTAATTTCCTTTACACACAGAGTTACATTAAACAATGGAAGTAATGATTAAAAATACAAAGATGTATAATTTCATAAGTGCTTGAGCTGAAAGGCAGGAAGTTTCTGGGGCCTCTGAAGAGGGAATAGTTCCCGCCAGTAACATTACATTCACGCCTTCAACCTTGCATCTTGATAAACTGTCATACATAACCACCACATTTATTAAAATGTCTTGTTACAGAAAGATCACTTGGCTTTTAGGGGAATTATTTGACTGATCTCTCAAAGGCCTTGCAGGTCTGAAAGCTGACATTATTCTGAAGTTTTAATTAAGGAACAAAAAGCAAAATGAGTAAGCTCTTCGCAAGCAACCACTGCAGTTCCAGCTGCATTTCATTGGCTGGAAACCTCCTCCACTTATCACTGCACTTCCAGATCTTCACAGACCTACAGCCTTACCCGCATCCCCAGCTGCTGGACTTCTAGGCCACGAGATGCCATGTGTTGGGTCTCGTGGTGGGAGAGTCCCTAAGCCACCCGAGCATGACTGACACGTGAGCAGGCATCGGTGCACACTGGGAAGGGCTGCTCCTGCAGTGCTCCCATGAGCCCGGTGCTGTGATTTCCCTCCTCTGCCAGCGGCTTCTGTACTCGTTGCAGCTGGTTGATGGTTGTAGGCCACGGTAGTGTGTGCCTGACATGTGGGGTACTGGGGTGGGGAAGAATGCTGCCAAAACCTCCCTTTTATGGGGCCTGAGTATGGATCTAGAGGCTAACGCTAGGTCACCAATTTCTGATGTGCTCTATAGGTGCAGCGTTATATAACTGGAGAGGAAATTGCAGTGCAAGCAATGCATTTTATTAATTTAAAACCAGTTAACAACAACTAATTTAAAACAATTTAAAAACAACTATATGAACAGGCAGACAACAGTTATAGCATTCATATAGATGCTAGAGCATCTGCCCCAGTGCAAAGGTTACCTTTTAAAAACAAGCAGAATCCAAGTTCACAAAAAATGCGGGGGTTTTAGTGTTATTTGTAATGGCACTGGCAGTGTTTCTCTTCTCCACTCCTTAGAAGACAATGGAAGAAGACAAAGTCTAAGCAGTTTCAGGTACCTTAAAGCATTTTCCTTTTCCTCATAGGAAATTTGTATCCGTGACCTGCAGTAACAGTATTTCTAACACTTGATACTTCAAGACAGTAGTTCCGCCAGCCCTCTGCCCAAGAGCACAGAAAGTACTGCTTTGCAGGCCTCCGTCTTGCTTGGCTTCAGCACATCTCAAGTTCTCTTCTCGGGTACTAAGTCTCTATTAACTCTACCTTGGCCTTTGATAACTGTGAAGCTAGTTTTATTCTACCTTAAGACAAAATGAAGGTAGGATCAGAAAAGAGAAGCTAAGGTTAAGAAATGTTAACTCCCATATGTTTGTGCTGTTGGTATCCCTGCAGTGATCCAGATGCTCGCATGCTGGCCAAGAAGTCTCTGCATTGCCTGTAATGACATCTTGGATTGCTGCAGAGGCAAAAGGACGGATTTAATCAATGACACCAGCACTGCAGTCTGTCCTTATGCTATGAAACACAGGCTCCCAGCCCTGGTTTGCATGTATTCACTGCTAGCCAAGGGTAGTACAGAAGATTTAAAAGTGTGAAAATTTAGGGCTACTAAAAATCCACCTTCTGTGTTCTGAACAACCTCACTGTTTACTTTTTCCCCTTAAACCATTGGAATTTTCTTTTTCCCTAACTACTGTTTTGCTTCAGTCTTTTTCCCTTAAATGGCCATAGTCTTATGTTACTTGTCAGCTTCAAAAGACAAACCCGAGTGCAATATTTTTGTCCTGTCAGCTGGTAGTGGATTTCAAAACAGGATGCCTATTTTTCCCCCTATTATTTGCAACAGTGAGACACAGAAGTCTGAGCTTTTGTTTTCAGTTGGTTATACAGGTTCAACCTGGTGATTCATTCTTCCTGCAGCTATGTTTCCAGGAAAAGACAAAGTCTTGGCACTTCTCCAAGTTATCCATAGACTGCTTGAGAGTAAGATCAGAGAGCGCTCCTTCTCCCGCAGCTGGGACACTTTCTAAGAAGGGGGAAATTGAACAAAACACATCCCAGAGCTGGTGTTATCACCCTGCAGACAAACAAGGAGGCACATGGCCTTGGAAAGGCACATGCAGCACTAAGTCAAAGTGAAGGTAACAGCAGAATTTACAGGATTTAAGATTCTTGGCCCTGTGAAGCACAACCGAGTATTTGCAAGGAGCCATTCTCTGGGACTGATGGTGACTGTGACGCCGGGTGGCTTACGGAAAATCCTACAATTCAATTTCAAGCATAGAACACTCTCAGCTTCTTGTTGCAGTTGCTGTGGGCAAGAAGAACATACCCTTGGGTTTGGGAATTCTTCAAGAGTCGTCATTCAGATAGGAGCTGGTAACTATGGTTTCAGATGTTTCCTCTCAGGGATACTGCTGCTCACAGATGAAGGGAAGCCTGGTTTAGCACCATGAAGCAAGGGACTACAGGGTGGTGTGGTTATGAACACAAGTGCTAAGCTTTCAGAGAGGGAGTTAAATAAAACCGTGCACAAATCTACCTACAAGTTACCATCACAGGAAATGTAAAGACTTGTCTGAGAAGTGGAGTTTCTTTGAACAGACAGCGGCTCACGTGTATGGGGCAAATGGGCCAAGTAAAGAGACAGAATTACCTTCCCCTGTGAGCCCACAAGCCAAAACACAGCTGGTAGGACTAATATTAATCCTGTCAAGCCTGGCAGTCTTCATTTATTATGCACCTTGCAAATAATTATACATACTGTTAAGCTTCTAGCTCAGATGCTGCATTCAGTAGTTGGCAGGGTATGCTCCTCACTGATACAGATCCTTTGACCTCATTAGACTCACATGAGGAGTGAGTCTGGTCCTTTGTATTTTCAGAATAAATCATAGGTCTTTTTCATCTCTGCATCTCAGGAATATAGGTTGCTCCTCCTTCAGCTGTCATCACAATCTGACTTAGGATCTGTTTCAGGATCCCACCTGGCCTTCCTTAAAGGCTGTGTGGAGTTCTCCTAGCGATTACAGCACTTCCCCAGAGGGCTGGAATTAGGATTCATTTCCCACATTTTGGAAAGTTGCTTTCTGTTTTGTGAAAATTAAAGCAAACACAGTCTCTCCCCACCATGCATTATTAAAAGTTAAATGTGAGCCATCACTTGGAGGAGAAACGAAGGCCTGTACAACAAACTTGCTCTCTTTAGGGAATAGTGACATTGAGTGTCAAAATTTGACACTCAATTTATAAACTCCCATCTGCACTGGCATTAACAGCCGCTGGAATCCATTCGGCAGTCAGTACCCTTGAGCTAGTATTTTGTAGGTTGCATTTAGGTCACATTTTCTTTATGAACATAAATGCGAGAGAATTACTTTTTATCTTCATAAAAGCAAGATTCAGGTTGAAGGAAAAAAAAAAAAAAAGCAAGCCTACTATGTCAGAACAAGTCAAAAGCTGCCCTGCTCCTCTCTGTTCCCTGGGAGAAAGATGCAGTATGCTTTTGAGGAACAGACCTAGGGACCCTACTGAAGTTATTCCTACGCTTGGTTTCCAGAGAGGTGCACCTCACCCCGGCAGCTGTAGGGCTTGTGTCCCTGCCCCGACCGCATCCGTCCACACTCTGGGCACCACAAAGTCCCCGTCTGCCACTGTGGCTCAGCTGGGTGGCACCTTGCAGGAAAACCTGCTGTAGCCCACTCTCCAGGAAACGTTTCTCTTCACATTAAGGCATGGCTGCCTTGGTGTGGAATAGCTGCCAGGTGGAAGAGGGGATGCTCTCCCCGAGCCAAGGCGGGCATGGTGCGTGGTCGGTTGCTGGCTGCAGCGCAGGGCAGTTCCCACTGCATCGCCCTGCTCTGTGCTCAGAGCCTGGCCAGCACGCCGCGGGGGGAATGGTTTTATGTCTCGACTTTCAGGACAGTGCTGCGAGCTGGCCCTTCTTTCTGCCCCATAGTGAGCAACTGAAACCTGTTAGATGTGCACCTGAAACAAGAGAGAGAATTAAAAAACCCAGAATGCCTTCATTTGAGGATCACACCTGCCTAAAATCCAGGACTTTGTTCTGTGCCCTCCTTGCCTGAGTTACCCTGGTTGAACGCAGCACCAAGGCAGTGTTCGAATGAAACTACACGTAATCCCTAAGAGGTTAATCGAGCATGAATGCTCAGCGCTAATCCAAACTACAAATACTGCATGCATTTAAAGCTGAGAGACAAACTGTTTTCTTGTCCCATAAGAAAAAGCTTTCACCATTTTAAGAAGTGTTTGCCCAGCGCAGAGGACACAAGTTCATTCTGATTTGTTTGAATTTTGTCTGCAAACATGCAGGTTTGAGTGCCATTTAGAATAGGCTATAGCTCATGATCAGGCTTCTTCCCAAGTGTCTGCCTCTGGCTTGAAGCAAGCAAGCAAATACACCCATGAATCCCATTTCCATCAATTTGCAAGTCTCTCTTTCATGGCGCTTTTCACGCAATAGACCTTGAAGCTGGAGTGTCCTTCCCAAGCAAGGTGCAGAAATGGCACACTGCCATCGGTGGGACAGGCCCTTGCCAGCATTACCCACACTCTGCAATAGGACTTCTTAATCTTTATGGGCCAGCCCTGTAATCAGGACAGCTCAATAAAACTGACCCACCCTCCTTGCACCATCATCTACACTGGGAATTGCCCTACCCTGGCCACAGCCGTGGTGAACCAGGCCAGCCCTGAAACCAGGGGGGGAGCGAACACTACAGCCAATGGGAAACGCTTCAAGCAGGGTGGAAAACCGTTCAGTCCAACGGATTATGTAAAAGCATGGTATTTGGTGTCTGTGAGCAAGGGGGGGTCGCTGCCCACTGGGTGCCCCGCTCAGAGAGAAGGGGCAGTAACTGTGGGTCCCACAGCGCAGACCTCGCTCCTCGGAGCAGGAGGGAAAGGGGTTGAATCTCAACGGTCTGTAGTAAGCTATTTTCAGCTTATGCATTCATTATTGCCAAGATCCACCATCCAAAATGCCTACTTATCATGCAAAACGTGGAACTAGGTATGTGCTGCCCATTGTACATCAAAGTAATTGATTTTTTTTATAATGGAAACTGTCTGATGATTCACTGGGGTAAATCAAGCAAAACAGCAGAAAAGATGAGACAGAAAATAGGAAGAGAACCAGGACCAGTAATAAATCATGATAGATGGTATTCAGTATATTGATATAGCAGTCAGTCAATAGAGTGCTAAGCTGCATAAATAAAAGATAATGTGTTTCAACTCTGCAGGGTGTTGCTCAGGCTATACCTATTAAAAGAATCGCCTGGTTCTGCAGAAAATACACACAGCAACAGGTTTTGTCATATTACCCTGATAAATCAGACCTGTATTAAGATTTTAAGAGTACTTTGCCAAAATGGAGGGGGAAATGAATATTCCTCATTGCTGCAGCTACAGGGAAACATGCACAGATATGGAAAAATACTCTACTGGTGTACTGAGCTATGTGGAAGCGGAAGCTTAAATTCTCCTGGAATGACAGGGAGGTGGGACAGTTTGCTGTTTCTATGATTTCCAGGGATTAAAGTCAGCTTCCTCTTGCTTAAGACCTACATGAATAAGGTTGTACAGAGAAACAAACTACTGATTTCTTTCCCCCCTCTGCATGTTTATATAAATTCTGATACTCTACACCAGTGCTAGCGCAGGGGAAGAGCAGCCCTCGTCTCTTCCCCTTTGGAGCATTATGCACTGAGAACAAGTACGAGATCCACAGGAAACTTCAGCCTCTGAGAGGCAGATGAACCAAAACCTTCACGCCCAAATAGCAGTGAGACACGTCACATAGTCCAGCCACTCCAAGTTCCCAGCATTTTTCATTTATCGGGACAAGTATGTGGGGTTTTGGCTGCTGCCTCAACGGCTGGGTCCCAGCGCTCAGCTGCCTGGTGAGCCACTCTTGCGCACTTCTTTTTTGCCCTTGAACAAAGATTTCCCACTGCCCAAAACTGCAGCTTTGGCAAAGGGCTCCCAGAGGCTGCTCCAAAGCCCAGACTTAGCAGAGGTCCCAGCTTGCTGCTGGGGTCCCATGAGGCACTTGCTGTGGCTGTACCTCTCTCCACCAAAGCCAGGCAGCCCCATTGCCTGCGTTGGTGCGGCTGCAAGGAACAGGATGGGCACGGTTTAAGAAATGGACGCTCGGCGTCACGGCTGTCTGGCTGAGATGTGCAGATTTACCCACGAATCCTTCCACTGCTTTGGACGGGGCAGGCTTGCCTCTGTCGCCATTGAGACGCTGGACTTCCCAGCAGGATTGCAGCTTGCTCAGCCGCTGATGCTTTTTAAAATAGAGTCAGCCAGCAAACAAGTACAGGTATTGCTTTTCTGGTGTAAGAGGGTAAATTACACCAGTTTTAGTATTCAGATGCAAGACAGCTCTTATTCTTGGTTGAGAATTAATTGCTTCAATCAACCACACCAGCCCTCCAGCTTTCTTCTCTTGCCCCACCACCCTCACCAAAAAAATCAGTGGATGCAGTGCCAGAGGGAAGAAAACACCAACTTCTGAATGGCTGTTTTGCGTGAAGCTCCTTTTTTCCTGCCTGGACTCAGGCGAGTCTCCTGTTCCACCCGATGGTGAAGTCCCAGTCCTCCCTAGACATGGGAGTAGGACCCGCTGTCCTACAGCTTTCCAAGCTGACTACAGAGGCTACGGAGGGACGCTGGGCTGAAGCCATTCAAAAAGTACTGAAAGCAGATCTTCTCTGAGGTCCTCGTGTAATCCACAGCGAGGTCAGGTTTCCCCGGAGTAACAAGGCTTTACAAACCATCAGTAGTGTGTAGAGAGGCTTAGCTAACACAGCTTAGAGAACTTGCCGGCAAGTGAAAAATGTGGATCATCAGTCTGAGGGAATAATCCTCATATAAGACTATAAATCATTTAGTTCCTCCCTTTATTGTGCCTGGAATTAAGTCATGCAGGTTCCAGAAAAGCAGCATCTATGACTTCCTCTCTTCTAAGAAACTAGGCAAGGTTTGGTCTGAAAACTCTGCGTCCGTGATCACATGGGAGAGCCAACGTTAGGATTTGTCCTACAGAATGGAGTGAAACCCTGAGCCTGCCTACCTCTGGAGTAACTGCCAGCATGATAGCAGCGTTTTGTAATGCTTTGTGTGTTCTTAAGTCTTCTGCAGAGCCATTCTTCTTATCAGGGGCCAGAGCTAAATTTTTGTAGCGATAGTGAGGTGATCCATTGCAGAACGACGTGTGTTTGTGCTTATCAGGGCCTCTGACTGCTGTGGGTATCTTGCCCTCCAAGCCGTCTTCCCCGCGGTGTACTTGAGCATTCCAGTCCTCTGAGAAGCTCTCAGGTAGCAGACGACACTCACCCAGCAAAAACGCAGCTGCTGGAGACTTTCAATGCAGCGAAACAAAAGCCCCTGAAAATCCCAGCGGCCACGTGTAAGGTTTCCTCCCCAGACCGCATGCAGGTAATGCGCAGAGCTGCAAATGGGAAGCCGTAAGCGAGCAGTGGGACACAACATCACTTATGCTCAACTACTTGAGGGGCTTCACCATAAAGTCATCAGAACCGACCGCAGGGCGCCCAGGCGGCTGCTGCTAACCCCAGCCCAGCCAGGCACCCAGCAACACAAGCCGCCCGCTTAGCAGGCATGGGGACAGGTAGGCAAAACACCCCAGAAGCCCTTAAAACCTTTCATAATGGGGGTAAAGAGCCGGCGAGACTCGGAAACAACCTTTTAAACGTACAAGAGCAGCACGGAGGCTGCCTGCACCCCTCAACAAGCCTCTCCGGACTGCGTTACACAGCCACCGCGCAGGCGGCACACAGGCGGGATGCGATTATTATTTATTTAATACATGTATGTATTATTTGATTACGCTGTATTATTGCTTTTAACGATGTCATTATTATTTTCATGCTGCTGCTGCTGCACCTGCAGCACGTGCGCGGGCGAGCAGCGCGAGCCAGGCTTTCCGGGAGGGGGGCGGCCAGGGGCGTGGCCCCGCCAGGGGGCGGGCCTCGAGGCGGGGCCGCGGGGCCGCGGCCGGCGCTGCGTGTGCGTGTGCGCGTGGGGAAGGAAGGGGGCAGGCCAGGAAGGGCGCCGGAGGCCGCGTGACGAGCCCCGCGCCCATTGGCGGGGCGGTGTCACGCGGCGCTCCGGCAGGAGGCGATTGGGTGGGAGCGAGGCGGGGCCGGGCCTCCCCCCTCCCC
>JANZLQ010000001.1:23824421-23840939 GCA_026212715.1 Elanus axillaris | reverse complement strand
GGGGGGGGCTGGCAGCCCGGGGCGCGGCGCTTCCTCACTCGCGGCGCGTCCCCTTTGTCCCGGCGGCGGGGGAGAGCGCCCGGTCCGGCGAGCCCCTCGGGGCTGGGGACCCGGCCTGCCGCCGCCCGGGCCGGCGCCGCGCCCCAAGCAAAGTTCCCCGCGGCTGTCACCGCTCTGACAGCCCCGGGCTTCCCCGCGGGCACGGCGCCTGGCTGCCGCCGGACGGGGGAAACGGGCTGCGCGTGCGGCACCTCTTGCCGGAGCAGAAGCCGCGGGGCCACCGCAGCCGGCGCGGCCGCTTAACAGGTAACCCGGCCGAGGGCGGAGGAGCGGCCGGCTCCTCTCCGGCTCGCGGAGTACCCGGCCGGAGGACCCTGGCAGCCCCGCAGGCTGCTCCCGGCCCGCTGCAGAGGGGGGGCAGGGAACCCGGAGGAATCGTGGCAGAGCCCCCGGCAGCTCCCGTTTGAGGTGGAAGCGTGGCTGCTTGTTTCTCCTGAGCTACGGAGTCGTGACTTAGTCGTAACGTTCAGGCAGTTCGCAAAAGCTGCTGCGTTTCTAGTCTCTGTTGAACAGGAGGAAGGAAGAGGGTGTGTGAGGAACAAGGGAATTAAGAATTGCAAAGATTGTGTGCATATGATGACATCATTGTGGCTTTACGTGGGTAATTTATAATCTAGTGATGCAGGGTGCTCACTTATAGCTGTGGACTTCTTAACACCGAGGTTCCCTGTCATGCAGCTCTCACTGTTCCCGATTTGCTTTCCTCGAGCTCATGGGAAAGTGCATGTTTGCTGCTCAGGTTCCTTCCAGTTACACCTGGAGCACTGTTGTCACACAGACTTGCTCTGTGATGCATCTCCTTTTCAGACATGCCTAGGAAGAGCTTGCAGGTTTGTGCTGCAGTGAGAGTTACCGAGACAACATGTAACAGGTTAGGGTGCTCCTGTCTGTCTGCATGTTCATGTGATTACCATAAGTGTACAGCACAGTGTAATAGGTTATGATATTCAAAACTTAGTTTAATTAACAAGTGTCTTGCTATTCCTTTTCATAATTAGAACCACACCTATATGAAATACATTCAGTTGAAAAAAAGATAGCCTGTCTGACATCTTTAATGTACGATGCATACAATAACAATTATCACTGGCCCTCCATACTTGTCTTGAACTTGACGAAAAAAAAATTTGGCTATTAGAGAGAAGCTGGCTGCACGAGAGTGTGAGGAAACCTTCAGAAATGGAATTACTAAACTTGCACGGTTCTGCACAGCACCATATGGCGCAGCTGTTACAGAAATGAGATGGAAGTGTCAGCCCCTTGGATCTCCTTTGAGGCAGCTGTGCAATACAGCAGTAGGAGAAACTATATTTGCCATCTAGGAGAAATAAAACTTTATCTTCTCACAAAAATAATACAGAAATCTCTCAACTCTCCCATACTTGTGAAGGGAGGAGGAGCTAAAATCTCTAAAGATTCTAATAAGCCAAGCAAAAATGCCTAAGCTAAATAAATCTGCTCAGGAATAAGGGCTGTATTTGTTTGAATCATTAGTATGTGATCATGTCAGCAGTGCTAAGTAACTAGGCTTAATGGTGAATTCATCCAGATGTCAGAACTGGCCTTGAAGTAGGGAGGTATTTAATTTTTTCAGTTTGCAGACATGAATAAGTATATAGTCCAAGAATAAGATAGTAGCTCTCTTTCACAAATTTTACTTTTGTGGCTATGGAAACTTTAGTCTTGAAGCAGGAGGTAGTCCTAAAATTAGAACTGCAGAAGTAGTATATGTTTTAGATGATTTTAAAGATCACTTTTACAGTGCTGTGTGGATCGCTATTGCACGGCCTCAGAAGTAGGTCTGTTACAGATTATAGATGCTATTTGTCTACAGTTTTCTGATTGATATAACTGTTTAGGGCTGCAAAAAGTATCAAAGTTTGATATCTTTATGAAAATACAGTTCTGGATGGTCAATATTAGAAGTAAAACTACTTGTGTTCATTTTTGAACATTACAAAGCGCTACCTGGGTAGGATTGAAGCAGTTAACTTCAAAAGTAAAGCATTATTTTTCAAGTCTGAAATCAAGTGTCATGAAACAGGCATTATAATGAAATTTTAAGTGATACTGCTATCTGTTAAAGATAATAAAGCTGTAAACACAGCACTTGCATATACCAGATAGCTATGCTTAACCCTCTTAACTCTAGGATATAAAAGCTGTCAGCATACCCAAACCATGCAAGCAACCTACCTGTTTCTGTGCTGTTGTCTACTACAGAGCATTAGTTTGTTGCTACAGTGGTAAGTAGTCCAGCATTTTCATTTGAGGGATAAATATTACTTTTATAATTTATTAATGTATAATATCATAGGTTAGCTAAGATGCCAATTTTGTCAATAACGGAAGGCTGAGAACCTACTGACTAGCCTTTTCTTGAATGCTTTGGCAGGGGGAAGAGAGACAAAGCTGCAGGGGAAAAAAAGTCAAGATTGTCTTGGCTATTTTTGATCCATGCTGCTCAGTTCTAGGAGTTTCTAAGAACACAGCTAAATATATCAGAAAGCTAGCATCCAAATGTGATGGAGTTGCTTCGTTCCTTAAATTTCTATCTTTGTTTCTTGTTGTTAAGTCTATCTTAACACTTTTGCACTTATTTTGCTAAAAGTGAATTTATTGGTTGTATCAGGAATGCAGAAGTTGCCAACTGAGCTTTGGACATTTTGTTTTGTATTGTTTTGCCTTTCTTTTTCATAGCAAGTAAAATGCGGTCCGTGCAGGTCTGTGCTCTTAAATGAGAATTATTCTGTAGCTTCTCCAGCATAATACTTAACAGGCACTGCTTTCCAGTCAGCACTGCTTAGATTGTCTGTATCAGACCAGAATTAAACAAGAAAAATCTCACTTTCTTAAAATGAGGAGGTTATGAAGTGCTATTTATGCAAGACAAAAAAGGAGTGGCAAGTGGGATGGAGATAAAACACTGTGAAACTGGAAGTGTAATGTTTCAACAAAAGTTAATTCAAATGGGAAGGGATTGTCAGATGCACTGCTAAGAGAATTAAAAGGATGACTTTATATTTTATGGTTCTCAAGATCCTGAGCCATAACCTGTTCAGTGCATTCTTTTTTAGAATGAGAAATAAGCCTGCATTTGTGGCTTGATATGCTAAGCCAAGTTGTATTAAGTAAATGGGAATAAATGTAACTTTTAAAATTATAGTTTCTTCCAGATAGGTTTATGCCTGCTGTTAATGTTAAATATCGAAAGCTAAAATGAACTTAAAGCTACTAGTTGACTGTTCAGCTGAGCATTAAGTGTTCCTTCTTTCAGCGTGCAACAGTCCAAAGCAGTTTGAATTGATCAAAAAGGCTTTCCTATCTAGTTTGAGAAATGGCAGCCCTTTGATCTTAATGTGCCATTTGGATTGTGCTGATTACTGGTTTTTTTTGGGGGTAGGGGTGGGAATTGTTTGGTTTTTTTTCCCACATGAGTGTCTGCTAATCTTTATTTTCGGCTTCTTTTTTCCTGTGATATTTTTTCTGGTTATTTGGGGGGGAACTTATGGCTGACACTTTCTTGCCAGATCCCTAAGTTTAAACATAGATCTAATTTTCCTAAACTCTTTGATCCTTGGATAAAACTGGAACAAGGCCTGGCTTGGCAGACTTTTCTCACTTGTATGACCACTGCTGTTTACTGAGTTCAACAGTTTTGAGCAGAGGTTTGCCTGATTGACATGAACCAAGGGGAAGATTGTTGACCTACTGAACTGGTGGGACAAAATGACCTGGTACATTCACCTGGAGAACTCATTGGTGGGTGGGTGGTGGAGAATGACAAGGGAAAAGACAATCAGGGATGAGAGGGAACAGCAAATGGGATCAGGAGAGGTGCTGAGTGGGATGTGGTCATCACACAGAGGTTAGATGGGAAAACAAATGGAAGGGGACTTTGAAGAGGAGAGTTAATAGAGAATGAAGTAAGTGAGATTTACCTGAACAGGCTCAGACAGACTAGTGCCTAGATTCAAATACCTGTGAGCCTACTTTCTTTTTTCAACAGCCCCCTGGCCCTCTAGAGGCTGTACCATGCTGAAAGGGGCAAGCTTCAAGTTGCCTGCATACCGCAGCTATTAAAGTGTTGAAGATGAACAGATACTTGAATATATTGATTGTCTGTGATCTGATTTCACCAACAGATTGTCTATAAACCTCCTTGCAGAAGGTCTAAATACTGCTCATTTTTTCCTCTTGCATAATGTCAGCTTACTTAAAGCATGTGGGCGGAGGGGTTTTTTTCCTGGTTTGTTTTTTTTTTTTTAAATGCTGGTTAAAATGTTAGTAAGTTAAATTAAAAAAAAAAAAAGGAAAAAAAAAGATGAACACTCATGCAAGGAGTCAGCTGTCAGCTTTTTGATGCCAGCAGTTTTCAGCACACGAAAGGCTTAACAATCTTGTGTTGGTTTTTTGTGCCTCTCTATTTGAAGATCTGTAGCTGCATAGGCTGACAAGTGCTGCTGTCTAGTTAGACAAATGTGAAGTTGGGGGTGAAAACCAACTGATGCTCTGGTCTCCTTTCCAGTGTTCTCTCTCCTTTTTTCCCCTGTATTTACCAAGCTTTTCACCTCACTTACACTCATTCTTCTTTCCCAAGAACTCGTAATATCTCTTTCCTGTAACTGACTAGGAATTAATTCCAAAGGTATGTGTAGCAGTTACAAATAGTAGGCAATCTTGACAAATATGAAAGAATTGACTCCCTAAGCCTGAAACACCTTGCATGTTGTTGGCTTAAGATGCCTAATGTCATGGCCTTTATGAAATGATCTGTAAAGTTCCTGTAGTGGAAATGAGTGAATCGCTAAGTTGTTCAGAGACAGCGATGAAATTGATCTACAAATTTGGGAATTGGAAATGGAAAAAATCATTGCCATAGTACAGTATCTATATTTCTGTTCTTATGCTTGGGTACTGCTAACAGCTAGGGTATTCTCTATCCTTTTCTCTCTTTACTAAATCTTGTAGAATTCTGCAGTGAGCAAGTTTGTGTAAGCCTTAGGATTTTAAGGATAGTTGATATGGAACATATATACATGAAGTTCATATGGAGGGAAGCTAATTGGTTTGGTTTAGTGAGTGTGTTTCTTCAGGCTTCCAGTATAACAGCTGTTGTAACTGAGAGATTTTCATAAAATGGGAAATATTGGAAGGAAATATATGGCTAACCTGAGGGTTTTGATGAAACTTACGGAACTAAGGAAACTGAATTAATTTTCATCTTGACTGGGGTTTTTTTGCTTTTTTTTGTTTTTTTTTTTACTGTTTGTATGTAACTTACCTCTAGGATCCTTTCCTCTTCTGGCTTTCTTTAGGACACTTGCTCATTTCCCTCCTACCTGTCATGGTAGATGTTGTAGAGCAACAGAAATTTTGTGGCTAGAAGTATCTGCTCTCTCAGTGTGATCAGTGTGGTGAGGTCATACTGAAAAGCTGACTAGCAGGGGAATGAACTCTTGCACGAGCCAACAAAACAGAAAAACCTACTCCTCCCAAATTCGCATTACACATTAAATTAAGGTTTTTCACTATATTTCTTCCACATATAGGAAGAAGGAAGAAGTGACTGTGTGAGGCAGGAAGAAAATACTACCAGACATTAAGAACCCAGACTTTAGATCTGTAGATCCTTGCCAACAAGCTCATCATGAGATTTCTAAATCTCTTTGGTTTTTCTTCATTACAGCTAGAGATTGAATGTGCACTTTTATTTCAATCACTAGGAAAATAATATTTTCAGAAGAAAACTCTGAATGTTTTGACTTGAACAGACAAACAAGGATGCAGCCAGCTTAAAAAGCTGGGCGCTATTTATTTAAATGTGTAGTAAAGCCAGATGAATAAAACTGAAGATCATACTTGCAGATGATGCAATTATCAGGGTTACCTCAACAGTTTTCACAAAAATCCCACTGCCAGCCAGGTAGCGTTCTGCAGTGTTTGATGAGTTGTGTGTGTATAGCACAGCTTTGCTTCTGTTTGGAGTTCTGAAAGGGTCTTGAGTCATTGCAGTAATCAAACATAGTTGTTGGGTTTTTTCCAGTGTGAAAAGTAACACTGGCTTGTCATCAGACATGTCAATCAGACTTTGATAATAAACTGTTGAGTGCTAGTTTCTTTCAAAGACAAAAAAAAGCTTTTCTGTAAAACTGTTGGACATGTTTTGTTATGCAGATAGTTAATTCTCTTTTATAGAACAAACTACAGGTAAGCTGAATCCACAAAGCTGCTGTAGAGTGACTGTGTTTGAGCTTGGGCCTAAAATGGCACAAAACTTGATGACACTGTTAACTTCCATAAAAGCCCAAACTTCATTTGAAGTTTGTGTTAATGTGAGGAGTTGGAAGAGGAGAAAAAACATGTCAGTCCATCAGGTGGCCTATGATACCTAGCACACAATACAGTGCGTCTTATTTTGGTTACCTACAGACACTAGATGAGACTGGAATTTCTGGTACTCACCCATTTTTCTTTCTGAACCATGTCTTGTGGTAAGGCAGAGAGACATGTGAGGAGTTGTTATGGGGAAGGCTTTACTTACACTTGGAGTTACCAGCATGGATCTAGGATTATAAAATTTAGTTGATCTCTAAATTTTTGTTTTGGCTTATCAGTTAAAAAATTAGAGCTGTGGAGTTCTACTTCAGCTTCTCATCATAGTGAATTGTGTTACATGTGAAGATCTATGTGGGGAATAAAAAGTGGAGAGAAGGAAGCAATTCTTTCTCCTCATCTTTTTAAATGGTCCTATGTTAAATGCAGTACAGAAACACATCTTTAACAAAACATTATTTACTTTTAAGATCTAGCTTGTGAACTACTGTTTTCCTTCTAGTTCCAAGATAAAATCCTAGGTGTACCTAGTTTTCCTTCCTTTTAACTGAACTGGTCCTGCCTTCAGTGTGGAATTTGGGGTGCCCCTGATATCATGCTGTTCTGCCTAGCTAAAACATGTAGAAGTGATTATAACCCTGGCAGGTACATCATGAAACACATGGAAGCCTACAGGACTTTGTTCAGTCCCAGAAAGGGTTGGTACTGTGTACACTGGAACAGATCTCTCTATCATGTTTCCCCGACAGGGGTGTGAACTGAGTGCAATAGGATCATGTTGGGATTTGCTGTGGTATGGATCCAACTACACTTTAAGAAATGCAAGAACACTAATACTGTATTGATTTTTTTTATTTTTTTCTTTTTAAACCACAGAAATGAATAGGTAACTTAAACCCTGTCTAGCCTACAGTATTTAATATATGGTGTGCACTTTTGCTTTCTGATTTTAGTAGCAAATTTGAAATGCTTACTGTGTCAGTTTCTTCTTGAACCAGCCCAGCCCAGGAGTATGGTGTAAAAGCAAATAATTCATTCTTAAGACAGCTTATTGAAGTAATTTCTGTAGCCTTCTAAAACGTCACAATGCACTTAGATATGGGCTGAGTATTGGTAATGATATTGCTGTTCTCATAGTAGTGTCATAAAGAACAACTGACAGAGTTTAAATAGCTTTAGAACATCCTTCTGTGTGTATTGTGTAAAGTCACAATCTTTAGAAATAATCATTTAACAATGAGGGTGGTCAAACACTGGCACAGGTTGCCCAGAGAGGTTCTGAAGTCCCTGTCTGTGGAGATACTCAAAACCTGACTGAGTCCTGGACACACTGCTCTCGCTGACCCTGCTTGAGCAGGGAGTTGGATTTAGGTGATCTCAAGAGGTGTCTTCCAACCTCAGTGATTCTCTCTTTCTGTGAACAAATGCCAACCAACTGTGTGGGTTGGTTTTAGTTGTTTTCCTTTTTAAATAAAGAGTTGATTCCCTCTGGGGAGTTAGGAGTGTTTTTAAGGTACCTATGCATATGCAAGTGTTAAGATTGTTTTCAGCAAGATTCTCCCTCAAAATAGAATTCCTTTCTGAGAACTGGTTGTGTTTGAAAGCACTTCTGAAACACAGATCCAGTCCTTTATGTATTCAAATTTGCTTGTATTAGTTATGAAAACAGAGCAAGTTTTGTATCTTTTGAGTCCATCCCATTATGGAAGAGAGATGTATTCTATTGAAGATGAATAATCAGGAGATCAAAGTGCTTTCATTCTGTCCGAATCTGGGGAAGAAGGCACCCATGGAGCTTTTAAAGGATAGACTAACCTGTGTGTAACTGAGGACATAACAGGAGAAGGCAAAGGGGAAACAACCTGTGTGCACTGGGTTCTGTGGTGTGTTCCGTGTGGCTGGTGAGGAGTAAACAAAGCAGGTTGAATTTAGAAACCAGAATTGTAATTTTTAGGAAAGTTTTTGGAAATAGAAATAGAATAACATAATTTAAAGGACAAATAATTTTATATGAAGTTATTGTTATGAGTAACAGGCTTGCTAATACATTTCAGCGAATTTGTTAGTCTAATTTGTTTTAATTTTTAAATCTTTATTGGGAATGCTGACTAACTTGCATCTTTCACACTGTAAGGTAGTGAAATATAAGGGAAGCTCAAACATTAATCAAAACTAGTAACCCATTGAGCAAGGGAAGAAACTCAATTTACAGCAAAGAGACGATTGTATGATTTAATGCTTTAAATATGTGCTGTATCAAAATGTTACTACTGTCTAGTAAAGCAGAGGATGGGGCTAGAACTGTTCAAGGAAATGCAACGTTTTAGTGTGCTAACAGAGTGAAATCATCAAAAGATTGCTACTTAACAGTGACTGTCGGCTTTATTAATGAGATAATATGTGTAGCATGATGCAGTGTGTAAAATGTGTTCTTAATAGTTAGAAATCACCCATGGAAATGTGTAAAAGAGTAGGTAAGTAGCTAGCATTATAAATTCCTAAAACCCACACACATTCTTATATGGCATAGGTGAGTAGAAGTAAAGTCTTCATGCGGATTTTGTGTTGAGGAAAGGATGTAAGATCTTGAGCTAGGGGCAGAGGTTTGCTTTTAAAAGTAATATGATCCGCCCTGTGGGGGGGACTGTATGCTCTTATCAGCGCATGGAGTGCACAGCAGCAGCGGAGGAAGCTGAGATTGAAGGGCAAGCAAGTTGCAAGGGACTCTTTAAAATGAGAATAGTGAGAGAGGGAAGCAAGTTCAAGCTTCTCTGTGCTCCAGTTGGAAACAAGGTTGATCTGACAAGCTTGATAGTACCACGTGAGTAAATGGCACTGAGAGATGCAGAGAAATAAGGGGGAAGGCTATTTTTAATTCACAGTTCTCAGAGAGGGGGCCATTGTAGCGTGGCTACATTACTGTGCTGCTCCCACAGACTTAATTTCTGGTGGGAATCATCCCTTCTCACCTCTTTATCGCTAGGTATGAGGGTCTAATGGAAAATGTGTTTTGACTTATGTTGAGTTGATAGCCTCTAGAACAAAAATGTTTTGCAGTTGTTTTCTTGCTTTTTATATCATCCTGTTGCTTCTCTCATTTCTAACATTCCTGTTTCTGCATGTTTTAATTCCCATTATTTTGTTCCTCCTGTGGTGTACCATGCTTCTTTTTCTGTTAACTTCCTGTGAAGCTTGAGCATTCTGTCATACATCTTCTGATATAGCTCCTAATTAAGACTTACCCTTATTTTCAGGGCTAGATATCTTGGTTTTGGACTCATAAGTGCTACCAGGATGAAGTATTAGGAGTTACACTTGATCATGAGTCAAATTGTTTGCAGACAGATTAATCTCTTCCTCTGGCTTTTCTTTTGCCATGTTTTCCATTACATTTTACTACTTCTTATATCTTTATCTGCCTCTTGCCTTATGCTTCCTTCATCAGCTGTATTGCTGTTGCTTTTTGGTATTTCATGAGCAACACTGACAGTTTAGGAAGAGCAAATCGTATGACTAATTTTTCCATTGCTTGGAAAAAAGCATTGTCCAGGGATAACAGCACAGGACAGTTAAAATTCTCTGGCTGCTTAGGAGGGGAAAGCTACAGGGATGCAGTCTGCTACATGCATCTTTCTTTCTTTGCAGTTTCTTGCAAGAGAAAATCAGATGTACTGTTTCTGCTAATGCCACATTACTCTGGCATAAGAAGCCTAGCTACAGTTGGTCTCTATTGCTTCTTGTGGGGTTTTGTACCAGGAGCTGCACAATGTGTCTTGGACTATAGCTCTGGTGGTATAATCAGTGTTGTGGATTTAATGTGCTGTGGGCACTGATACACCTGACTTTGTCCGGCAGAAAGCATCTTGTGTCTGGCAGAGCCACTGTGGAACTGGAGCCAGTGAAGTCTATTTGCCTTTCAGTGCTGTTTATCTCCTCACATGTGTGGGTCTGCTTGAGTTCAGGGGGGCAAGTTTGACTTGTGTGGCCATGTCAATATTGTGTCTATTGGTGCATCTTGCAGTACTGCAGATCTTAGACCCTTCTTGTCTGGGATTAAAGTTGGTTATACTTGCATGTGTTTAAATCTTGTAGTGTTTTTAGCCCTAGACCTGACTTCTAACATCTACAAAGCATGGATATAGGCACTAGCAGAGCACAAGAGGGAAGAACAATATAAGAAGTGATCTTTAACAAGTCATGTAGTTTCAAAGTAAATCAAAACCTTAGGGAAGTCAAGATGTTAGTGTATTTTTTTTTATGGCATGAGGGAGGATGAGCTTTATCCAGTACAAGAGAGTACTTTTTCCCTGGGGAAAAAAAGCACCTGTCCTGTTTAATATTTATCAGTGACCTGGAGAAGGCGGTGGAGTGCACCCAAATTACAGGTGACACCCAGCTGGGCAACAGTCAATATGCTGGAGGCTGCTCATTCAGATGGACTTAGATAGGCTGGAGGATTGGGCCAACAGGAACCCTGTGAAAGTCAACAAGGAGAAACACAAAGCCCCGTCTTAGGAGTTACTGAATTCAGTAGCCCTTTTCCCTCTGTTTTCCTGTGCTTGTTCCTCCCCAGTCTTCTTTGCTGCCTCCCCCTAAATATCATGCAAGTCTTGTACAGTCCTACACACTCTTCCCTACCATTCCATAGTGAGTCCCTTAGCCCTGTAGGCATTAGTCCCCCTCGGTGGGAAGGGTGATCTGGGCTCTGTGGACCCTCATTGGAGGTTTTCAAGACTCAACTGGATAAAGCCTTGAGTAGCCTAGTTCTGCCATATAGCTGACCCTGTTTTCGGCAAGAGGTTGAACTGGAGACCTCCTGAGGTCCTTTCTAACCTGACTTGCCCAGTTATTCTAAAAGTTGCTGCTGAACTGTAAATAAATAAGTTCTGAGTTGTTTGCTCTGTTTGCATCATAACTTGCTAATAATAATCTGTATTTTAAACCTGTATATTGCAATCATGTTCTGCCTGTTGATGATTTTTAAGTTATCTGGTAGACTAGCAAAATACTTCCATTTCTGAATCACTCCTTTCTCAAATCTTAAAAGTTGCTGGATATTTGCCATTATTAGTGAATTCCTTGATTTGTGTCAAAGTTTGTTGTTTTGGTGTTTTGTTTGTTTGGTTTTTTTAATAGAGTGCTAGCATTAGAAACTAGAGTTGGTTTCTGTACTGTCTCTTAAAATTGATTTTGCTAAATCAGTGTTGGGAACTTGTCAACATTGTGGACAAATTTTAAACAACAGTTACGCTATTTTGTTGAGATGTTACAAACAGTAGTTAAAATGTGCCAGTATTGCATACCATGGTGTGCTGGATTATTTTTTTTTCCTCAGAGAATCAAATGTGTATTAGTGGTACTTCAGGTATGAGCTGTAAGGCAAATTCCATTCTAGGGCTTCTAACCCAGGACTTCTTCCATTTTAACCATATGATTAAATTCAGGTATCTGTTTGCTGTGTGTGCCATGAATGAGCACAGTAAGGTGAAAATAGAAATACTGTTTTTGTAAGTTAGCTTCTAAAACTGCTCGAGATGGTCTGCTTTCATAGCTGACTCTGGCCTTTTTTGAGAGGGGAGGGGAAATTCCTGACTGAACAATCTTTGTGTTCCTAAATAGACGTTGGCCACCTTACTTACACAGTAGAGATTCAAAATTGCAGTGGTCTGCATCCTGGACCAGTGTCAGAGCAATGCTGTTGGACTAAGATCAGTGATGTTGTAAGCCAAGTACTTGGAAAACATCCAGGTCTGGATACCAGTGTTGTGTACCAGTGGGAATGTGGAATGAGAAGTCTTGGGGCCACACGTACTTTTGCAATTACATTCACTTGCTGACGCATGAGGGCTGTGGCTGTGCTGTGGGTTAGGTGCAGTAGCACAAAACATTCAGATTGTTAAGACTTCCAGCGCCAAGACAGTTTGTGCATACTTTGTCTACTATTTAACCAGAGTTCGGTTGTTTGAGGGCATAAAAAGCTTTTTTTTTTTCATTAGAAGTTGATGTTGATTCTTAGATGACTTTGTTTTTTAAGGATGTGGTAACTGCATTGGCATACCACCTCAAAACACCAACGTGCAAGTTTGCAAGCTTGCATACTTTTACGGTTAGCATGGCATAAGTAGCACACAGGAAGATCAGAATGACAAATGTAAATGGATGTGAATTTGCTCTTTCCAGGATGTACAGGATCACAGTACTAGGCTATGTTGTTCGTATGTTCGAGTCAGTGTGTCTGTAGCATGACTTCCTCAGAACAGCTGTTTCTTCTGTCAAAGCTAATGCAGTTCAAAATTTCATCATGACGTTTACAGTTTCATCAACAAACTTTTTAGTCATTACTCCCATCTTAATCTAAGTAATATTCTTAACATATCCTCATCTAATGTCATCACTGGTTCATTGTGGCAAAGGATTAAAACAATAATTTTGATCTTCAGTAATTATATTAGCTGTACAGGGGTTTACTTGAAATTTCAAAAGAACAGAGGTAGTGTAAGATCCACGTTTTGGTGTTTATCAGCACTGTAAAAGTTACTTACTGGGTTCTTTTATAAGATCACAGAGCTTGTTTCCTGCTGTATTGGGTACTTAAAGCATAGAGTGAAAGACCAGCAGTGGTTTGGGTTTTTTTTTGTTTTTTTTGTTTTAATTATGCTCCCACTAAAGTTGTAGCTTTCTGCCCTCTATGGAGTACAGGCTCCACATCCAGCTACCCTAACATGCAGGGGTGCATACTGACTTTTGAAGATGTATGTTGTTTTCTGAGATCTCCCTTTCCAGATTTTGTTTTGATGGAAACCATAAGCTACTTCAGAGCTACATAGCAGTAGGAGTAAGTCCACAGGCTTTTTCTCAGAGGGGAAGATTTTTACTTACCTTGGCAAAAGTAAGGTTTTGCTTTAGAGGGGCAGCCCATTCTATGTATTTCTGATCTTGTCTCCATCACTGTGCTTGAGCATTTTAAGACTGGGTGGGAAATGTTGCAGTAATCATCACCTTCTGTTAAAGGTCTCTCTTTTTTTTTCTGTCCTTTCCGTTTCAGATTTAGCCTTGGAATCTAATCCATCTGATCATCCCAGAGCAAGCACAATTTTCCTAAGCAAGTCTCAAACAGATGGTAAGCTAAGTTTTTGCCAATTTAAAAAAAGGCGGGAGGAAAAACTGGAAAAATAACTGCCTATTTTAATTACACAGCTTGAGAACATTTAAATTGCTCTAATTCTTTCAAAGCACAGGGATTAATAATTTGTATGTTTGCACAGAAATCTGTTCATAGTCTCTTTTACTTAACACTTAAAATCACTTGTTCTTCTAAACACTTAAATATGAGCAGATTTCAGACTCTGGATCCTAGTAGTCTGAAGGAGCAATGCTTTCTTTGCTAGTGTAATTCAAGCTTCAAGCAGTGGTGGCTTTTTTATGACCAAGGACTGTTGTAAAAATTGCTTTAAATTAAAAAATAATAATAAAGAACTAAAGGACGGTTTTCTGTAAGGAGTAAGAAGACTAAACCATCAGTCTATATCAGTTGCTTTTGAATATGTTATTTTAAACTGTTTGAATAGTTTCAGTAGTGTAATTATTCTTGAATCCTGGTTTTAATTAAATGGATGTATTTGCAGATACCTTGTTCACTTAATAAAGTCAATTTTGAACAATTAGTATAGCTTGTGCGTTCTAAAATGCTGTTAAGTGGAGGCATTTCAATATTGCACAAATGAATTTTGACAACAGCATTTTGAAGCTGCAACTAAAAAGGAGTTTAAGATTATTTTAAAAATTACTCTGTTCCTTTTGTAGTTGATTCTTGTTTGAAGAACTGTTTTTTTCTAAGACTGTGTTGCATTTGAGATTGGATGTGTTGATGGCAAGCTGCAGTGCATCGTCTACCTCGGCATAGTTTTGCCACAGAAAAGTAGGATTATTTTGACAGGTCTGTCAATTGCAGTCCCGCTTTTCAGAGTCTTATGGCAAGCAGTAAAATTGTCAGTTACATCAACTTTTCAATGCTCAGATAATCTTGAGTAGTGGAAACAAGCACTAGCATGATTCTCCAGAAGAGATGATACCAAGGAAATATAGCCCTCTTTCCTCGAGGCCTCTAAGGTCAGTCTTCAAACAGATAGAGGATCTGACCTGCACATTTCAAACACCTCTTGGAGAAGCGGGGCTTGAGTTGCAGTTAGCAAGTTGACATAGTTCTTGAACATTGTAGTGCAGCTTCACTGTGCAGCCTTTCAGCCTTGCTGCAGATAACCTTCAAACTAAATGAACATCCTCACTGGAGGTAGTATTGCTTTTAAACATGATGTGGTATTCTTCAAATGTAAGGTATTGAAATGTATACAGTTGTGTTCATGTAGAAAAATGGTCAGCTAGTGAGGTAATAAGTATTAAACTATTCTCTGAAGTTTGTATTAGTTGGATGAGTTTATTTTTACGGGTTATTTTTATGGACAAGTCAGGCAGAAGAATTTATTTTCTATAATTTCACTGGATCTTCTTTAGTTAACCTTCCATAGAACTAGTAGAATTAATATCTGTAAGTTCTCTCTTGCTGAGATGTTACCAGGATTATAAGGTTTTATTTATGCAAAAAGACAAAAAAAATTTGGATACTTTCTTCCAGTTGTTAATTTTGCTAAATACGTAAGAGAATGTGTCCTGCGAACAAGTGGTCTGAGGTCAAAACTTCAGAGAAGTTACCTGCCCATGCTGGTCACATTGGTATAGCTTTCTGCATGTACGCAACTCTCAGTTCTCCTTTAACAGCACTGTTTTACTGCTACTGTTATAGCTGGAAGTTAAACCTTACAATCTTTTTGAAAGGCTGACACAGTTTAAAATGATAAAATAACATGGTTGCAGTTGTATGATAAACAGGTGTATAGTGCTGGGCTCCTCACTTCCTCCTTGTGTGTCTTTCAGCGTGTCATGTTTTTACTTCTGGTTACTAAGTGGTTGCTATTGGATGTTGGACATTGTCTATTTGAATTATCTGAAGTCATCCAGTTTTTCATGATGCCCAGCATCTTCTCAAAGCTGAGCCATTTTTCTGTTAGTGCAATGGCTAGAAGTAGTTCCTAAATGTACATGTGGATAGTTGGAAGTAGGTAGTTTATTAGCTTGATAAAACTCAGTATTTTTTCCTCAAACTACTTTTCCAGACACCTGAAGTCAAATTAGAAACTTTTAATACTCATGTACTTCTGAAGGACTAGGTTAATAGAATGACTTTACTGAACATAAATTGGGTTTGTATTTTAGAAACCTTTCAGTTCATATTTTTTCTCCTTTCTAGTGCGAGAGAAGAGGAAGAGTAACCACATCAATCATGTAAGTAAAAGAAATTCTTAGTGTGCTATACAGATAATATTAGCATAATGGGACAAAGACAAATTCAAGGAACAACTGTAGTGGTTCTAGCTAGCTATATAGTCCTACATGTGTTCCAAATCCTCCTTAGCAAGATAAAACTGAATTATCTTTGCCTGTCTTTAAAAAATAAACCAACAGGCACAGTATCACAGAGCATAGAATGGCTGATGTCAAAAGAATAAGAATAGATGTTTGTGTCGTATCAGACTTGAGCATTTCAGAACAGTATAGGAGGAAATGTAAATCAAACTGCCTACATTGTTTTTTTTTTAAACAGAAATAAAACTGGATTAATTTCTCAGCTGAGATGACAAGTCTTAAATTACTTGCTGTTTGAGCATCACTACAGGACTTACTGTAAGAAAGGTATCCAGCATGACAAGAGAATGATGAACAAACATTATCATCAGCATGATAAACAAATGATAATTCATTAGTTTAAAAACTGAAAATATGCTCTAAGCTTTTTCTGCAAATATTAGTTGGTTTTGACACTTCACTTAGCAAAAAAAAAAAAAAAAAAACCAAAAAAGATGCAGTGTCATTAGTAAGTGGATAATTTAACTAGTAAAGCTAAGAGTGCAAGTTACTAACACAAAGCTTAAAAATTACTCTCTAGCAAAAGTGTCTACTGATAAGTTACTGGTAAGATAATGATATTTCAAGCCTGTTGTATTTAGTATGATTATGGGGCGTGGTTCTTTTTTCCTTCCTTCCCCCCCTTTTTTCCTTCCTTCCCCC
>JANZLQ010000001.1:23782855-23823607 GCA_026212715.1 Elanus axillaris | reverse complement strand
ACTGCAGCTATTTCTGCTGAAAACTACTTTACCTAAAAACATCATCAAAGCTAGTATTCAGTGTGGTAAACCAAAGTTTACAGAATCCCTCTTCTTGAATGTATTTCTGTTTTTTTTCTTCCCCCCACTAAGGTGTCTCCTGGGCAGCTTACGAAGAAATACAGCTCATGCTCAACAATATTTATAGATGACAGCACCGTCAGTCAACCTAACCTTAGAAGCACAATAAAGTGGTAAGAACCATTTGTCATCGGCAAAGGGCTGAGTAGTATTGCAAGGTTTATTTAGGATTTTGTGGTGGTCTTGTCTGTTCCAAAGCCAGTCACACACTTGAATGTTAGGAGCACAGTGCTGCTTATTCATGTTGGTCATGGAAGGGGTGTAGAGGTCTGGTTAATTAGGACTGCTGAAGTGAGCTTTTTGTAGTTACAGAGCTAATATACTGTTGTATTTCAAAGTAGTTATCATTGTGCACTTGAGAACCTGAGGCAGTGCAGAAGTGTGTCAGCGTTTTGGGTTTAAAAGTGTGTGTTGGGGTGGCGAGCTCAAAGGCTTCACATTGAAAACCAAATCCAGAAACTCTTGATCTGGGAAGACTTGAAATGGATTTTGTATGGTGTTGCAGGAAGTTTGCAGGACTGTGTGTGCTACTTGCCAGTGGTATTAGTCTGCCCTCTAGTTGTGGATAACAGTATGTTGCTGGCATTGGTTTTAGTTCTAGCCTTTCTACTTCTTATATTTGTTATATTAGGTAGGTGAGTTTGATAATAATTTAGTCGTCTTGGTTCTCCAGTGGAATTGGCTGTTTGACCTGTCGTTCTGGGTACCACAGAGTCAGTTCTTTGCACATAGATGATACCAGCTGAGACTTGAGAAGAGAGTTTTACTGTGCTTGAAGGGAAAGGATGGCAAAGTAGCTTCAGGCCCAGAAGGCTTTAGTCTTTTAACAGTTTAGTAGAGTTTGGAAATGTCTAAGTTGATTTGTCTCTTTAAAATTTGGTTTTAGACAAAGTTATCTAGCATGTCACTCCTTTTCTAGAGAAGAAAGAACCTAAAAGATGGTGCTTGTGTCATTTTGAAGTGCTATACAGCTGGCAACAGATCAGAACTTGCCCATGATGGATTGCTGGCATGGCAGTGTTCCTGTTGTTACTGCCAGTAAAGTATCTGAAATTTGGCCACAGTAGATGAGTGTCAATATGAAATCTGTTGCCTTACTTGACTCAGCAGAGCCTGAGATCTGTTCTTGTCCCCTTCTTGGATTATGCTGGCATATCAACTTTATTATTCTCTTTTTTTAGACAGGTCCTAAATTAGACAGCTAGAGAGACAGAGTTAAAACACGAGCAGAATCTCTACAATAGTATATGTAACATGAAGTAGAACTTTTATATTTTAGTTGTGAGTAGTCCACATTTTCAATAAATGTCACCTAATCAGGCAGTAAAGGTGTGTGTTTAAAATGTGGCATAACATTTATTTCATGGCACAAATATCTGTACAACAAACGTAAAAGTAGTTCAGGTAGCAAATTTGATTTGGCCAGTTTCTGGTCAGGCAAGTAAACATCAGAAGTGAGCCACAGAGTACTCAAGAATGTGAGAGGAAGCCAAAATGTAATGGCTTCTGAACATTTTGCCCTGAAAAACAGCTTTTGCAGTGGAGTAGTGTACACAGAATATGCTTTGTTAAGGTTTTTTTTTTCTTTCTCTTTTTTAGTGTAACATTAGCAATATTCTACCATATAAAGAACAGGTGAGTGAACTTGGGTTTTTTTGCTGAAATGTAACAACTTTCTTTTTGAGCTAGTGATATGGTCTTGGTCACTTCAGTAACAACTAGTATAACTTAAAGGAGTTGAAAAATCTGGCACTTTATGCTGTATCTGTTTTCTCTTTGTACCCCCTCTTGAGCTGATATGGAAAGGTCAGTAATACACCCATCCGACCACACGTTTCATCAAGAACGAAGCATAAAAAGTCAAAATGGAGGACTGAGGAAAATACACTTAACTCACCAGAAATCAGCCTTTGGACTTTGTTTAGCTTTTCCTGAATGTGGAAGTACAGATTAGTTTTGATGGATGAAGAGACACCCTGTCCCATGTACAAATAACCCTTGCCATTATAGCTATACAGTGTATGCTTCAAAATTACAGCTGCCTTTTTGAAATAAATGCTATTAATAAGATAGTTTCACATTTTAAGGGAGAACTGTACTAAGCATGATATGAGAACACTGATAGCAATTCATTGTTTAGTTTAACTACTCATCATTATACATACTCAACACCTCATCATTAAATGCTTTGCAAAAATACAATATAAGTTCTTGGCATATTCTAGCAAACGCTGAACTATAAAATATGTCCCTTTACCCTTTTTAATGAATAATACTTTTTAGTGGAGTGTAGCATTACCAATTAACTCTTGTTGCTAAAACAGAGATTTTTACTTTGTAGAGATTCCGACAGATCATTGGATATTTTTGATGAAAAATCTCATCCTCTCACAGTAAGTGTAACTTTTTGATCCTCTGAATGTGTATCAATATACTTTTTTTTAACATCTCAATTTGTGTAAGTTATAAAAATGTCTTAGCACCAGGTCACAAGCAAATTGATCTTAAATTGTATGTTTATATATAAAATACAGTGCAAACATTGTCCTCTGGAGTTTTGGTATCAGCTAGATCATGCACAGAACCCAGTGCTTCTAAATGTTGCAAAGTATGTTTGGTTTCCTATGCTTTGAATATAAAGAGAAAGCAAGTATCTGCTGATTCTTGCATGTCCAAACTTTCTTGTCTGACTCCTTTCTTTCCCTCTTTAATGCTACTTTAAAGTCTTTCCTATTTATTTAAGAAGACATGAGTAGTAGATATGTGCCTAACCTCTTAAATGACTGCAAACAGAAGAATGTAACACAAGAAGCATCACACAAAGTAGATGTTGAGTTTGCTCTTTTAAAATTTTGCCTTTCACATTTTTTAAGCAAATATGCTTAATGCAGCTTGCAGTAACAGCTAGGAGCATTCAGTGTGTGATTTTAATGTGACTGGTCCTGGTACACCTTTTTAGACAATCTTTAAGATGCAAAACCTCATAGTACAGGCAAGCTCAAGAGTGGAGCGTGTGCTTTTTCTGTCCAGTTTGAGCACTACTAGCTTAATGACTGTCCTACAGAATGACTTCATTTTTCATTTGAAATTAATTTAGCAAAGCTCTAGTGGCTTTAAAAGTTCACTTTGCTCTGGGACTTACCTGAATGAATGCAGCTTAATCATTCTCATGGATTTGGCTTGTTAATAAACAGCTTATAATATACAATTAAATATTTTGTTAGTTTCATCCCTAAGTATGACCCATTGTGCAAGGAATTGTACACTTGAATAAAGACAACTCTTTACTCCACAAAAATAATGAACTTCAGGAGAAGAGCTATATAGAAGATTTTTTGTATGGGCTGTGGCATTTCAAGAGAAAAGTCTGGTCAAAACCTGTTTTAACTGCCTGAATCTGTTGTTTCACATTGAAAATTATTTAAGATGAATGGCACTTTGTCAGAAAATTTCTTTTCTTTATTTAGCAACCTGACATCATCTGATCCTTTCATGTAGCCTACCTCCTATTTAATGAGTATGAATAGAGGAAAATCATTGTGTCCTTTAGGGAACACTTAAAAGGTCTCTTCTATGTTACTGCAGTATACAGGCAGAAATATAGTAATGGCTGTATGATACTTCTGAGGGGAAAGATGCAAATGGCTTGTTAGTTTCTGTAGCAATGGGGTTTTGACTGTGTACCTACAGTTCCTTTAAAAAGGTTTATTAGCTGGAAGAAGTCTCTGAACAACTTGTCCTCTGAAGATTGAGTGACAAGAAGTCCAAATCCAGGCTCTGTGGACCCTAACAGGAGAAGTAACAAGCTTCAAGTTACCAGCATCACAGGGCTTAGACACAAATACTAGTCTGAGTCCTTTCCTCCTCAGTTCTTCCAGTCAACAAAAATGTACTTCCAGATGTGCTTTTGTACTGCTTGTAGTGCAGGCATTATGCAAGGAGGATCCTGCTTATGTTATTCTTAAATGTTGCATGCCCACCTTGAAGGGGTAACCTCCATTGGTTAATGTGTATAAGAAGGCTCTGTGGAGCATAGAAAGTTAACTTACCTCTTCATTTTACTTGACAGTTACATGGCTATTTTACTTGACACTGTTACATGGCTATTTTACTTGACACTGTTACATGGCTATTTTAAACTACAAAACCACATGAAAATGCTTGCTGCTTTGCTTACCTTATGACCTGTTTAATGTCAAGCAGCTATGCTGTTGTCATCTGGTATCTTTACCATACTATTGGTCTAACTTGTACTGTAGATAAAAGCAATTCAGTATCAGTCTTGCAGAACCAGTGTGTAGAGGTGGAGCTCTTGAAGTTTGATCCCTCCAGGAAGAGTGCTGAATATCAGAATGTCTGGGGGGACAGCATCAGAATTCTCAAACATTCATTTTAGGATTGCTTTTACAGGCTGTTTATTTCTAAGCTTTTCTTCTTCCCTGTATTTAGAAACAGTTTAGCATCATGTCAAAGTTAAACATAGCTGTTTGTTAGCTTTATTGTCTTTCTGTAATCTCTCAAGAATGAGTCCCGTGAAGGCAGCATAAGTTACCTTCCAGTTCTGCCTGTGACAGAATTATTGACATGTGTTCTTCAACTCTTCCTCAGCTGGAAAGGGAATCTTGTGAAGTCTCTTAATTTTGCCTTTTGAAGAGCCAGTGCTTCCCTGGTGTGTATATATCTGTGATTTTCTTGCAGGGAGAAACCTTTTATTTTTTATATTTTTAAATAGTATCTCTTTCAGTCTGTAAAATGTTCCGTGGACAATAGTTGGCACCTGTAGTAATGATGGTAGTTCATGCTCTTTCCTGTTAGCCTTACAGTTCAAAAAAGTGTTTAAAACAAAGATACCAGCCAAAGCTATTGTGTTTTGTTTGGAATAGTCGTAACATTGCAAGACTGCTTGCTTCTTTCAGTATATAATTTTTGTTCTGTCTCTGTAACAGAGAAGGGTTGTATACAATTCTATTTGGTGAGAAGAAACAACCATGTGTGGCTGTTTTTTAAAGTCAGTATTAAGTAAGACAGATTTTCAGTAATTCAGAGAACTTTCTTTCAGCGGGAAGAAGTTCCAGATGACTACTACAAGCATGACCCTGATCACAAGCACATCTACCGTTTTGTTCGGACACTTTTCAGTGCTGCACAGCTGACAGCTGAATGTGCAATAGTGACGCTGGTAAGAGATGCCTGATAACTGGAACTTCAGCTTTTGGAAGACTTTTTATTCCTCTCCCCTCAATAAGTGAACTGGGCTGAACTGACATTTAAAGTAGTTAGTGTCTCATGAAATCTTGTTAATAATGAAATATGAAGACTAATGAATAATAATGTACAAGTGGGCTCATTGGAGAGAATTTCTAAGTAGTCACAGAAGTGGTTAATTAAAAAGGAACTTGCTTTTTCTATATATGAATATGTAATGCTTAATTACTTATCCAATCAAACATTGTTTGTTTTGTAGTACATAACTTGCTGAAGAAACTTGAGAAATGCAGAACAGTGGGACACTGTAAATGGTGGGGTATAGTAAGATCAGACAGACTTCATCTTTTATTTTAGTTATCTGGAGGGGAAATAGCAAGTTCAGAGTTCATATTAACCAGAACAGTGCAAGTAACACTGCATAAGGGGTCGAGGATCAATACTGTAGGAACTCCAAGAGATGAACTTCCTCATTATTATGTCCTTCAATCATTGCCACCTTTCTATAAAACTTTTTTTTTTTAATTAAACCAAAGAGGCTACAACATTTTTCCCCAGGTGACATGGGGGTACTTGGAACTTAAGAACAATAGTAAGAGAATAATCTCATTACAGTTTGTTGTTTGATTTCACAAAGCAAGATGGGTATAAAAAATTGATGATACTGATTATTTATACACACACGTATATGCATGTCATATGTTTATGAAGGGAAAGAAAACCACAATCTATATAATTGCTGCATTAGACAATCTCTTAAACTGTGCTTTGTTGCGTTCTAGACTTCAGTCTCCATTGTGGCTTCTTTCTGAAAAAGAATCTGAAAGGAGAAGAGAACTGTTACCAAAAGACAATGTGGCAATTAAGCAAACTCAGCTTGAAGGACTCTCTTTAATAAGGAAATAAGTAATTAAAAAGGCCAGATAGTTAGATCTATTGAAAATTTAAAAGTAGTTTGATGTTTTTGCTTTTCCAAAGACATGCAAGCAATTTTGACAGAACAAGATGATAGCTAATCCCAGGCAATCTAGCCATCTGAAGTATTTATAGTTTTTAAAGTGGACTTTACCAGTAGGTGGCTCTGTTACTATAGGAACACCTTTAGTCCACTTGAAGGCTACAAGCAAAGGATGGGAAGAAAGTGTGGGGAGACCCTAGTAATGAAGATTGATCCTGCCCTTAGACCTGTACAACTTAAAACCAATCTATATTCAAATTTGGAAGTGCATATTACTTAGTACGTGGATCATTATAGGAGTGTGTGAAATAGCAAAAAAACAATTCAACATCTGTGGGCAGATTTGAGATTACATGGGAGGAATGAGTAAAAGACCGAGGCCAAGATCTTTGGACGTGGGCATCTTTCACTATCAAAGCAGTTGGTGATGTAGATAAAAGCAGAGGGTGGCATTGTTGTAGGTGAAGGACTGAAGTCTGTTCTTTACAGGGTGAGATAGAAATAGCACTATAATGCCTTTCATTGTGGAAAGGTAACAATTAATGCATCTTTGTCCCATGACTGGAGATCATAGTGCAGGTTTTAGCACTTCCTGTTAAGCTCCAAGCGCTGAACCTTAACTGTGGTGAAAGACTAGTGTGATGTAGAGTGATTTACTATCTCGGGTAGGCCTTAATGAGAACCTGTCAGTCACTGTGCGACTCAGTGATGGAAAGAGGTCTAACACTGTCCCCTCGAAACATTAGTGCTCATTGCTCAGAACTGATTCTTCAGTATCTTTACTGTATACCTTGGTGGTCAATTGTTGTGTTATAATAAAAAATGGGGCCTGTAACTCCTGAAAGTTTGGATTCTAAATTGTAAGTAGTAATCGCTTATTTTGACACACTTAATGATAACGGGATAAAATAATCATATTAGACTGGCATGCTTGCTACTCAGAACTCAGCTCTAGGTCTTAATTACACACATAAAACTTTTTTTCACCCTTTTTATAGGTTTATTTGGAAAGGCTTTTAACCTATGCAGAGATTGACATATGCCCTAGTAACTGGAAGAGGATAGTCCTAGGAGCTATTCTGCTGGCTTCTAAAGTCTGGGATGATCAGGCTGTGTGGAATGTGGATTATTGCCAAATATTGAAGGACATTACTGTTGAGGACATGTAAGTTGCAAGGTTTGGCTAATCTGCGGTGGTGTTTTTTTGGGGGTTGGTTTTTTTTTTGGAATGGCAATTTTTGTGATCATACTGAAAAAATGTCTGTCTGGTGCTATGGTATATGTACATGATGTATATCTGGTGTCTGGCTTCATTCCCTTTTTTTAACCTAGGAATCTTTGGATAACCCTAATTTGAGACAAATCTGTATTACTATTTCTAATTACATGGGTGAGTAACTCCAAAGTTAGTTTTCTTTACCTTCTTTCCCCCAGTGATGAACCATGGAACTGGCTGCTTGTTTCCACTAATTTTTTGCATTGGTGTAACTCTAAAGTGCCCAATTTATAGTCTTAGTGAAAGTCGTCTGGGGGAAGGAAAAAAAACCTAAACTAAATTTTGTTCCTTCTGGTTTAGAATTTGAAAAATTGCAGGGTAAGCCATAACTTGTGACTTATGTGTCTGCTCTTGTATCCAGCTAAGGCCTAAATATCTCAAGTTCTGAATTCCTAGCTGTTGCTGCTGGCAGACAGGTGTCATTTGTGTTGGTATCTGTGGTTGCATGTGTTATACCCAGCTACTGCTACAGCTCATCCTCTTTGAGTGAATTCTTAGACTTGCCTACAGTGCTGGGAACAAAATCCTCAATCTTACTACTGCTTGTTTATGTAAGGCTGTTCCTTGTATATATTCTTGTCTCAGAGGTAGATTTCAGCTTTTCAGAAGTTTTGAACCTGCTGTCTTTTCTCGGTGCACTCAGCTTTAAGCTCTACAAGTTCTGCAGATTTGAGAGGATGTTCATCCTTGTGACTCCAAGCTCATACTGTGGGCTGGAGGCATGTTCATGTGGAGTGGATTTGGCCCATTAGATTTTCTGTTAAATTTCTTCTCACAAGGTTCTATCTGGGAACTTTGAGATGTCAACTTTATTGTTTTAATTCTATTTGCCAGGTTGTTCCCCTATTTCCCTATTATCACAATGGTAGAAATGCTAGAAGGCTAACTTAATATCAGGCTTTCTGGCCTTAATAAATTTTATGAGATGTTTTATGTGTGTTTGGGTTTTATCACACTGCTGTGCTATAATTCAGCATGTGTTGAGGCCTGTGTAGTAACAGTCAGTTCTAGTACAGGAATAGACTGAGGTGGTAAAGGTTTGCACACAGCACTGGGAGGCTGCCTATGTGAGAGAGTCTGTTCTTGCCCCAAACTCCCTTCCCTGGATTCAGCCTAAAGCTGATGTTTAAAATACAGTAAGCAATTACTTATCTGGGACTCTTTAGGAGGAGGAATATCCAATTTTCTTTCTTTTAGGTAGGGGGCAGCATTTCTAAAAATGGGTGAGTTACCTTCACCAGAACAGTTTTTGTTATTCAAGTTATTTCATATTGCAAACATAGTACCTTGGTTTATACATACCCCTTGCCTGGGAGTTCTTTGTCTCCAAATGCAGGCTGCAAGCCTAATTAGTGATTTTATACAATGTGCATCTTCACTCAACCTGGCTCAGAGTGCTCATCTGTCTGAGGAACATACTTGAAGCATTGCTGCAAATAACTCTGAGATGGCTGAAGTGGGGTCAGTGGTGCTAGGAGTGCTGGAGCACATACATCTTGCTCTTTTTGATGTCTCTTCTTCTGGCCCTGTTTGGGACAAATCAAATTGATAGCACTGAAAACATCTGTAACAAGCAGGATGTTTATTCTCTATTGCTGATGCTGGGTCTCCTGAAATTGTCAGTACTTACATTTTCAAAGCAGTGATGGTGGTAAGGAAAATAGACTGAATTTAGGCTTATTTTTTCCTCCAATTTGAAGATGGGATTTTTGTAATCCCATCTCATTTGTAATGACTTAGACCTTTGAATTTAGGTATGGGCAGAAACTGTACAACCCCTTTCTGACAGTGGCCTAGGGTGTCCATCCCAGGGCCCCACTGCTGCAACTTCGCAGACTTCGCTCCTGGGTTGGGTAACATCATCATAATCGGGACCTTGGAAAACTGCTTAAAATAGTCAGCAAAATTTTTAAGTTTATAAGTCTGTTTTCAATTAATGGTTGGTACTACAGTTAATTGTCAGCTTTAGTAGTTTCGGTATTTTTTTCAACTAATCACTTGATAGTGAGTGTTAGGTATTCTGAATACAAGCATTAACTGAGAGAAAAAACTGGCAATGGATTTCAGGCATGGTTGTGTTCTAATGTTGGAAACAGCTGGTGATGCTGCCAAAAAATCCAAATCCACCCAAAACCCCAGCAGCTCCCCAGCTAAAGATTGCTTGGCAGGACTCTACCAGGTATCACTCCCTGGGAGGGCCATTCCTGTGCAGTAAAGGCCTGTCTACAAGGACTGGTGACAAGTTTTGTTTGTGAACTTTTTGTGAATTTTCCTCTTGGCTCTACGTATCTAGAACAATCTCACTAACCTGATGCATACTGTTGTTGAGCCATTGCAAGCCAAGCATGGGAGTTACACCACTATGGAACTGGCAAAAGGGTTTATATCTGGTTTAGTTCACCCAATTTGCAAGTCTGTGTGTGTGTGTGTGTGCACGTGTGCATATGTGTATAAAAGCCAGGCACCTCTCCTGAAGGCAGCGTAGGTGCACCTCATCCCCACCAAACACACTCTCCTTACTGATTGAAGACGCTTGTTTGGCAGCCCCATCTCACAACTCTGTTAGCAGTGTAAGCTTTGCGGCTCTCACAGAAACTGCTAGTGGGTCAAAGTTTGTTAAAGGATATGTGATCCAGGCCTCACGACTGGCAAATGAGTTCATTTGCCTTAGCCTCTTCCTACTCAACATAGGTAAAGTGTTCATCTTATTTTTTCTATCACAAGCCCTTTCTTATTTGACCAAAGCAATGATGGGTTTTTTACTGAAAGGGGTTTTCCTTTTGGGTTTTGGGGCATGGTTTGTTTTTTTTATTGTTGTTGTTTTAGTTATTTCTAATGGGGAAAAAAATCAAAGCAAATTAAATCAGTATTTGGTAGTCATCCTTTGTCAAAACTTGCTTGCTTTGAGAGTGAATCCATAATCACTGAAAAATTAACTGTGCAGCTGCTAATCTTGCTATGATTGCTTGTAAGGGGACACATGCTGTTCATTCTTTTGGGCACATATATTTGTAAATAAGGCACGGAAAACACATGGGCATTATCCTTTCCCAGGTTTTAAACCACTGTTAATAGACTTGTTAATCCAATGAAGAATTGTATTTTTTACACAATTAAAATGTATTAGTGTAGTAAGTACAAAAGGGGCAGTGAAGAGCATTTATTCACAGGGTAAATCAAGCTCTGATCAGCTGATCATCAAAACATTATCTAATTTACATTTCTATAGGCTTATGACCATATGAACAGGAAATTAATTTTGGCACTAGGTTGAATGATACTCAAGTCCACTATGCTAGAAACAAGCACAAAGGTGCTATTAGTATTGAGCCCCACCATCCAATACAGGACAGAACCTGAATGATTCCTTGATTTATTTCCCCGACTCTGATATGTAAAACATCCATTTTGAAAGCTCCCAGAAAGCCAGAACAGCCTTGGCACTGAATTTGTGCAACTTACCTTCTGGTGTATTCAGAGTTGGCCTTTACAGCTGCTAAATTCTGTTGAGATTGGTCTGCTATCTGTAGGAACAATTGTTGAGTTAGTGTTCAATCAAATTGCTTGGTTTGGGTACCACCAGTTTCTTTTAGGTTCATTTGTAAAACATTGTTTTTCCTCTGTAGAACACCTCTGATTTAGCTGACCAGGGTACAGTAGCTGAAGCAGTCTTTTTCATGTCATGGCGCTCTCCCCACTTCCCTCCAAATATTTTGCCCAGTGAAAATAGACAAGTGAGTAAAAACTGGACAGTGCCCTTTGACATGGTACTTTGTTACCCTGCCTAATGCTATTGAGGAGAAAATTCCTTCTCCCACCTAATGCTGCTTATTTATTTATTTATTGAAGATGAATCCGTGTTGCTTCAAGAGGCTTTTTTCTGTGAGATAATAGCAGCAGCTCTTCATAGATCCATTTGTTGCCGTGGTGATCTGCCTACTCCTTTTGTTAGTCCGCCTCTACTTCAATAAACCCCCTTCCTGTTATCAGCCTGGTGAAAATGTCTGCAAGTTCTTCAGAGCTAATAAACAGCATACATCATTCCTTTCATCTGATCACTATAGTGTGGGGCCGTGCGAGAGTGAGAATGGCACATGAATTGTACAGCTGCACTAATGGAACTCCAAAGAATGAACCTCCCCGGTCAGCCGAGCGAGTGCACAACAGGGCACTACCTTTCTGGCCGAGCCGGAGGTGCCAGGGCTCAAAAGCTGCACCTTGTTTTGAGTACTAGTGAATGACCTGTCTCTCAAAACCAGTAATGCAGAGCTCTCAATGACTATTTCAAAGTTACTGGTTTTAAAAACAAGCTTGAGGTGTCTTCAGTGTTTTCAGCCAGCTAAAACAATCTTTTTTTTCCCTTTGTCTTCTGTCCCTTACACCTCCTAGGAACGAGATGGAAAGACACTTCTTGGAGCTACTGCAGTTTAATATCAATGTTCCTGCCAGTGTTTACGCCAAATACTACTTCGATCTTCGCTCCCTAGCAGATGACAATAACCTGAGCTTTCTGCTGGAGCCTCTCAGTAAAGAGCGAGCACAGAAACTGGAGGTAATAGTCCAAGATTGGCTGAGCAGGGCATTCTGTCTGTATGTGTAGTAAGAGCATCTGTTGCTAATCATGTTAAGTGGTGGTTAGAAAAACTAAAAAGCTTTTAGATTAGTGTATTACAGGCTAATTTAACCCCTTTATAACTACAGTTAGCACTTCTAAAACCATGCCTAGGCTAAGCTAGTATCCTGAGGCAAGGAAGGTACAGAGATTACGGAAGTCTAACAGATCACAATATAAAATGGATGTTATTTTGGGAACTGTAGCTCAGCTAGGCTACTTAAGATTGAAAGGATTAGTGTCATATGTAATGGATTGTCTGTCCTTCCCTGGTTGCAGTCTGTATTCCAAGCACCTAGAGACAGTCACACTCAGACCTTTCTAAATACTACCAGCTGAAGGTTTCCCACTGCATCCCACTGCACAGCTGCTTTTAGATTTAGAGGGAGCACTCTTACTGCTTTCATGGTTTAATAAACCATTTGTCTGGGGACAGCTGCAGAAATGATATGTTTCTTTTCACAACTTTTAGAACCTCACCTTTCCAAAGAAATGTTGCTTTAAGATAAACTTTTGGAGTAGCTGCTTCTTAGGAATCCTTCAGAATGTCCAGAGGGGTGTAAATAGAGATTACTGGCCCCTTCTACTCAATGGGAAATGCTGCCCTTCTGTGAGTCCCTGCAGCCTTCTTTGGAAGGAAGGCTCATTTTAAAAAACTTGAACTTTTGCAGAGTCAGTCTTCTAGCTGCTGGAGATATGAAAGACATTTTGAAAATATCTATATTACCTGAGTTCCCAGGCAAAATTCCTTGTTGGATCAATGCAACCTTTCATCTGTCCAGGTTTAATTGATGATTGTGCATGTTGTGTTGTTGACCCTTCAACAAAAGCATTACCACAGGCCCTGCATGCACTGATACCACAGTCCCTTTCTAAGAGGAGTGTGCTATGGTATTCTTGGCTTATATTGTTCTGTTGTCCACCCGCAATAATTATGCCAAGTGCCAGGTCTTCTTATTTCATCCCAGAAGTGGCTGAACTTTGGGAATAAGTGTGATCCCTCCTGGTCCTTTGGAATGATAGGTATGATATGCCTATGAATTCCTCTATTTAAAGTTAAGCAATGCAACTCTTCTGCTTTGTCTCACCCTTGTTACTTGCCCTTTAAGCTAACACTGTCACTAATTGTAAATGTGGTTGTAGGGCAGTTCATACTCCACAGGAAATTGTTTACTGAACTGCTTGGTGCCCAGGTATAAGTGGATGATTTACAGATTGTGAGCCTGTTTTGTTTCTTCTTTGCTAGCATTTGGGGGCTGGGTATTTAAAACTAGAGCAATTTTCAGTACAGTATGTGATTTGCCATAATGCACTTACTAATGAATGTATATAGGACCTTTTGGGGTTTAATTCTAAAACGTAATAAATATTTAAGCCATTAGCTAAAATTCTAAAATCTACCTTTCTGTTAGAAGCACATGAGCAGTTGATAGGAGCCTGTATAAAGCAGTGAATTAGTATTCCAGGGATTGAAGACTGATTTACACTATATGGGTGACTGGGGGCTAAATACGTCAACACAGGTTGCTTTCTGATTGATATGCTAGCATTAAAACAGGATGGAGAGTCTGTCTGGTCTTGCACCAGGACCTCATGCAGCCAGTGTCTCAAAGAATGCCACTCTTGAGCCAAATGCATGCCTCCAGAAGGTCGGCAGAAATAAATGTAAATAATTATTTTAAAATCCACTTAGAAGTTTATTCATGCTCAGAGCGTTTTTCACCTTTTGAACTTCCAGAACACTGGGCGGTCCTGAATGGGTGCTCCCTTAAAGGAAAGGTGTAGGCTTGTAGCTGATCGCAGGACTCTGAAAGTTCATCTGGTGATAGGTGGTAAATTATTAATGGAAGTAAATGTTCAGGACTGAAATTCAGTTCAGTCTTTTATTACGGGTATCCTTATTTATTTGCATTGATAATGCCTGAAGGCTTTGCAGGGGAGGACATAGTGTTTCCTGGACAGTTGTGTGTTATTAGGATTTAAATAATGAGGCTTGTTACTAGAATAGCTCCACCAAAATAAAAGCTGCTTGACTAGCTAGATAAGCAGAGCAAAGGCAAGTCAATAAACGGGTGAAAAAACAGTTAAATACTAAGTTGTCCACATGTGCTGATACTCAATAGCTGTATTAAGTGCCATGGCTATTGCCATGCCATTGAGCAGTGGGCTGCCCTCCCTTCTTGGACCTCTGCAGGAACCTGATCGTGTGAGTGAGCCCAGGAAGAGCATGCTGGGAGCAAGGGTGTAGAGATATTAAAGGCAAAATGGAGGTCCTAGGAGAACTTCATTTCCTAGGCTCACTTGCACCAAGTGGCCAAGGGCAAGGTGCTGGAGGGATTGCAGAAACCTTTTCAGTTTGAACCTTTCTCTCATAGAAATGGCTATGTGTGGTTTTATACTGTTAAAATAAGATTTTTGTGCTGCTGCATGCAGCAGACCTAGCTACTAGGTGGAATATTGAACATAACTTCCACAAACTCTTAAGTCTGAAATGGATCCAAGTTTTCCGTTAGATAGCAAGATGGGTAAAAGAATGAAAATACTTGTATATGGAAACCACTTACCTTCCTTATGTCTGTCTTTCTGATGGATAGGGTTCTTGTTAGCATGGGGACAGACCCCTTTAGTATCTTCCCTCCGAAGTAGTTCTTAAGTACTTCCATTGTAGGAAAAAAAAGCTGGTAGCGTCACTGCTACAGAGTGCCTGCTTTGTTGGTATTACACTTGTAAAAGCTTCCATGAAACGTTCAGACTTTTCTAATGTGTGCTTTCCATTTTGTACCTGAATGTGGTATCCAGGCTATCTCCCGGCTGTGTGAAGACAAATACAAAGACTTGTCAAAAGCTGCTATGAGACGATCTTTCAGTGCTGATAACTTAGTTGGTATCCGCCGTTCTAATGCCATCCTCTCCTGAGGAGAGAGAAAGGTGCAGCACCATGAACCAGCGTCCATATGAATCGGAGGAATACCACCACTCCATGCACACAAGCCAGCGGTGATGGTGTCTTCCAGCAAGAGGAGGAGAGGAGGGTAAACTAGCCAAGGGAGCCCAGAGCTTGAGGAGCATACTTGGTGCAAAAGACAAGACCTTTGTCAAATCAACTCTTTCCTCCTTCTGATGTATCCAGAGGTGCAAAAACAAACTTCTCTCCTTCTCTCCCTCACAGATGTTTGCTTACTATGTAGGCCTATAGCTGTGAACTCTTGAGGTTTTTAATAATAAGTAGTTTTAAATTTTAGAATTTAAACACTAACCACATGACTATAGTTACAATGTTCTTCCTTTCTCTCCCCTGTCATCCAGAGTCTCGCTGCATTTGTATTTCAGGTCAATGCAGTGTTAACAAAAAAACCAACCACAAAACAAAACATGGGACTCTCTTAAAGTATAAAAGCCACTCTGGAGCTGAAAACAGTAGCATAGACACATGTTGATGGCTTTTCCCTGGTTTGGCTACTAAAAGCTGCTATTGTTGGTGATCTGTTCATAACCAAGAAGCTGCCCAGCAGGAAGGAATTCCAACTCTGCACCCACAACTTCACTCCAGTAAAGATTGTCAAAAGACTGAATGTTTTGACTGGGGCAGAGATACGGTTTTATGTATTGTTAAAATGTATAGGGTCCATGCTGCATTTCTTGTGAATTATGGTGCTTCTCTCATTTTCTAATACTTGTATCGCTCTGGAAGAGATGCAATCTGTATATTTTTCTGAGGCAATGAATGAGAAAGTTGGTCTGGAAACATCATCACCATCCCAAACAGTGTAGCAATCCAGTGGTGAATGGCATGTGTGCAGCACTGCTTCTCTGAGTTCTACTGCAGATCTCTTGTGCTATATACAGTGGAGTTCCTAAAGCTGATATTGTGCATCCATCTGGCTCTCCTTGGGTTTTTGTTTCCTGGGAGGGATTTACATTCATAATGAGACAGTAATGAGTTTGAGAATCCTGGACTACCTAACAAGGTAGATTGAAAAATATTGTGTTCAATTGAGAATTATCAAAAAGCTTTTTATAAATCCCCCCCCTTTTTTTTTCTTCTCCCCCCTGCCCCCCCAAGTGACTTTTATCTTGTGCAACTGCTTTAGAGGCTTGGGTTTTGCTCTTTCTGAGACTTTGGAACAGAGCTTACTTTAGGGCTCTGAAACTGAACTCTAAACAGGATAAGTATTATTAGACTCTTCCTGTTACAAGTCTTTGTAGTATCTTCCCTTCTTGGATCCAAATAGATTCTAGGCGGTTTGTCCTAGGAGCAGATCTCCCTTTGAATGGCACAGGTTTTGTGCACTTCCTCTTCCAGCCAAGGCCTGGACACTTACACTGAACAGCAAGTCCATATACCTTTGAGAGTGTGGGGCTGTCTGAGTGTAATCATCAGTTTGGCTGCACTCAACTGTTAAAAATGATGTGTGTAGCCTTTTGTGGTATGCAAATATGCCAGCCCCTGGCTCCCAAATCCTTGGAACTTGTTACTTCAGGTATTGATCACAGTTCAATTTTGAAAAATAACGCTACATCTTCAGGTGGTTTTCCTTTCTCATGTTTGTATTAAAAGAAAAGCTAATAAACTCTATTTTAATTAAAGTCAAAGGTGAATTGTGTGTTCTGTACAGTTGTCTGATTTCATTCCCCCTTGGGAGTATTTCGGGCTGTGCAGCTTCTCCAAGTATGAAAAAAGAAAGAAGAAAAGCCAGTGGTGTGCGTTAAGGCCCCTCCACTCCCTGTACCAGCCCCTTGCCTTCATTTTATCACAGTGACTTGTGAATGTCTGGGGAGCCGGCAGCAGAGGTCATTTGGCAACTCTGAGCTGCTTGGTTGGCAGCGTGGGGCAGGGCCCTGGCAGCCTGCTTCAGCGGCAGGCATGGTAGAATCTTGCATAGCTGCCTGGCTATTCACACATGTTTGGATTTAGAATTTGACTTGGGCTGCTCAAATAACGACTCACTGACAGTTTCTTTGCACTTAAAGGGCCTTTAAGTAGGGCCAGTCTCTGGAGGTGATGTGCTGGTTTTTTAAGTAAGTCCTCCCTTGAGAAGCACTAAATTGGAAGCTACAAGTGACCAACTCCTGGATTGACTTGTGACCTAATTGCTAAGGAGCTTTTCTTTCCTTAGCACTGCCAGGTGCCTTCAACTTTGTGTGATCTGTCTGGATGCACTTTGCTGCAGGCTGGCGCACAGCTTCTGCAAATGCAGCCATTCAGCTGTGAGGTGCTCAGCAGAAACGCGGGGCAGTCATTTACCTTTTCTGCCAAATGAGATGGAGGCTTTTCCTGCTGATCTGGATGGCAGATGAATGACAACTTGAGCTGACAGCTGCTTCTGCAATATGTCCTGCAGGAGACTGCTGCTTTTAGTTTAATTTTGCCTTGAACTTCAACTGGCTTTAGTTTTATTGTAGCATAGCCCAGAGCACATTGTCAATAGGATTTTGATCTGTTCAGCAGATGCTGAACAGGTCTCAGCTACAACTTGGCTTAAGAGAAGGAAAAAAAATCCCAAGCAATTCCATTAACATTCTGGTCCTGGTAAAAGAGTTAGATTCTGGAAAACACAGCTAGTGGATTTCTTAGGTAAACAATAAAAGCATCCAGCTGCCTTTTGAAGGGATGAGCAATGATAGTGTTTCAGAAAGTATTATATTTAGGTGGTTCTGCTGGAAGATGAACTGAAGAAGGGGCTATACCCTGTAACTTTGGCACGTGTTGGCAGCACATTTCTCAAAAAGGTAAAAGAACTACAAGCACAGTTAGAATACAAGAATTACAGAGATTGTTGCCCACCTCTGCTCCCAGGGAAGAGCAACCAGCTACAGGAGCAATGATGTACCTTGTTTCTCTTAACCCACCAGCTGAATAATATTTAATCTGTGTTGAGGTGACCCCCTGCCTGCATTCAGTTCCAGGGCAGCACTCCCCATCTGGCAGTAAATACTGTTTGCAGAGACAATAGCTGTGTTATGGCCCAGCAAGAATGTGAGCACCAGCAAGCATAACGCAAACTTTGTGTGTTAGCGGTCAGCAGGGACAGGAAGTCATGGATGTGTTTGTGGACTACGTGATGCCCTTGGGCTTCAGCAGCCCTTTCCCTTTGTGTACAGGATTGTGTATTTTGTTTCTAAGGGAATTTTATGAGAGCTCCTTCAGTGTGGGTTTGGCAGTTAAGAGGACAGGCACTTCAGAGATGGAATAAATGTCAAGACCATAGCTTCTGGATAGGAGTATGGGCGTCAAGCATAACCTGAGCAAGCAGAAGAGGACCGAAGAGCAATTGAGGCAAGAGTTTGTGCAGGGGGCTGGCTGGTGTGTTCAGAGCTCGTCACAGAGCAGGCTGCTGCCCCCATCCTGCACTGGTATTTCCCACAGCACAACAGTGGAGTAGCATTACGTAGGCCTGATTTTTCCGTAATGTTATCTGGGAAAAACTACACTTGCACCAGGTAAGTTGTTTGACACTATACAGTGAATTACAGGGTGCTGCCAAAGTGACTGTAGTGCCCTGACACCACTCCCCGCCCCTCGCCCCCAGCTGACCAGCTAGAGGAAGAGCATTTAACTGGCTGAACATGGGCTTGTTTGTCACAGGATTAGAAGTCTTGGGCTGCCTTTGCAGACAAGGCATGTTTTAGGTGAAACAACCACTTCAGCTTCTGCTCTGTGATACTAAAAGCTATTTGAGAAGCTGCATGGTCCCCGTGCTGTCAGACACTGTCATTCCCCATGCCACCCGGCCTGAAATTGTGCTCTATTATTTGCACTGTTTAGCTGCAAGGAAGCCAGTGACTGCCTCGAGGACGGCCTAAGTTGACCAAATGGGACACGGAAAGCCCAGGAGCGACACACCAGCACAAGCATTAGGCTGAGCTGAGCACGACCACACGTGTGCTCACAGGAAGAGTCCTGCAGGTGATTCGCAAACTGCTGCCTGCAGTAATGGCCCTTCCCTTGCTCTGAAACAGTGGCTCGAGGTAGGCAGCGGATGGCAGCTCTGCCAAACTCCCATTTACTGAGGAGCTGAGGAGTTGAGGATGACAAGGCTGCGGGCAAGGTGCTGGAGTTACTTCTGGAGGCAGGCGGTGAGTGTCTGTCAGCTCCTCAGTAAGGACCTTGTGCTGAGATGGTGCACGTCCCCTCCACAGCCCAAAACAGTTGCCCTGCACATGATAGGATCAGCCCCTGACCGCATTTTGCCTGTACTTGAGCTTGGGGAGGGCAGATCAGTCGGCACTGAGGAATCAGGTGAGTCAGTCTGTGCGGCTGTCAGGTGCTGGAATGCTGCTTCCAGGTAAGAGATCCTATCTAGTGGGACCCGGTGTATGCCTACACACCTAACTAGATAGCAGAGTCCTGCACCATTAGTCACCACGAAGCCAGCCTTAACCCTTTACTGTCCTTCCTACAGTGCTCCTCCCAACACAAGAGAGCACACAGCAGATGGCAACATGGGCACTCAAATAAGCGTGCAGCATCCCCCTTGGCTGAGAGCTGTCATCTGCTTGGCCTGAAAAGTATCAAAGGGCACCTCTTCAGGGTCTGATCTCAGCACAGGGCAAGGGACTGATACTGTGCAAACTGCAGAACAGCAATAAAAGTTGATAGTTAACCGTCTTCTACCAGCGAGGTGTGACTTCGGCCTGTCAAGGAAACATGCCAGCAGCGAGGTGACGGGCACCAGCCAGCAGCAACAGGAGCCCCTAAGGATTAAGCCCAGTTCAGTGCAGAGCCAGGCTCCTGCACCCAGGTGGACCATGGCATGCCAGTGGTGAGGGCACAGGTATGTGACACCCCCCTGCCCCCCCCCCCCATGCCCAGGGCAGCACCCCGTGGGGTTTGGGGTTTGTACACACAGACCATGCTATTCCTGCACCACCCAAGTGTAGTTGCCTCACCAGCCTCCCCCCCAGCCACGATCCCTCATGATAAGAGCCCCACACAGCCCTCCAGCACGTGCCTCCCTGTCCCGTCCCCCCCCAGTTAACTTTTTATGGTAATTAATGTTCTAGCAGAAGCAAAGAAAACAACACACACGTTTTTTTTGTCCTCATAAATAACTAATCTCAATACTTCTCTTTGAATAAAATTTGTTCAGCTTTTCACAAAATATAGTACAGTTATTTAAACAATGTTGAAGAGCATCAGTAACGGAAGAGGCAAAAAACCAACATGTAAATTGGCTACAGCATACAGGGCACACAGCAACAGCTCCTTTCCCCCTCCTGCCACTTGTTGCTGAGAAGCCTGGCTCAAACACAAGTTGATTGTATTAACCTACCATTAGATCAAAGCTGAAAATGCTCTTGCATTTTTCAATAGGCAATGGTTTGTAGCTAATCTTGGATTTCTTTTTTTTTTTCTTAAAAAAAAAAAAGCTTTACACAGTCAGTTGCACTTTGGAAAAAAAACAAAAACAACAAAACACCACCTTTGACACGTTTTTTTTCATTGTATTGCATGATGTGTGTTTAGCTGTATCTACAAAAGGCACTATAGAAAGAGAGGAGTCCAGCAAGGCGTGGACTGGAGCAGGCTGGAATCATTTAATGCCCTGGATTACAACACGAGACTACCCACAGCGTCTCTGTGCCTGACCTGCCTCGCTGCCAAGAACACACCTGTCCCAAACCCTTATCAAAGGTCACTACGGCTTCTGTATGTATGAACCAGGCTATAATACAACTATTTACAGTTTGTAACACAACATGGTGCAATTCTGTCCACGATGAAGTACTGCAACACGCTGGAGGGAGCAAGCCCTCTGTCGCAAGAGTGCTGATATGTGTGGCTGAGCAGTCCCTGCCGAGCCCTCCATCCCTGCACCACTGGCCCCTCTGGCCAGAATGACCCAGAGACGCTCATGCAGTACCTTGGCAGTACCTTTATCAGTAGATGTGCCACTCAAGTGTCCCCTCACTTCTGAGGCTTTGGGTTTAAACATGAGGTGGAAACCTTCTTGACTGAAGTGGTCCGAGGGCGTTCAGAACAACCTCGGATCCTTGCAGTCCCGCAGGAGCAAAGCCAGCAGTTGTTCTCCAGTGCTCAAGCAGCCAGGTCACAGTGCCACTCTTGAAGAAGGGCAAAAAGGACTCAAGTAATGGCTGGGCAGTTACATACATGACCACCACTTAGGGCAGCGGGGAAAAAAAAAAAATAAAAAAAAATCGAATGCTTTCACAAGCAGGCTGAAGCCAGAGGCAGCCACCTCTCGCCAGCTGTGCCCCATCCTGTGCCGCAGCCAAAGTCCCTCACTCTCACTGCATTCAGTGAAGTTGACAACTGGGGACCCCCCCCGCCATCATTCGAGTTATCGAAACCCAGCTGTCACCACCACTTAATGCCAGGCACCAGTTCTGTCCGTGCTCTGCTGCTGTCTGACCTAGGGAAGTGAAAAATGCTTAGGAAGCTGGAGGAAAGGGAGTACAAACGCTCTACCGAGTTTTCCTAAATTAACTGCTCACTCTCAAACCCGGCACTGTCTCCAACAGAGGCACAGCTTTGAAAAGAGCAGCAAGAAGTGTTGAAGCTGGCTGGAAAACCCAGCTGTTTCCCAGGAGAGACAGACTGCTGCCTGGCTTGGAAACCTGCCCCCCCCCCCCATGCACACACTACCTGCTGCAGAAGCACAACCACCCTTTTAGGGTTGGTTGTGCCGTGCTCAGCTGCTGTGCTGCGTGCCCCAGCTGGCAGGCAGGGTGCTGGGGCTGCCTACCTTACCCCAGAGAACCTGCAACGGCACCAGGCAGACACAAGAAACTCACCCCGCTGCAGAAGCGAGAAGCATGGAGCAGCATCGACCCCTTCCCAGAGCACATGGCAGCTCAAGAGGAGACTGCTCTCAGCGGTGTCCCGAGCTCCTTGCAACCAAACCCCATGCTGGGACAGCAGCCTCGTCACCCACGCAGCCCCTCGGCTCTCCGGCTTGAGGTGCTCCACGGATAGTGGAGCTGGATGCCCATTGCAGAGCAGCGGGTCAAACCCAAGAGTCGGAGCTGAGCCCCACCGGCACCAATCCCTGCCAGGCTCCGAGCCCCCTGCCCGGGGAGAGCCTGCAGGCGCTTGCCCCAGGGACAAGGGATCTCTGGGACAACCTGGTCCCCACCTGCGCTGCAGACGGCTGGTACCCTGTCCCTGCCCACCTCGAGGGCTGGGTGGCAGTTCCTCGCTGCAGCCCCTTCCTCCTGCACCGCCACTGCCTGCAAAGCCCCCAGCCTGCTCAGCTCCCTCCCTCCCGCCCAGCGTGCCGCTGCCCAAGTGGGGCCAGCGGCAACATCGCACCAGGGGTCCCCAATCCCCTCCTCTGCAACAGAGAGCTGTGCCCGGGTGGGGGGCTCCGGGGTCCCCGAGGGCACCGTCCTGCTCTACCCTGGGGGCCTGGGTGCAGCACAGCAGGGAGGCAGCCCCCACTGCCAGCTCTCGCCGGCCCCCTCGCACCCCCCCGGGGTTTTGGCGAGCGGCTCGGTGCGGTGCCCGCGCACCACCCGGGGTTGGGGGCCACCACCTGCCCTGCCTGCTGCAGCTCTCCACCCCAGCGCCAGCAGGACCTGCCCAGAGGCTCACTGTGGGACACAAATCAGTGCTCGAGGGCTCCCTGCCACCTGACTGGCCGGCAGGCAGCAGCACTCCAGGACCCCAAACAGGGCGTGGGACCCCAAACAGGGGCATACGCGACGGTGCCAGGCTCCAGGCCTCCCTGTCCCTCTGCCCCCATGTCGCTGGCAACACCTTCCCCTGCCCTGCCTGGGGCCGTGGCTGCTCCGTGCCCTGCGGGCGCACTCGCTCAATCCCGGGCAGCACCGCCACGGCGGGGCTGAGGATGCCGGGGTGGCCCAGCTGCCACCCCCTCTTCTGTGGCCCAGGGTCTTTGCAACCCTCTCCTCTCTGTGGCTGGGGTCATTGAGGCTCTCTCTGGTCACACGTGGGACAGGGGGACCTGCTTGTGGTAGGAGGCCATGCTGGGCAGCACCGTCCTGCCTGCCAGCGCCGGGCTGGCCTCACCGTACACGGAGGCACCTGCGGGCTTCCTGGCCTGGCAGCAGCGGGCCGTGAAGCGCCTCCAGGACTCAAGTGTCTTTCCGGACCAGATCCAGACGCCAGACGTGATGCCTACCACAAGGCACATGAAGTACTTAAGCATGAAGACGGCGTAGTCGGGCTTGGGGCGGTGGGGGTCCCCCGGGCAGGAGCAGTTCTGCGCCCGCTCCCACGCCTCCCGGTTGTGCTGCTCGTAGATGTAGCAGGCGATGACGATGGTAGCAGGTACAGTGTAGAGCACGGTGAAGATGCCGATGCGGATCATCAGCTTCTCCAGCTTGTCAGTCTTGGTACCACCCTGCTTGATCACACTGCGGATGCGAAAGAGGGAGACGAAGCCGGCCAGCAGGAAGAGGCTGCCGGTGAAGAGATAAACCACCAGCGGTGCCAGCACAAAGCCCCGCAGGTTCTCCAGGCTCTGGTTGCCCACATAGCAAACCCCGGCCACCGGGTCACCGTCCACAGAGCTGAGTGCCAGCACAGCGATGGATTTGGCGCTGGGGATGAGCCAGGCAGCCAGGTGGAAGTACTGCGCATAGCTAGCGATGGCCTCATTGCCCCACTTCATGCCGGCTGCCAGGAACCAGGTGAGGGACAGGATGACCCACCAGATGGAGCTAGCCATACCAAAGAAGTAGAGGAGAAGGAAAACCACAGTGCAGAGGGCAGGGCCCGTGGTCTCATAGTGGATGTGGTGGTGCTCCAGGTTGCAAGCCACGTTGGCGTGCCCTGCCACCAGCCGCACGATGTAGCCCACGGAGACGAAGAGGTAGCAAGCAGAGAGGAAGATGATGGGGCGCTCGGGGTACTTGAAGCGCTCCATGTCAATGAGGAAGGTGGCCACGGTGGTGGAGGTGGAGAGGAAGCAGAGGATGGACCAGAGGCCGATCCAGAAGGTGGCAAAGGTCTTCTCATCCTGGGTGAAGTAGGGCTGGTAGCAGGGGATGGCGCAGTTGGGCACCTGCCCGGTCCTGATGCGGTTGTACAGCGGGTGGGACTCCTTGGAGATGGGGACCAGGGGTGCTTTGCACTTGCAAGTCCGGCCGCAGTCCATCCCGGAGGGGCGCTGCCCATCGAGCGGCGTCAGGTTTTTGGCTGCGTCCTTGGCCGGGTGCGTGGGCTTCCCAAAGAAAGGCGGCAAGGTGGTGGCTTCCGTGCGGTTGTATCCCATGCAGAGCACCTCGGTGTCCCCCAGCACCGGCAGGCTGTCGCAGCTCATCCTCTCGGGCCAGGCGAAGCCGTACTGCTGCATGATGGGCGAGCAGCCGGCCTTGGCCCGCTCGCAGACGGAGCGGCAGGGGGGCAGCGGCTTGGTGTAGTCGGGCAGGCAGATGGGGGTGTACATGCTGCAGAGGAAGAAGCGCAGGTCCGGGGAGCACTGGATCTCCACCAGCGGCCAGAACTGGTGCACCTCCAGCCCGGCCTCGTCCTGCGTGTCGTGGTTGAACTGGTTGGGCATGTAGGTGTAGTTGTAGCCGATGCCTTTGCAGAGGGGCACGGTGATCTCCTGGCACGACAGCTCCTTGGCCGAGGAGGAGGAGGAGGAGGACGACGACGACGACGAGGAGGAGGAGGAGGCGGCGGCGGCGGCCGAGGCGGCGGCGCAGCCGGCACGCTGCAGCAGGGACAGGGCGGCGAGCAGCGAGGCGCTGAGACGGAGGGAGGGCGGGCGGGTGGAGCGGCACAGCTGTGGGGCTGGGGGCGAGCCGCAGGCCCTGTGCTTGCTCAGGAAGGCTGCCCTGGCCGGAGGCTACAGTGTGGCGTCTTAAAGTTTGAAAAAGTTGCTCCTCGCTACGTTTGGGTTATCGCCTGCGGCGCTCCCCCGGCCTGGCGCGGGGTGTGCTGGCCAGGCTGTGGCAGGGCTGAAGGGCCTGCCTGTGGAGATTCTAATGTTTTAGACAAATGGTGCCCGCAGTTCCCCACCTGTTCTCCAATTATATTTTTTACTTGTATCTCGCCAGTCAGCATTTTTGTGGGTCAAGGCTGGTCTGCTCAGTGCTATGAGTGCCATTTTTTAATAACCTTTAAAAATGGGAAAATACTTGGTGGTGGTAATGATATCATTATTGATCATTTACTGGAACTATGACTGTGCAATCACTTACTCCCTTGAAAGTATTCACAACTAAATGGAATCGCAAGACCAGGCCCTATACAACAACCTATTGAGAATTTTTAAAATTTGCACAAAGCAATCTTTGTTGAGGAAAATCCTGAGATTATCCCGTTTGTCTGAAGAGCCTGTTAAACAGCTAGACAATTCAAGGAGCAAACAGAGCAGAGTTATCTTAAAATGTTTGTTGGCACACAAATCTCTGAACTGAGGAGGTGAAGAAGACAGCCAAGCAGTAATTCACCCTCGGAATCTATTTCAAATTATCCACACAGCTTCTCTCCATCCAGCCCGAGTTTAATCTCTCTGTGAACAGCACTGCTAAATGTGATCATTTCTTTTTTCTGGTGATGAAGGCTGCTAGCACTTCTACGTTGCCTGCGTACCTTGCTTTATCTAAGAAAGTATAGCAGAGTATTGCTTTACTTGCACTGAACCAAACAAAAGTCCTAGTCAGTGAGCAGTGCCTCATTATGCGAAGCAGTCTACAAAATACAGACCAAAGCCCATGCTTCCTTTCCTGAGGAAAATAGAGAGCCAATCAAAACCACAAGAAATGTTTTCTAAGTTACATTCTGTAGCTGACCAAAGAGGGTAGTTAAATACAAACATCTACTTAAAATGTTGGTTTCGTGTGCGGGGATTTTGGACGGACTTTGGAAGACCCACAAGCACGCAAAAAACTGTTCAGTGGGATTTTCAGCGCAACCTAGGCATCTAATTTCCATTGTGACAGTTGTTACCTACTGGCTTTTGAAAATCTAGCAGGCATTTCTGTGTTCTTGGGCAACTAAATAGTTTTCAAAATATAGTCCATTGTTTCAGTGACTATTCTTCTTTCATGTGGGTTAGAGTGGAAAGAGAGCTAATGCTGTCATGACAAACTCGCTTAGAAGCAAGCAAAAATGGTTTGGTCCTAGTTGTACTTCCAATGGCTCTACTTTAAAGATTTTTCAGAGTGGTGGGGGACAGCACACAAAGCAGTTCTTGCAGCTAAAATCATTACAGAATCAAAGACATTTCTCATCATACTAGTTTTTAGCTTTTATTTCTGATAAAACAATCTCTTGTAGATCTTTACTGTGAACCTGAAACTTGCAATGCTGGAGGCTTCAGCTATGAAATACAAATTTTCCTCATCTTGATGGAAAGACATAGTATCTAGGAAGTTGTTTTGCTTTCTTTACATTTAACTCTGTCATTTCAAAAATGATACAGACTAGTTATAGTATGGCCAACTTAGACCTATTGACTTGCGAGGACAGATCTCAACTGATTTCACTGGGAGTTTAAAAAAAAAGATAAAAAAGGACTGCTTGTGCAGGGTATTGCTAGGGTTATTTAGGCCAACTAGTCTTGGGTTTAGTTTCTTTTTGAAAAGGTCAAGCTGTAACTGAGGGGGTAAGACAATATCCTTACAAACAAATCTGTTGGTGTTGTGGAGCATGTGAGCAACTTAATTCAGTTGTATCTTCATTGGAAGGACAGAATGAGTATAGACTTTTCTTCTAACACAGTTGTCACTGAATGTACAAGCTTCAGTACTGAAGTATTTCCAGAACACACCATGCTGAAAGGATCATTCAACTGAGTAGGTAAAATATTCAGCTTAGAGCTAGTTTTGAAACCACTTCTATTCAGAGAATGCTTTGAGCTTCCATAAACACTCAATTATTTTCATAAAATATCACAGTTGAGTGGCAAGAGATGCAGTACTTCTCAGTATAGTACTATAGGGCAAAACAGGTCTTCAGAAGCTCATCTAGTAGTCCTGCCATCCTGAGACATGATCAACTTTGTCATTCCTGACAAATACCTACTAGCCTGTTCTCAGAGGCCTTCCTCCAACAATGGAGGCTTTGTAACATCCTCAGGCAATTTATTGCAGTCCTTGCTATCTTCACCCTTAGGAAGAATTTCTTAATGTCTATCCTAGACCTTGGTGTGATTTCCAAGCCCCTTCAAATTTGGCAGGCTAAGATCTTTTCCCCCTAGCAAAAAGATCCAGACACCTGTCATCTATCTCCCAGGTTTTTTTTGAGCTGTTGAGAGCCTGAGCCTATTGCATAACTTTTCCCTTTTGCACAGAAGCTTCTTGCTATCTCTCTCCCTCCACACACTAAAGTCTTCAGCTCTCAAGGTAGAGCTCCCCATTTCAAGTCCTCTGTTTGGAACAGCAGTTTAAATATTTTCCCTTAGGCAAAAATTATCCTCCTTTTCCTCCTACCTTACTTGATTCAGCACTTTGACCACATTTTAGGCAATATGTGAAAAGTTTTGCTGGGCTATTTTAAAAAAAAACAAACAAAACAACAAAAACCTTACCATCCAATCCTGCTTTTTTGCGGGCCTAAAAAATTACCCATTTCATAATCAAACACACTGAGTCCATACAAATGAGGAGGCCAGTAACCTGCCAAAGATAAGACTAGAATCTCTTAAAGGACACAGCTCTACATCCCTTGAGCCTGTATCTCTAGCTTGAGAGGCTCCCTCAGTCCCCTCCCTCCTTAAGGAGTCCTCTGATAGCCCTCTCCCGAGGGTTTTTATCCTCTGCAGCTGTGTGCCTTCTCAGCTGCTTTCTTGCTAATGCCTGTGTTAACCCTTTCTTTGCCTGGAGGGCTTGCAAACTCAATCCCAAATCTGTTATTCCTTATCCACCCTGCACACAGAAAACAAGTCATTCCCTTCCTCTCCACAGCCACGATTTATGTATTTGCAAATGGTTGTTATGTTTCCCTCCCATCCCGCTCTCTTGTTTAGGTTATGCACATCTAATTTTTTCAGTCCTTCCTCGCTGGTCATGCTTTAGACTTCTGTTTATTCTCATCACTCTTCTGGACTCTCTCTGGTCACTTTGCATCTCTGCTGGAGAATGAGACCCAGCGCCAGACCTAGTGTTCCCGCTGGGGCTGTACCAGTGCTGGGCAGAGCAGGATTACTTCCCATGTCTTGCAAGCCATACTCCTGTTTGCACAGCTTAGTGCAGTGTTTGCCTTTTTCACAATGGCTTGACACTGTTGACTCCTAATCAGCTTGTGATCTATTATACCCCTAGATCTTTTTCTGCATGAGGGAAACAGTATTTTAGCAGTTTTATTCCAGTCAGCCACATGAGAAGAAAATGACTGAAGTAGTGTGAGTGAGATTATATGCTTTGTGCTTCAATACCAGAATTGTTTACTGATTTCCAATTAGTTACATGTCTACACCCTGTTAAGGGAATTGTGTAAGTGTTGCTAATGCCTTCCTTTGGCCTTCAAAGCCTTTATTATTAGTGGGGCTAGTATCTAAGAGTTATTTCGGCCAGTTTCTCTGTGTACTCAAGACTCAAATGCTCAGCTGAAATTGCAGGGCTAATTGCTCTGAAGAAAACCTGAAGATAATTTAGGCATATTGAGTTTGAATAACCTCATTGAAAAATGCTGTTGCTCTTCAGAGAAGAACTGTTGTATGATACATTTCTGTCTTTGAAACATTAGCTGTCGTTATAAAGGATGTTGCTGTTGCTTGTTTCTTTTTTTAAAATGAGTCAATCTGAAGAAGCCCATGCTTGTTTTTATGAGTTGGCAAACGTCACAAATATTCTGTTAACTGGAGTACTGGACTTAGGTACCTTTGCGGTTGAACTAGAAAGATCCCATTCATTTCACTGCCAGTCCACGGCTCCAAACATACACTCTTGTTGACCACCACCAGTCATTCCACTCCCTGTGCACTTTCATTTCATGTCCTCTCATCAGTCTGCTGGGCCACACTGCAATTTTGTTCAGGTCCCCTGTTCTGCTCGAGCCGTTCTCTTAGCTGCTCTAGTTCAGGCAGTTAAGTGTACATTTATGTTTAGTGGGGTTTTGTGGCGTTAAGACTGCAGGAGATAAGGTAGTGGCAAGGGAGAGGCACAATTCTTCGACAGAATTGAACAAGATCAGTGCAGGTTTTTCTCTGCCTAGGGCTTCAATAATTGACCAAACTTAAGCAAAGTTAGATTTTCATTTGGTAATCTTTTCTTAAAATAATGTTTCTATATAATGCTGTATTTTTAAAATACAATGAAAGAAACACCTTTACTTTTTAGCTGGTGAAATCTGCTGGAGAATCCAGTGATATGCAACTGATTATGGTCTAACCACCTGGCTAATGCAGTTTGGTTTTGTTATTAAGTAACCAATCTGAAACCCAGTAACGTAATAATGGTATTTTCCTTACTTACCCCAAAAGCTTTATAAGTAAGTTATTTGGAGGGAAAAAATCTTATTTACAAAAGATAGCAAGAGTCAGATAATGGAAATAGATAAAAGGTAGCCTTGAAATCCCATTTTCCTAATCTTGACAAGTTCCTGTGTGCCATAAGTGATAACCCTTGAGAATCAAAGCTTCTACTTCAAGAAGAATAAACCTTTAGAAAGTTCAGTTTAGGTTCTTTGTTTTTCAAAACCATACCTCTGTCTGATCTTCTTGATGACTGAAGTGTTAAACACTGATGAAATAAAGTTATGCTAGAGAGCTGAGGAAAGTAGGTGGAATTGTATGTTTCCCAAAGATTCACTGGTAAATTCATACTGACTACAGTCAGAATTTTGTTGAACTTCAGTACCTTTGGGACCTTAAACTTCTTTGTGTGTAAGTACAGGAAGCATCTGACATTTTAAGATGGGAAAGTGCTTAAAGAAATAAATCACATCCCTGCAAAGGAATGTATACATAACAGGAACTGGGATGTGTATAATATACAGAGATCCACAAGACAATGTATTGGATGCACATCTTTATATGACATACAGACAGGAAGGGAAATGAGTAACATTTTGAATTATGAATTAGCCAAAGGCCTCTGAAGAAAAGATTACAAGAACTGTATAGCTCTGGAGAATACAGCAATGTTTACTTAATACATCTTCATTGAAAATAGAATTCGATAGGTTCTTTAAATCTTTATACTACCCTATAAAAGACATCTTATTATATCACATCTTATTATATCTTTTAATATCATTCTTAAAATACTAATCTACTCTGAAAAGTGGGTCTTAAAGTACAGTTTATTGTGACTAATTCCATTTCAGTTTTGTTTAATTTTCAAGCAAGGACTCTTTTTCCATTTTCCTGTAAATGCCAGTTCTTCAGACTCACCCTGGGTTATGAAATTCAAAGTTCTTTCAGGTTCATGTATCTTCAGTAAAACAGATTTTACAGCTTCATTAAAGTTAATAATACTGCTGATAATACAAAGGCTAGTGAGCAGCTTACTCTCTTACAGCTGTATTGGCTGTGTGTTGTAAAAGAGTAGTAAAGATGTAATTCTTGTTCAGAAAATTGACCAGATGTGAGCAGAACAGAGACAGGAAACTGTTCTCTTTCAGTGAAAAGCTTCTAGTCCATTTTAATCTACTTTCTTTTTTGAATGTAACTGATTTCAAGGCCAGGAAGGCCTATGAACAGCCTTACAAATACACTGGTAACTTGGGGACCTCCAGCTCTATGAGGAGACAAGCCAACATAGCTGTGTAAATGGTATCTGTGATGGCTTCTTACTATCTTATCCAATAGTGCATGTGGCTTCTGGACTGTGGGAGGGATAGAGGCAGAGCCCCAGTGTGAGATCATCTGTCAAGTCAAGACTCATGATAGAGACATCCTCATGTTGGGCCACTGAGCCCAACTGGAAGAAATGTGGGCTGCTGTGGGGAGTAGGAGGTGACGAGACCACCGGGCTCTGGGGACTGCACAGCACTGCTGCTTTTCCCTGGCTGCAGGGATACTGAGAAGAAGCCGTAGCCCCATGCAGCATTAGGGACTGTGGGAGCTGCCAGCATCGCATCATGTGAGAGGGGAAAGGAAAGGAAGGTCTGGAGCCCCTTGGACCTCAGCAAATCTGTCTGTATAATAATCCTTTCAAAGGACGTTATCGATTCACAATAATTTTGTGTGAATAAACTGACAATTGTGTCAAGTTTGGGTTTTTTTTAGGTAAGGTTATGACATCTTCTGTGGCATTACAGATAGAATTTGGCTATCAAAACTGCTTTAGGAGTAGGTCTATGGAGACTATATTGTTGTGCTAGCAGGATATAAGAGATGACAGTAAATTATTTCATTGTGTAGAGACTCCCTGGTAACATCATCCTGATGCCATTAAAGCCTGCAATAAACCACGATACACAAAAGAGTCTGCTTCTCCCTCCCGGTGATAAAATCCTTACTCACCTACTCCTGCTGAATACTCTTATTCTTTCCATAATCAACCCAGCTACTTAACTTCTATCTAAACTTTCCCTTCCCAAATAAGGTGCTGCTTTTTTTCTAATGCAAGAGGGAGAGAGATTTAATTTCACCATCTGGAAAGCCAAGATCCTCATTTTGACTTCAAGTGAAATCAAATAAAAATAGTGTTTTCCTAACATTGCTTCTTGTGCTATGTCCAATATTCTGCCTGTTGAGACAGTGTTCAAGGATATATAGGTGTCCAGCTCCATTGATAGCATTGGCCTAGAAGCAGATCCTGCAGGTGTTTAAATACTGGGGTATCTGCATGTGCATATGAGAAGTTTAATTTTGTTTTAAAACCTGCAACTGTATAAAGTTGTATTTGTTAGTGTTCTCATCTTGGGTTCTCAGCCTATTTATGCACCCAACAACCCATGTGCCAGTTGTGGTTATTATGCATGTAAACTTGAACTTTGACATTTCATACTGTTGCAGAACCTTGGTATGTGCATTCTTTTATCTTCCCACTGTCCCTGCAGTTGCTCTTCATTATTGTCAGCACTTATTAGTTAGAAAACTACATTCCATTTTGTTTAGGCCAATTAACTGGTTGGAGAGAGCAGCTCTTCTAGGATCCCTGCTAACTGTGTATCACCAGCTGTCATCTACTGATTCATTAAATAAACCTGAGTTCTGCTCCACTTTTCAAAGAAGCAAATTCATGTTTCTCAGTTGACCAACTTGCAAAAACTCTTCAGACTTTTGTGTATTTCCCTCTCTTATGACAATTAGCGGGGAAAAGACATTGTGTAGCCAGTTAAACAAGAGCTGGTTTATGAATTATTGTCATAATTACTTTGTATGCATTTTCATGTATTTAGGATGCTGTCTTCCTAAATGCCAGGGAAGAAGAATACCAGCAGAGGAAACAGTCCTTGTGCTGCTTCAATATTGTGACTTGCAGCCTGTCTGAAAGCATAACAAAGACTCGATTGTGCAAGTGCCCAGCTGATCCAACAAGCAATGAATAAGTGAGCAATGGTCAACAGTGAAGGAGTGGATATCACAGAGGGCAATTCAAAAACGTTATAGTGCTGTGAAGTGAGGGAGGCGTGAAATGAAATAGAACTAGAGATACAAAGATAATCAACCCTTTGGATTAGTTCTACCTTTTTTTTTTTCCTTGAAATAGTCCATCATTTTTGGATAAATAGAAAAAAAAAAAAGACAGTAAACTGGTAAGAGATAAGTCTTCCAGTACAGAAGAAAGTAATCTCGTTCCCTCCGTCTAAATGGGGGTTAATTTAAAACCAGAATCTGATCTAAGTGATGAGTGAGATCTCCAGAAATCTCCTTGGAAGACATGTTAGGTAGCATGAGACAGGTCACTGTTAGGAGAGAGAAGTAGAGACTGTCAGATTTTTGTGTCCATTCAAGCATTTGGGTCCACATAAGGCCCAACGCAGTCTTGTCAGCATGAGACCTAGGAATAAAAGAGTGAGAAAGTTTGATATGTAACAAGAGGCCTCATCCAGTTCTTCATGGGAGCACAAGTATCCAGTGAAATCAACAGTAGGGAAGGATTCCCTTTCCTTCAAAGTCTTACACTAGTCTTTTTACCTTTGAATGGATTTGATCGGATTTTTAGCCAGAATTCTGTCTGAGAAAGCAGAAGATACAAAGACAGATATATAACCAAGATAGCAAAGTTCAGATTTAATACTTACATACTGCTTCAAGGACTTCTCCCAGAAGCATTACAAGAAGGAGTTTGGGTGACCACAGCACCTTCTAAAAATATTAACATTTATTCTGGCTTCATGGTGTTTCTGACTAAAGATACTTTCTAATTTGCTAGTCATTACTTCTCAGTTTTTATTAGACTTCATGGCTTGTCACTGTCCTTGGGACATTTCAGGTTAAGATCTTTTAGCCTCAACAAGGCCTTTTACCATACCTTCAAGCTTTCATGTTGTTTTGCCTTTGCCACTGTTCTCACAATAAATAGGCAGACCACCATGAATTTGTGTCAATTGATTTTCAGAGTTCCTCATCAACTAAATTCAGCATCATAATATAGAGAAATTACTTTCAGAACATCATGCAAGGCACTGAGTGGAGACTTTGACAGAGAACCTAACTTGCCTCTTCCTCAGTCCACTACTTAATCAGCAGTCTGTTTCTGTGGTCAGATTTATTGGCACCTAAATGAGAGTGTAATCTGACTTAATAAAGCCACGATAGCCAAAACATGCTTTGAACCAAAGAAAAAGAAAAAAAAAAAATCAGAATCTCTTTCAGCAGATGTATTGGTTGTCATCTGGAAACTTGAAAAAGTAGAAAGATTCTCATCTGAGCTTCAGGTCTCTTTGGAGGAGTTTTATCACTGCTGAGCTGGGTAGTGCTTAAAGGGACCCAGGGATGCCTGGTCCTCTACCCCTTCCTTCAGATACATCTGCCCTGCAAAAACTGCCACAAAGCAGCACAAAGGACTCTGCTTTGTGGAGCAGCACAGATCTGATTTCATGATCTAATCCATTGTTTTTCCTTAAGCAAGTATGTAATAATGTCGGAATTTATGGATTAGTTCTACAATCCCTGATCTGCTTTAATCAGAATTAGTGCTATTCCTCCCAGAATGTTGCTGATAGGAGTACTGTACAGACAGATTGGGTATGTACAGTTTTAGTTTTTTCTCTGTTAATGCTGCAATATTTTGTAAGACATCACTTATTTAGTGAGTGATTGAGTTTGAGAAGAAATGAAAATTAATGTGCTGTTAATAACAACCAGGCAAACCTCCCTGCCTTTTTTCTCGTAAAACTGCCATTGTATTCGGAAGGGGAAGTTTGTCATATAAAAACTACCCCCTGGGCCAAATCTGGCTCACAGGAGTTAGTCAGCCTTGCTCTAAAAAAATCACTGTCATCAGATCTGAGGTTGATCTGGGCTCTGAAAAGACCTGCTGTTGAAAATTAAGTGTGAAATTTGCAAATGATTAAGTTGAATTATTTACCTTGTTAGTTCATCATGTCTGCAAAAAATATTCTCTTCTCTTCTAGTAACCTAGCAACGAATACACAGTGCACAATTATTTTTTTCACAATTTGTAGGAGAGTTGCATTAAAATGCATGTCAGTGTCTTTATTTCATGACAGGCATGTAGCAAACACACTGCAAATGTTTGTTTATCCTGGCAGAGGCTGGATTTGTTTAGTGTAACTTGCATTAGTTTTGTCTAAGTTCTGAGGCAGAACGGAAAATATATTCTTGTTTTCAGATCAGTGTTACAAATATTCTCCTTAGCTTTGTTTTTATTACGAGAAGTGACTACTAATGGATTTGGACCTGTGTCCTCTGCTATCAGATTCTCCCACCATGTACTAGAACCTTCTGAACACGTTTGAAGAACTACCGATTGCGCAGGCTTTGTCTACAGGTTGTAGAGTGCATGCAGGCTGGAGGAACTGGAGAAAATGAAAAACTAAGCCAGGCAAGAGGATATATATATAAAGATAAATATCAGCTTCACCAGTGGCATAAATTCCATTTTCTAAAACAGGAAATTAATGTTCATTAGATGGTAAAAACAAACAACTGGTCCTCCTGGAAAGTCCTCAGATTAAATGCTGGGTTTCTGAGTACTTTTTGGCAGACATTTTAAATACCTAGGTTATTGTGAAATGAAAAGAAAACACTAATTTTTGTGGATGAAATGCACAGGACTATCCCCAAAACAACAATATGCTGAGGCCTCTTTAGAGGTTTTTGTTTTTGACTTCAGCTTTATCCGGTCTCAGGCATGCAAGCATGAGTTAATGCCTGCAACCCAGAGGAGTCTCTAGGCTTAGGCACTAAATCCTCTGCCTGGGTCCCCAGGTCCTGAGACAGCTTTGCTGTGTGGGATGGCAAATGATCTGTGTTTCTTAGCCATCTTTTGTGCTTTGTGTTACCTTTTTGATCCTCTCAATAGGCTGCTTGGGTCCAGACAGCGTTCCCTTCATTGCTTTTCAGTTTGATGTGCAAAGAGTAAAAAGCAAATTCCTGTCTGCATGGGCTGGGTTGCTTAACAGCTTAAGGTGTTTGGAGGGGGAAATATGGTGAGAGAAAAGCACAGGAAACATTGCTGCTGTGATGCTGTGGCCCTTGGCTTTATGAAAACCAAGCTGTGTGGTTGGGGAAAATGGTCCTCGGTATCCTAAAGCTATGGTTTTAGCACTATCACAGAGCATAGGTTTAATCCTTACTCCACCTTAGACTCCTTGGCCAAGATTACGCCTCACTCAGTTTCCCTAATCTGCATGTATTTCAGCTAGCTGAGGTGCTTAAATTAAGAGCGGTGTAGCCAGGAGTGCAGTCTCCCTCTGCAGTCAGCACGGTGAGGCAGGCAGGCACTTTGCAGAAGGCAATTCGGCTCTTACCTGGGCTGTTACCCGGTCTTGCAGAGGGGCTTCGCTCCCCGTTGCTTCTGGGGGACCCAGGGGAGGAGAGCACGCCTGACTTCCCAGCTTAAAAGCTGGTGTTAGTCCCATGTTTTACCCTGCTCTGTATCTGTGAGATGGAAATAAACACCGTGAGGAGAAAGGGACATTTATTTGCCAGCAATAGTAAGTGTAGAAATTTAAAATGTAAAATATACTTACTGGCCAAACTACTGATTTGCCTTAAATGTCTAAGTATTCATGGTAAATGAATTTCATTGCCTGTAGAGGTAGCATCTCTGTTTTCACATTCCCTTGTGCAGTGAGAGCCGATAGGTGTAACTTTAGGTACACCTACTGGTTTGGCCACATCACAAGTCTGGACATCTCCACTTTTTTATTTATTTATTATGGAGTTATGTCTTGTAATTGCCTTGTCCAAATAATGTTGGGGTTTTTTTTCCCCAGAGTTTTTCTGTTTATCTGACAATTAAGACTGAAAATACCCAAGTCTCCCTTTTGTGCCTACAGCAAAATCCATTGATTTGGGTGGGAGCTGGTTGGGATCCTAATGGAAACATCCAGAGGCGGAAGCTGGATCGTGCTTGCAGCGGGAGCTGCCAGTTCAGTGGGTAGCTGTTTGTTTCAGAGAGCTGCCTGTGTGTCCAAGGGGAGAGGAGCAGCTTCGCTCCCCCGCCCCCTCTTTCAACACTTCTGTAATGCTGCCTCACTCTTTCAAACGCAATCCCTAAATTGACACTGTTCCACCAGAAATCCTGTTGTCCTATGACTTGATTTCAGGCATGCAGTTAGTTAATGCTAGCTGCTTCTAGGACAGATTTGCTTATTTTTGTTTAAATGTGTGCTGTTTTCTGTTACATTCCAAAGGCCAAAACTTTTCCATTTAAAAAAAGAAAAGCAAGCCACAAGTAGTGGCGATTTAGGAGTAATAGGAACGATGCTCAGATATTACTACTAACAGAAGTAAGCAGGAATAAGCAGAAGGGTGCAGTTATGGATGAGTGTATTTTCATTACTAATTTTAATTTCATGAGAGCAATTAACACATTCCGCCTCACTACACACACAGATTTCCCACTGTCCGTGCAGCCACTGAACCTCTCCCTGTTTTGTTATTCTGCTTACTCCTGCCCATCCCCTGGATTTACCTTACAAATTCTATGTCTTTAATATTGCTCCCGTATTAATTTTCTATTGTCCTCTCTGTGGCTTGTTTGAATTCTTAGACCACTCTCTTCTCCTTCCTGCCTTGCCATGCATGCTGTTCAGTTAAGGCTTTGCCTTTCCAGAAAATACCCCGCTTCTCCTCCTTCCCCCTCCTCCTTTAAAGTTTCAGATTTCCCTTCCTGGCAGCCAGCGAGGGGCTGCACACCACGCACTAGCCGTTGGGTCTGCTCTGTAACCACAGGACCTGATTCACCTCCTGGAAGCTGAGTAGCGTGAAAATAAATCAGCTGAGAGGGAGCTGGTTGGGAGTTGCAAAACACCGGGACACATGGCGAAACCAACACATGGGCTGGATAATAACCGGCAAGGCTCTTGAGGAGTTTGCAGTTCTCCCATATATATTCCCTTCGGGACAGCAATGCTGAGTGAGACCTTTCAACAGATTAGCTCTGCCACACTGTTTAAACCAGCTTTGCATGTTCAGCTGAGATGCACTTAACCCAAAATCCTGCATCTAAGAAGTGCCCTTACTATGCCTTCCGGCTGGGTCCCAGCTTGGCAGGAGAGTTTTGTCCCTAATACCCAGGATCTAAACACAGCCATGCTTTGAAGAAAATGTAAATCCAGACCTGAGCTTGAGCCCATCTCTAATCACTGCTTGATTTTGTTTTCTCCAAATCTGCACATTTGAGTACTGAAGCAAATTAGTCATCTCTCCTTCAACAGGTTCTCCTCCTGCAGCCACCTGCTCTCCGAGTCTTTTAAAATCACTGCTGTTTGTGCCTGGGTTTGCAGCTGTGACAAGCAAATATTTAAAGTGAATTTAGAAGCAAGCGTCTATGTAGGTCCTTATCTTTGAGTTGCTCCTTGAGGAAAGCAATGGAACTTTATTGGGGTTCAGGTGTTTGAGTGTATGAAGCTGCTTCCAGAACCTGTGTCTCCAGTTCTGCCACATTAGGCCAGTGTAGTAACTTGGTGGCTTCTGTTTTCAGAGTAGTGTGAAGCCTTTGCTGCAGAGGATTTATGTTCCTTTCGACATTATACAATATTTTCCTCCCAGATTTCAGTGAAGTTCTGCTCTTTCTGAATTGTAAATGCAAAAAAATTACTGTTCAGAATGTTCTCTCTTGAAAAGATGTTTGCTTTTCACAGCTCAAACAGAAAACAGCTCAGTGCATCCAAAAGCTGCCTCACCCTTTGAGCGTGTTCCCAGATCTCAGCCAAGAGCGCTACTATGGAATAGCTGTGAGTAGCCGGAAGAGCATTGTGGGGATTGAGATGCAAATGAGCAAACCAAACAGCCCCCTTCGCTGCAGAGGTTCCCTATCTCCTTCTGCCCCTCACTTGTGAACCGGGGGAGGCTTAACCTGGGCATGGCTCTGCAGCCGCGAACTCTGGCTCTGCAGCCAGAAACGCTGGCTCGGCACCCGCAACCCCGGGCTCGGCACCCACCACCCGTGGCTCTGCCGCCACAACCCTGGGCTTTGCTCATTTGTAAGACTCACCAGGCTGGGTCAGATGAAGAACTGTATCAGCATCATGAAGGCATGGAGGACAGGAGGGGCTTTCACAGCCCCCATGTTGCCGTTACTTTTCCGGGTCCCAGAACTAAATGCCGCTGCCTTTTCTGACTTAAAAGGGGGAGAATGAAAGGCAGGGGTAGTAGCCACTGCAAAACAGCACACACTGTTCTGTATCTTAAAAGTTCCCAGTTTTCAGGCAGTTTCAAAAGTTTGAAAGTGTAACGCGAGCAGCTGCCTGGGCACTTGTTTGTTTTATCAAATGCAGGGAGTTCGAATATTGCAAAGGAAATCAGATACAGTAAGTTGGGGGGCATGCAGAGGGTTGCACATACAAACACGGCGAGGAATAAAGCAATACGGTGTTTTCTCTGTATGCTTTTCTTTCCAGTATGAGGGAAGGAAGCAAAACATTCTAACAAAACCTCCTTCTAAAGAAATAATCAAGGCACTGAGCTCTAAAGCCCGTGTCACTGCACATGACCCAGAGAATAAGGCATTTTGCATTATTGCATGTTGTCATCACTTTGCTCAGTGTTGTCCCTGCATGCTAATTACATGTTTACATGCATTGCATCATTTGACATAATTACTGTAATTATGTTAATACTTCATAATCAACAGAACAGTACCTGTAATTTACCAAACAAAAATGACATGAAAAGCTAAACCCACAAATGGGATACACTGTGAAGGATTTAATCCTGGGTGCAGAAGATGGCAGGAAACACTCAGAACTGGAATATCCCGGCTTAGCCATTGGATCCTCCCAGACAGCACCGGGGCACTTCGCAAGATGTTTTAAAGGTACTGAGGGTAACACACCAAACTGTGCACAGGGTGTAAATGTTTAGTACTCATCCATGACCTCTCACCTAGAAAAATCTGTGCAGTGCCCTTGACAAAGCTGCATGACAGACACTTGAAAGAACAACAGAAGACTGAGAAACTCAGTGATCTGGAAATTTTTAACCCCTCTCCTATCTGCGGATGTGCACTATCAATCTTGACCCCCTTCTTGCTTCTTTGAAAGAAATACGTGGCGCCTGGCATATCGGAGCACAGTCTGCATGCGGCTGGGTCCTCTCCCCGCCCCTCCCATCCCCACATCTAGGTGGGTTTTTTTTTCCCCGTTTATCTTGGCCCCGGGTAGTTTGGTTTTGGGGCTGATTCACCCCCAGCACTTCTCTCACATCCTGGAAGGCATTTCTTTGCCTCCGGTTTCTCGCAGAAGGGTCTCTGCCACCAAGGGTTAAGTATCCAAACTGAAGTATGGGATAAACAGGGACGTTAAACAAGACAAGGAGTTATCCAGAGTGATCATTAAGTGCTGGAGAGCTTTACAAATAAGATCGAGTCCCAAGGGCTTCCTGGTAAGTGGAGACATAAGAAGGTTCCAGCAAAACTGGCAGCCTCCATCCATTCAGGAGCTGTGCCCTGGCGTGAGGCGCCGCTGGCACCCCGCTTTGCCCGGGGACAGGCACCGGGTCACTGCTGGCAGCCCCGGGTTCCCCCAGCGCAGAAGGAGCAGCCCGGTGACTCTCCCGGCCAAACGAAGCCCTTTGCTCTCACCAGGCTCTCTGGGCATCACCCCTTCCCCGCACACCCCCGGGGGGGGCCGGGGACAGCCCGAGGCAGGGCACCAGGCAAAGGGCAGGAGGAGCGAGCACCCCGCAGCGGCAGGCGGAGGGGTCCCGCCCCGGGTCAGGGCACCTGCAAGGGGCCAGGGAAGCAGCGGCGGCCTCCGGTACCGGCCGGGCCGGGCCCTCGGGGCAGCGGCAGCTCCCGATCCGGCGCCGCGTTTTGCTCACGCAGCAAGTGCCGGCCCCGCCGGTGGAGGGAGGGAAGAAGGAGGGAGGGACGGGGCGGTGGAAGGAAGGAGGAGCCGGCTCTTTGCGGGCGGCTCGGGGAGGCAGGGCCGCTCTCCGCCCCTCAGCTGGGAGCCCTCAGCGAGCTGGTGCAAACTTCAGAGCCGAGCCGGATCGGCGCGGAGCCGGGCATGGGGTAGCCGCTCCGCCCTGTTGCGCTTCCCCACCATGTAGGCGAGCCCCCGGGCGCTGCGCGCATCGCTCCGCGCCGCCTGCAGCCGCATTCGCACCGGGCCGG
>JANZLQ010000001.1:23756016-23782755 GCA_026212715.1 Elanus axillaris | reverse complement strand
GGCGGACCCCCGCCCGCCGGCGCTCGTAAGACCCGCCGCGGCCCCGGCCCGGCCGGCGGCAGCCGGCGAAGCGAGAAGGTGACGGTGCTGCCTGACCGCCGACCGCTCCGCATCCGCTCCCGGCTCCTGGTCTGCTCCAGGGATCCCGGCTCCTTCCCCTCTTGCCCGCCGCGCCCCTCCTGGCACCCGGGACCCGCCGCCCGCCCCGGCCCGGCCCGGCGTCCCCTTGTCGGCGTGAAGAGCAAAGCGGGACGGAGGCAGCGGCTGGAGGAGGAGGAGGAGGAGGAAGGCGGCGGCTGCCGCGCTGCTGCCGCTTTGCCCCCTCCTCTTCGGGCCCTTCAGCCCCTCTCCGCGGGAAGGGGCCGGGGCCTCACCCCGCCGGGACGGGACGGGACGGGACGGGACGGGGGGCGCGCAGGGCTCCTGCCCCGCGTTTGCCCGGCTCCGGCAATCGTACGTCAGCCCGGGTACGAGGGTCACGGCAGCACCTCCCGCTGCCTCCTCCCGCCGCTGCCCGCTTCCCGGCTGCCTGGCAGGGCAGCGCTCCCGCCTGCCGGCAAGCTGGGCCTCGGCGGGGAAGGGAAACCGGGCCCGCCCGCGCCCGCCCGGCTGGCAGGGTGCAGGCGGCTGCGCCACCACCTCCCCGGCCCGGGCTCCCGGCCGGCTCCCGGCTCCGCCTCGGAGCCGCAGGAGATGTTTCACCAACCACCACCTTCCTCCCGAGCGGGCGGCAGGCCTTGGAGCGCGGCGGGAAGGAACGAAGCCGCCGCTTTGGCGAGACCCCGGCCGGGCAGAGGTCCCTTCCCAGCGCTCGGGGAAACACGGGCTCCTGCCGGAGCTACCGCCGTGATCGCGCTCAGCGGCCTGACGTAAGGAACTTGAATCCGTGCTCTAGCAAACACCTAAATTGCCAGCCCGGTTTCCAGCAGCTTCCACTGCTCCTGAAGCTCACGGCACGTCCAGGGCACGCAGGGGAACAGACCTGCTTCAGAAGCCAGATCTGGGGGTCACAGGCCGCACCCCGCCATTGGCAGCGCCCTTATTCTGGCGGAGGAGGAAGGCTGCTCCCAAGCCCTTGCCCAGGAGCTCCTTGCTCCGCCTCGGTGGATGGGGATGGAAGGGCAATTTGCAGCAAAGTACTCGCATCCACCGCTGGATCTGCCAGTCAAGATGTACCCACAGCACATCACAAACAGGGACAGCTCACATTCAGACCTGGTGCTGGGGAACACCAGCACCCAAAATCTCATGCACTCAAAATGCCTCTAACTGCATCCAGAGCCCAGAAAGCAAAGACTTGAAGCATGACTTAGCTCCTGCCTTCCTCCCAGAGGTAAAATCTGGCTTGCCTATCACTCTGTGGCCAGTGGCTCTGGGTGGAGCACCGACTGCTGCTGCTACCACACACCAAAGTCCCCAGGGATTTTAAGGCCAGAGACCTCATTACTGCCTCCGAAATCCTCTGTGTCTACAAGTCCACCCAGCCTAGGCGTGCCTATCATTTGGCACCAACAACCTTGATGTTTAACAACTTTTTTAAAAAAAGAAAAAAAAAAAAAAGCTTAAGTCCCTATACCTCTCTGCTTTACGCTCGAAGTTCTGCCTGTAATAAAGCTATAAGGAAAAGAATTGCAAGTCACATGTTCCTTTGGAACACAGTGGCATATCCCTGTAGCAGGAGTCATAACTTTTAATTCTCCCCAACAATGAGTTTCTGTGAACTAGCAGCCCAGCAGAAAGCAATCACAGACAGTTTCATTATGGCTTTCAGTTGATTATCCAAATTATAGCTGTGAGCAGAGGGCAGCCTTTTTATTATCATCATTGCTGTACAATTAGAAAATGCTGATGAAGCTCCACAAGAGAAGAAATTATCTTTTTTTGCTGGTATTTTTCATTTTTATAAGCGTTGCCTTGGGCAGGATCTTGGTTTGATTCGACACACAATGGGGAACAGGTACATAGGTGGGAAGGGAGATGATAAGAAGGGGAAAATGGGGCAGCTCTTCATTTCAGTTAATCTGTCAACTCTTGTAGCCTGATTCAGGTTTCACCACTCCTCCAGATGTATCTAATTCTTAGAGCCTGGCTGTAAATAATGCTGTATTTGCTACACTGGGGACACATAAAATCCAATTAAGAGCCAGGTAGACATCTGTTGGCTTGCTCTGTGCTTCTGTTTCCTTTTTGTTTTTTATGAATACGTAGCAGAGCAACCAGAACAGGATTAAATATGGTGTAAGTCGATAGGCTTGTTATTCATCTCTGCAGTACAGTATGAGAGTACGGTGCTTTATATGCATCCAGCACTATTAGTGACAGGAGCCGTGCCTGCACAAAACCTACTGTGCCAAACCCTGGAGACAAAAGAGAAAGCATTTCCTGCCCCTAAGAACTTGCTGCTGTTGTTGTTGTTGTTAAAAAACTCTACAAATTATTAGGAAATCACTTTACCTTTTATCTGTGTGCAGAGGTGCTCATGAAGCTCCAGCATGCTAGACAGCTCTGCTTGGGAGTCCGGGTAGTGCCTGCTCGTGGCTCCAGCCCAGAGGATATGGGCATGGGCTGAGAATACATGTGTCCTCACAGACATCCCTTCCACCCGTTGCGGCATTTTCAGCTGGGATGCAGCGGTTCCTGGCAGAAGCAGGAAGTAAAAAGGCAGAAAATATTTCTGTATTTGGTTCTTTCACTGCTGTATTGTCAGCCTACACTATTTACCTGGACAAACTGCCTTTGTGAAGGATACTGTGACTTTTCAAAGACTTTAGAAAAGGACTAAGTGAGCTTCCTTTGTAAAGACTAGCTATTGCCCTTGTCCTTTCCTTGTTAGAGAACAGACTTTTGCAAAGAGCTTTTCAGGCCAGGCTCTGGGCAGGGACAAAGCCAGGGAGCACTGATCTCTCTCTTGGCTTTGCCTATACTAAAGCAGGGCAGGAACCTCCTGCCCCTCTTGTTGTAGGACCAGCACGCTGTCCCTGGCCCTCGACCCTTCTTGCTTGGAGCAGCAAATCCCGGTTTTGTCTGCTCTGCTGACAAGTCTCCGGCTCCCAGGAAGGGAGCGGTGGGGGCCCAGCACAGGTGACTACGGGCTCCTGGTGCTGGTGGGCAGCCTGCCAGTCATCCCAGCTGGAGTCTGTGCTAGCTCAGGCACTGCTCGAATTAGCAGTGACCCCGACCCCTGATAACGAACTGCTTGAGCGAGGGTGTGCTGGGGACCACAGGGTGGCTTGCAGCAGCACAAGGCTGGCAAGGCTGTGCCGTACTGCCTGCCGCGGGTGCAGGGCCAGACAGCTGTCACGTTTGGCATCATGATGCAGCCCCCAGCCAGCTCCAGCACAGCAGACCCACCGCACGCTGGTACAAAAGGAGCTCGATGTTTCCCCTACACACAGGACATGGTTGCAGGCTGCAACAAAAGACAGGCGTGCTTCTGCTTCCACCCGTGGCAAGAGTTCTCGTTCCCACCTGAGAGCCGCAAGGCTGTGGGCTGCCAGCACTGCAAACCCCATCACCAAGATGGACCTTGCATAACTGGACCTGGAAGGGGGCTTCTAAATAAGAGACCAAGGTCCTTGCTGCCCTGCAGGCAGGAGGGACCTGGCAGGAAGGGAGCCCTTTGCGAGCAGGCAGAGCAGAATGTGAATCACTGCCAGCATTTGCAGAGGGATACTGGCACCCAAATCCTACCGAAGTGCAACAGCAGCAGGGGCAAACATTTTCTCATGTGCCCAAATGATTTAAAAGCTGTGGGCTGGGGACAGGAATTCAGATTTAAATCACTTGAATGCTTTTCACCATGGATGCCTTGTTGAAATTGCCTTGAAAACCCTAACCTACATCAATACTGGTTTTTTTTATATATATATATATATACCTGTACAATTACACACCTTAACATATTGCAGGAAAACAAAACCATGCCCAACTGTAACCATATTAAAAAAGCTACACGGAACTAGACAACTTCTGCGTAAATTAATGCAAAACTGGGTTTCTTATAGTAACACAGATTTTAGGAACACCTGACACAAGTGCTGCAGTTTGTAAAATGCTGCCAGAAGTTCAGGTAAGTAAGACTAAGGTAAAATCAGGAAGAGTGGCTGCATTTGAAACTCATCTTGCCACACTCAGTTATTACTTAATGATACTTGTACATATAAGTGCACATAAAAGGTACATAATTAGTTTCCATTGGTCTCCTCGGGGACTGGGACCCCTTTCTGAGAGGCACAGTTGGAACACCAAAGGGGTGTTCCTGTCCCAAGATGCCACCACCACAGCATGCAGAAGGCAGAAGCAGCATCAGGGCCATGGCCCAAAGGTGCAGGAGGATCGGTGGGGATGAGGAAGGGTCCCTGCCGTGCCACGGCCTGGCCACCAGCGCAACAGCCACGGCTGATCTTCAGGTCTCCTTGCTGTGATTCATGCAATGCCAAGATAAGGAGGAGGCAGTGAACTTCACATTTGATTTTCTTGGGGGCATATTGCAGCCTGAAACTTTTCAGATATGTAGTTTTTGAAACACATCACGTCGTGCTTTTTTCTTTTTTTTTTTTTTTTTTACATGGGCCCTTGAAAAGAAAACAGTCCCCATAGTGAAGTTGACATGATAAATTAGTATGGCCCTGGCAAAGCCCTCACTCTTCATTGGGCAAATACTTATTTACGGACTTTCAAATTGTGGCTTATGTAACAACAGGGTGAGTGACTTTCAAAAAACCTACCTATGTATTGACCTGATAGAGCCTAATGGGTCCTTCAGAGCAATTAGGATTTATTGTGTTAGCGTCTATTGTGTATAGAGACCATTTTAAAAACATGTGTTATTTACCCAGAAGGCAGTAATGGCTGTTTAAATACACAGTTAGATTGTTTCTGAAATGCTTGCTGCTCTATACATTGCAAAGAAGTTACTCCAAGTATTTTTCAGACCTAAATACTTTGCTCCACTAGGATTTCCAAGCAGGGTGATTGTACCGCACATACATTTGTATGCTTATAGCTGTAAGTGAATTGAGGTCTCAGGAAAGCTGCCAAATGAGCAACCTTGAAGCATGAAATCTGAGATATTTTTCTTGACCAAAGGGCCAGTGCTCACCACTCTAGTGGTCTGAGCAGCTCAGGCCATTTCCCAGCTGAGAGAGCAGGGCATTTCCCAAGGACCACCTGAGTTTTGCCTTGCCTGCTCTGAATGTCCAGCAAGGTGTTAAGGTGACCTTAACAGCTATGAAGCTGTGGTTTCACCCATGGCACATCTAACCCTCCCCGGGCATGTGAGGTGGGATCATCACCGCTTCCCTGTAACCTACTGGGGGCCAGCATGTAAAAATACAAGTGTTGGCTTCTGAACACTGGTGCAGATTGCTCCTCAGCAGGTGTGAAGGAGCACGGCTTCACGGCCCGGCAAAGATCGGCGCTGGCTTACACCAGCTTTGACTCTGACCACATGAGTAAAACAAACCCCCAGCTCATACATGGGAGCTATCAAATGCCTCTATGAAATAATAATGACTAATTACTGCTTGCTTTATCTTCAGACCAATGCTGTTTTGATCAACACCATCTTTAAATAGGTATTTCTTTTTTTCTGCCCTCTCCTTTGCTGTCAGAGACCTTCAGGGTCAAACTGCCCAAAGCAGTTCAGCTTTGGCACACTGTTTTCCCTTCCCTGCCTAGAGTCACAACCTTTGGAAACTTGTTTCTAAGTGCTTGTTTTACACGGAAATTAAAGTAACATCTGTTACAGTTGCAGTACTTTATTTCCAGGGACAAAAGTACTAAGCAGTTCTCTAATCCAGCAAAGAGAAAGAAAGGTTAGAGGAACCTCTGGCTGAAAATGTGGTAGCAAATACTTGGGCATCAGGATGCAAGTTTGTAATAACCAATGTGCAAAATCCTCTGGGGATAACACTCAAGCAGCCTGGACTGAAGCTGGCTGAGACTTGCAATTTCTGTTTTGTGGAAAATTCCAACATTAAAAAGCAATGTAAAATACACCAGCTTGTGCCAAAAAGGGGAAGCTGCCCATACTTCTGAGAAATCCTGCAGCATCAGGAAAAGCTAGAAGGTTTCCTGTTGCAATGTGGAGAAGTCCTAGAAGCCCCCTGCCAGAAGAGGCCTTGGGAGCACAGGACAGGGGAGGTCCTGGAGTGGGGGGCATGGAAATCCTGGGGTGCCAGAAGCTTGCTGGGAAATTGGGCAGAAATCAGCCAGGAATCAGCCCGGTGAGCACTTGTCCCTTAGGTCCTGCCTGGCTTTCAGAGAACATTGGTCAGTCAAAATAGAAATGTTTCCAAGAAACCTTCTGTCTATGCTGAACTGGCACTTTACAAAGAAACTGCTATCAGTATGAACATCTGCGGTTATGGGTGGTCTCTCCTGGCCTTAAAATTCTATGAATTGGTGGAAAACATACGATAACAACTGTTGCTGTAAAGAGCAACTTTAGTCTGTATTCAGAATAGTTCAAGTTCAGTCTGGCCTTTCCTGAAAATACTAAGTTTCATACAATCAAAATAGGTTTCAAACACAGAAGTTGCTTTGACTTCATTCCTTCACTAACCTCCAAGATGCCGTGATCAAGATTTTCCAGATGCAGTGATTCTGGACCCTCTTGAGGCAACCTTAAGGGATCTTTATTTCCAGAAATTGTTACAGACTTGTCTTCTGGAAGTTGGACTCCTTTATGACATGCCACATCACCAACTCAAGATCAGAGGCAATCAAAAAATCACACAACATTTGAAAGTTTTATCCTGTATGTGTACTCACTCATCTATAGTACCCTAGAAGGAGAAAGTTCATACACAATACAGACGTGCTGTGTTTTCAGGTTTTCAGGAACCAGTAAGTATCAAAGCCAGAGACCTCCTGAAACAGTGTCCTGTCCCTGACCTTTTAGGCATTCTTGCTAAGGCCAGGCACTTCAGATTCTCCATATCTGCTTTTGACATCCTTGAAGTGCTTGACACAGGGCTGGAGGAATATTTGGAGCTAAGGCTTAGTGAGTCATGTCATTCACACCAAATGAACCAAATTATGCTGAAATACAGATTTAAATCCCTGCATAATCAACATTCATTGGACACAAGTAAAAAGAGACAGAAACAGATGGAAAGGCAATTAGCACTAGCTGGAACTATACATGTTTTGATTACTTCCTTCTGCAAGTCATTCATGGGATAATGTAATACACAGGTCAAAGTGATTTTGGAAAGGGTGTTGCTAGCAAACTTCACGTTCAGGCGCTAGCTAAATGTGAAGACTTAACACGTGCAAGTGATCCACAGAGCTCAATCTTAAACAGCAACAGCTTTAGCAGTGACTGGTGTTACAGAATCGGAGCACGTCAAGAGATTTGCTGGGCAAAAGAAGGAATCCATTCTCTAAATCCTGTACCTCACTGGCATGTGCAGCACCATCAAGCACACAGTGATGTTATCCTGCTTGGGATATATCCTGGTGATGCAAGAAAGTGCTCTAAAATATTTTCAATCCTTTCACAAGTGCTAGCACAGTGTTGCCAAAAATCTTTGATGACCAGGTTCTGTAGTCCTCTTACAGGCTCTTTTTACCAGATGGATACAATCAAACTGATTTTATGTAAGCAACAAGCTCATAGAAAAAGTAGCACAACCACTGCAAAGATGGGGTTCGCACAGGTCAGCACCTTCCTTATGGTGTGAAAACAGTGGAGTAGCTTGGTTCAGCTTTTTGCTCAGAGGAGTCTGTCCAGCTGCAGCAGAATGCACTCTCTGTATGTATTTCCCTTACACTGGTGAAATTAACTGTTCCACCGCTTGGGACAAGGGAGCAGCTGAGCCCTTCTCCATGCCTCCCACAGGCTGGCACTGCCAGACCCCCAGCCATTACACTGTCACAAGGCAGACAGGACCCCACCGGGTGCACTTGAAGAAATTACTGTGCAAGCTTCCACCAGTTCATTATTTGCCCCTCACTGTGCTAGGTGCTGAAGGTACCTGCAGTACAGACAGCTCTCAGGCCGAGCAGCCAAGGAACACAAAAAACGGGAGAAAGGACAGGCAATTCTCCCTGCTTTTGCAGATAGAAAAGTTTTGTGATTTGCCCTTATGGCCACACAGAGCTGGGAAATCAACCCTTCAGTCCTGAGCTGGAAAAAGACCATTCTGGCTCCTGCTGCAGATGCCGTGCTCTGTTTCCATTCCACTAGAACACATTAGGCTGACAACCTCCAGTGCTACGCTGCAGGGATGCGAGGCTGTGTGTCCACTCAGTCAGGGCCAGACTGATTGTCCTGGAGACAAAATCCCTTTCTGGTAGCCGGGCACTCTGATGGGGAATGTGGCCAATTCCTTACCTGGGTTGGCCAGGCTGCATTCCGACAGGACTAAACATGTCTCTTTGGGGGAAGAAGGGAGAGGGCAAGGTGAGAAGACAGTGTAATCCTTTCAGCTGACTCTGCCAGGGATGTTGCTAATTAGCAGAGAGAGGACGTGTTGTGGCTGGTGAGAGACAGACACGTTCTGTGTTGCGAGACAGTGCCTTTAACCAGCTCTATCTGTGAGACACGTATGCTGTGAGCTCCCTGATTGTGTTTGCGTTGCGGGAGCCATCCCAGCAATGCCAGCCGAGCCCTTGATATCTGCTGTTCTGCCCTCAGCCTTGTGTGAAAGCCATGATGGGATTTCAGATGGACCAAAAGTCTTGTTTGTGAATCTTATTTTTGCTGTTCTAATACAATCAAACCTATTCTGTATAGACATCCAGCATGGCTATGGCTTCCAGGTCATGGAGAAAGATTGGTACTGGAGCAGCAACTACATTTCCTAAGCTTGCTTGGGTACCTTAGAGAAAAGAGTGCTGTACCTGTAGCTAACAGAGGAAATGAGGAGGCATTTTCAGTCTCTACGAGAAGAGAGACAGCAGTCCAGAACTGTAAGTGTGGGTGGGTGTGTGCCATGTATCACTTTCAAGCACCGCAGTTTGGAAACATTTCCAGCAGAGACTACTAAATTTGGTCAGTTGGTGTCTGGTCTAATTTATACTGAGCTGCATCCACAAGAGCCCAATTTAAGTTTGTGAGGTTGTGTGTGGTTGTGCTTGAGATCAGCACCTGTTCCAGCACCTCTGTATCCAAGGACAGCCAAAACGCACATCTATTAGCTGAGAAGAGCCAACAAACCACCAGGCCCCGCAGCTTTCTTCCATAGCTTTTATTTAGGTTCCCTGACAACATAAAAGGAACGATTAATAATTTTGTGTCTCTGTGTACTTTCTATTTGGGCTAAGATGTCCTGAATTTCTCGTCAGTACTTAAGCACATTTATGTGAGGTCAAGCCTGCCTTATGGATCTTTTAACTTGGCATATTCCTGAGACACAGCTAACTGTTGGGCACATAAGCTCCTGACTAAACCTAGTACAAGTAGTTCAAGAGATGAGCTGAGACTGGTAACAGCAACAAACTGATCTCTGCAGAAGTAGAGATTAAACATATTCAGCTGCATGCTAATGCAACTACCTAAGACAAGCCCAAGCTGTGCTGGGCCAAAACATGCTTTAAGAAATTCTGTATGTACTAATGAGGGTCTTAGCGTGACTGAGAACTGGCACAGAAACAAGGGGAAAGGGGTGGACGCAAGTGATATTTGCACTGCGCAGACTTTCATGGAGAAGGGAGGGCAGGTCTTCAGCCTGAGCAGATTCCTCACCACTACTAAGCTGACAGAGTTGTTATCGGGCCTTTCCTTAAATAGACTGTAAAAACCTGTACAGGTGATTATTTTATGAGCAAAGAGGGAAACAATGGAAGCAGAAGAGAACAACAGCAGTGACCTCCAAGGCTCTGCTGGGGGAAGAGGGACAGGCCACAGACAAACACAGCCCAACCGCAAAGTGTGTTGTGCCAGGCTGCAAAAAGGGACGGGGCTGCTTAAAAGTCCTTGACGCGGGCACAGTGCTGACCCCAAAACCATACCCGTGCCCTGCTCTGGCTGCTAAGTACCGCCTGTAATTTGCTACATGTTTTGGAGAATTAAATCCAATTTACCTGCCACAAAGAAGAGCCAGATGAGGCCTCCCCAGAGCATGGTGGGTAAAGGAGGGCTGCCAATTCCCATCCCAGAGCTGCCCCTCTCCTGGTCGGATCCAGAGGGAAGGGGGAAGGGGCAGCGGTGGCAGTAAGTGCAGGAACAATTCACTGGAGAGCCACGGCGCTCTTTGCAGTTTGCCCACTAATTACTATTAAGCCCTGGTTCCTTTTTGTGTTCCAAGGGGCCGACTTCAATGTGGCACTGCTTCTTGGGCCTTTCATGCGGCTGGGCTAACCCCTGAATAGCAGACTTCGCCCCCCTCCCCGCCCTTGCTACCTCTCTCTCCCTCCCTCCCTTTTTCTTTCCCTCTTTTGCTTTTCTGATAGTATTTTCTGTCCATGTTGTGTAAGGCCCTAAATGAATCTTGACTGCCCCTACAGCCGACTGGAGACGCACAAAAGCGGCCCATTCCAGTGGCCACAGCGCCATTGTGTGCCCTAACAATGCACTAATTGGCGGTGACAATTGTGCGGCTGGGGGGGAAGAGGGGGCCGTGGGGGTGGACATGGGGCTTTTCCAATCAGTGAGGCCGGTCAATAAAAAGAAGAGCAGTGTGAGGAGCAAGAACATGCTCTGGTCTGCGTCTCTCCCGCGTGCACATCCCTGCCAGTCCCGAGCAGTTTGCTCCAAGGTTCCCCTCAAATTCTTCTAGAGAAGAGTAGAGCGACTAATTTTAATGGGTGGCTATGCAGAGCAAGAGATGTGCAAACTAAAAGGGTCATCTCAATCTCCCAGGCTCTCACCATCCCAGAGGCTGAAGAGCTCATGTGATGAGGACACCACTGAGATATTCATGGGAAAAGATCGCACACAAAGCCAAGGGGATGCTGGTGCTGCAGCACTCTGCTCTGGGTACACACGCGAGACAGAGCGCTCACCTCTTACTGAACCCAGCTTAAAGTACCCTTTTTTTGCACAGACAGTGGGGTGAAATGACGGGGTGTCCTACAATGCTCTGCTGGGGTAGGTGGTGGTTCCTGTGGAGCAGGAGCCTGCAGTGCTGTTGGGAGTAGGGGAATGCACCCGGGCCACAGCTCCAGCACCAGCTGAGCTGATGACCGGAGGAATGAAAGGGACATCAGGTGCCATGGGACTGAGGCTGGTTACTGCCACTGTGACACCTCCGAGGACTCAAAAGGAGTGACCAACACAGTCTCACACCAAGATTCAGATGGAGTGAGCCCAGGGACTCTGAGGGCTGCCCCAGTGTGAAGTCAGCCCTGGAGCTTGGAGGCTGGTGTATCTCACTAGCAAGGGACAGATTTCAGCTCTACTCATTAGCTTTTAAGATAAAATCTAGGACGGGAAATGGTGTGGGCAATGCTTCTCAGAAAGAAGTATGGAAGGCTCATCCAGTTGCCTAGGTTCAAAATTAATTCAGACAGTTGAGAGATGTAGGTTCAGATGCTTAAGCGCTCAACACCTACCCACCTGTTTTCCAAACAGCCCATATAAGCCCCCTCAGAGAACAGTGAAGCACAGCAGGTGTGGAGCACTCTGATTCCTGACAAGGAAAGCAAGGCAAGCCAGGCTGGCAGCAACACTCAGGTTTATGAAGGGCTCCGAAATGTCCCTTCTCAAGAGAGATGCTTCTCTTTTTTGAAGCTGGCTGATTTTTGAGAAGCATTGTCCAGAGCAAGGTCAGGAAGCAGGTAACTCACCCCTTGCAGGACTGCTGTGGGACTGCTATGGCAGGGAACACTTCTCCTAAATGCTTTGATGGAAAAGAATTACCTCCTGCATCTGGAAAGAAGCAGGAAAACACCTTCCCATGCAGTGGCATCTAACCAGGGAACAACTACAGAGGAACCACCTCTAGTGGAAGAATAATACTTTCTGCGGCAAGAATAACAGGTCCCATGTATTGGCATGTCTTGGAGAAGAAATCTTCCTATAAGCTCATGAAGAGCAGAGACAATGAGCAGGGAGGACGAACTGGAGCCACAGACCCATGGACAGGCAGGCACTCTGCCTGGATCTAAACTCCCTGGTGCTCTGACTGATTGGGACTGGCATTTCAGTTTGGTCCACTACATATAAACACTGAGCTCAGCTGCAAAGTCTGATCCTGCAGCCAAAATGTTGAGGGGAAGCCTACTGTGACCCCAATGTGAGAAGCAGAGCTGCCATAGCCTAGAGCTGAAAGTGTGCTGAGTTCAGGGTATGCTGTGTAGAAACTGTGGGACACTGGACTCTTGCCCTTTTTACCTCATGTCCACCATAAGCACAGTGTTTTTCTTAATGTCATCTCTCAGCTTTTATGGGTCCTTGTCAGCATTTCTGTGAAACACCAGAGAAAATTCAGTTCAGATACATCCCTGCTCCCGGGGAGGAACCCTCATCTCTCTCCACTGATTGCAAGGTGGACTTGTCAGCTGCGTTTGGCTCCTAAAATCTGGTGGTGGTAATATCCTCCCTGAGAGAAAATCACTCGTTACCTGCTCTAAACATAGTAAACGTGCAGCTTCTGCTCGTCCTCCCCTAGCAGGCCTCCACGCAGCTCCTGCCGACAGCTATGGAAACATTCCCATGGATTACCACGGGTGCTGGAGGAGGGCCTTATATAGTGAGACTTCTCTGCCTCCCCTTTGCCCTAAGCCCTTCACAGAAGTACTTTATTGTTTTACGACAGCGCAGTAACACTTGACATAAATCTCTAAGCACAGCTAACAATGTCAATACTGTGTAAATACCTACAGTAGAGACCCATATTTTATTATGCTTTCGCCCTCTTTTACTTGTTATCACCTAGGGTTAACTCTGTGCCAGGTGCACATGCATTTTACAAGGAATCTGCCCATTTTACACAGTGCTACAGCTCATGTCTCTAAGCACCAAGAGCCCAGCTCTGGTTCTTTCACAAACTGCAGCCTTCAGTCAGAAGAGCTTGTATCTGCTTAAAGGATTGATCATGCTGTCTGTTAAACCAGAGATGAGTGTTCTTCAGAAGTGCAGAGTCCAAGCCAGAACAGGACATTTTGCAATATGTACACAACAAACAATATCCACCAGTGTCACAAGCAATTGTGTGCCAACATCTGATGACAGAATGGTGCTGGGGTCTCAGTTTTTCCACCCTAATCTTGCTCCCGTGGCAGTCTGTACCCCCTGCTCTCAGAAATCAGTGGGATTCAGTGGAGAGACACTCATCAAATTTCATGACTTAGTCGCTGCAACTTCACGTATCTGCCTACAGTGTCAGTCACAAATGAGATTAATTTATAATCTTTAGTGATATGAAAGCACTTTGGACTGAACTGCTCCATGCACACTGATTACATCTGTTGCTTTCTTACACAGATTCAGCAACTTGTGCTTTCTTATTTTTAAACAATACTTAACTTTACTAACGATTCCTTCTTATTCACCTGTAAATACATCATATTGTACCTATATGATAAACACCTGGGAACTTTCAAGTCAATGAAAGCTCAGCCCTTAATACAAGCTCTTATCTGACTTCTCTAGCTTTCCAGATGAGGCTCACAATTTTTTAATATCTGAGGCTAATGCCTTGAACTCAATTATAGAAAATCAAAAGTCACTTACTATAAACAGCAGACTGAATTTTTAACATGTTTACAGCCTCAATGCCAAGTTTTATATTTGTCTATGCCTAAAATGATTGGAATTTACTCCTGCTTGCCTTGGAGACTTTGGTTTTACTTGTGACACCTGATTATCTGAGATGCTTTTCACCACCTTCTCATAATGGTAATACTCAGGCCTCTAGATGGGACCACTATTTTGGAGAGTATTTAGTTAAACAAGAACTACTTTAAAAAGACAGTCCAGAGCTATGTCTGCACACTCCCAGAATATTTTCATCTGCCCTCAGCACGCCTTTCACTGAAAAGGTATGGAAGGTCCCTCTCCGTCCCTAAGGAAAGAAGGAGGAAGCTAGCTCCATTTGGGTTAATCTATTACTGTACTATAATTGGGACTGAAAGAAAAAAAAATTCTTTCCTTGAGCCTGGTGCACAGTGCTGGACAAGGAGCTTGTACCATTTCAGTTATTTTAGACAGTGTCCTCAGGACTTCATAAACTTGTGGACACCCTCACTTACTCCCAGAAGAAGAGCTGCATTCCAGTTACGCCACCTTTTAGAAAACCAGTCAACTTCCCATATGAAACCAAATATTGTTAATTTTGCTTTAAAAGCTAGAAGGGTAACTTTTTAAAAATGAACTGTCCTGACCTTTAAGAGAAGAGCTGGAGCTTGGCTAGGCATACTCAGGTGATAATGAACCATAATGCCACTCATGGGTCTTGGCCATAGGAGATGATCAACTCTCCTGGCTCAACTTATTGTAAAGCATTTAACATGCAACAAGAACATGAAAGTACAAAATCCAAAAGACTGGCTGTTGGACCTAAGGGGTTTTAAGATTTGCCCATGATCTAACATTCCCAAACACATAAACTCATACGGTTATAAAACACTGCCTTGTCCCACCAGCATGAGGAGTATCAACCATGAAGAGAACAAGGTGGGTGGATACTCTCTGGATGCCAGTCTGTCGCCCTTGGCCAGCATCAGAAACAAATGCCATTTTGCTACTGTTTCCCAAGGGACCTGGAGGGGATGCTGCAATTCACAATCTGACTGGTATTTTCTGTGACCTGCTACGCTAAAGGCTAGCTGAGAAATTAACACAAATGGTTAACAGAACAACCCAAAGCACATGGCTTTTGGGGGTGTGCGTGCAGGAGTTAAGAACAGGGCTGCCAATGTAAGGTTTTATTAGCAGAGGTACACTTCACTGGATGGCACAGCTTTCACATAATGACAATGTACAACAGGGAGAAAAATCCCACCACCTTAGCTCCTGACTGAAATCCAAAAGAAATGTTGCTTGAAACTCCAGCCCCAAGTTGCCCATGACAGCTATTGCAGTATGTCCCTTCAGCAGCTCATTCCAGTGACGGTTCATACACTGTAACAGAGCATAACAGGGAGGCTGGGAAGGGGCAAGGAGGAGAGACAAACCTGTGTAAATACAGCCACAGGAGGACAGAAAAAAAAACCAACCAAAATGCTCCTCCCAGGTCTCCCTAGACGCCACAGTCTCCGCTCTGTGTTGATGCTTTTTCCCACCATCTCTTACAGGGTGAAATGAGGAGGGGAGGTGGCAGTGAAAGGGGAAGGAGACATCATAACAGAATTTGCTCACCTTGTAAAGCAAATAAGGAGGAAGAGAAGGTCTTGCACATGGTTTTCTCATGCAGCTTGTGTGGTCCTGGTCAAACATTAACTCCATGCTTGTAGCTGATTTCATCACAGGGATGAAGTCCAAAGGTTCCTGTAGAAGAGAGGATTGACATTCCTGGTGGACTTCTGGTCTTTTTGAGGAGGGGCAGGAGGACAGTGAGGGAGGTGATATATCCTTCTCTTTGAAGGCCACGAGAGCATGGGCCTAGGTGTGGATTTCTCTGGGGGCCCTAAGGCAAGGGGTTTAGGCCATGAGCGCCACCACAGCTCCGCACTGCAATCCTTACAGTCACCAAATCCACAGCTCCAGGGAGATGCAGAAGCTCCTCAGCTGGTGCACTGGAAGAAGTAGCCCAGAAGAGCAGGAATCATGCCTGTTGCTGCATCCATCAGTTGGAGAGCCCTTACAATGTGGGCAAAATCCTGCTTTTCCAGCCCCTCAGTGGACCCTTCAGTCCAGCTGGGAGGTGCCTCCCTTACTTAGGACTCAAGGCCCTGAGCTTGGACCCTTCTGGCAGAGGTCCATGTGACAGGCACACAGTGGGGAGCTGCCTCCCTGTGCCTCCTGCACGCCTCCCAGGAGCTCCATACCCAAAGGTGCCTGACAACAACAGCTCCTAGTAAGCTCCCCTGGGAGCTGTTGGGGGTCAGCACCACTAAAAATCCAGGTATTTGTGGCTTCCAAAAAACACATAAGAGATTCAAATGGGAATCCAAACCCACAAAGCCTGATGCAGTCATTGACAGTACTTCCAGAGATGATCTGGCTCAGACTCAGGAACAGTAAATAACATAATTTGCTCAGATTTGGAAGACTTTCACCAGCAGATTAGCATTTTTAAGGAAACTAGCACTCTTTCAAAGCTTGTCCTACCCATGGTGCAGTACCCACCAGAAGGTAAATTAAAAAGGACGAATAACTTTTTTTTAGTGTTTATTGAGACTTGCCTTTATACACAAGGGACTGGTGCTCTGATGCTGTCACAAGTGAACCCAAATAAACCCTGCTCAAGTGTCAACAAGCAATTCAACTCACTGAATTTAAATTATAACATTATTACACATCAATAATAAATTAAGACTATTGCCTAGTAGTTGCAGATAATTTAAAAAAAATCCTTGTCAAAAGTAAAAAAAAAAAATGCAAACACAAGAACAATGAAACACAAATAATAATGTTGCCAATAAGTTAACAGAGTAACACACACACGTAATGGTTTTCCAAAAACTCAGGGTGCGCTGCCAGCTATGCTAAAATCTATTGCAAGTGCTGCAGGTGAGCTGGTGCTCCGGTGGGAAGGAAAGCCCAGGCTGCCAGGGACAGCATCAGCCACTGCGCTCTGCTACTCACACCTGGCTTCCCCCAGCTTCTAACTGCCTCAACTGAACTAAAGTTGATTCGGAAGCTGCCTTTATCACTTAAAACCCTTCAAACACACGTTTTGCTCATGAATTCTTACTTTTGCTTAGCTCAAGTATAGAAGGAACTGGTATAAGCTAACCTGGTATCACAGGTATCAATGCCATTAAAAATCAGTCTGAAAGCACACTTTAGTTTAAGCAAGATCGACTTTGTAGACAAGTGCATAAGCAAAACTGAAACAAATCCTTTTTCCTATATAAAATAAACAATGCTGTATATTCAAGGATTTATATTGGTTTAACGCATGGACGAGACACGAATAAATAAAAAATTGAGCCACTGACACTTGTGCACACAGACGAGGCCTAATACACTTTGGTCCTAGACAGCCGATAGCTTTCCAGGCCTGGATTTCTCTGACGCTGCCCACAAGTGGCATCTTTGTCATTTGGATTAATGGCCACTCTAAGGAATTGGGATGAAATTGGCATTTTAAGATATCACCCAAACCAGTGTGTGCACATCAGGGTTTTCAAGTAAAGAAGGACTTTGCACGTTATCATCCAGGCTGTCTCCTCACTACACTGCTAAAATGCAGTGACAGCACTGCCATTGTCAAATGGGATTCCTGCTACTGGTGTCAAATGTGGACATAAAAAATCACAGCCAGTGTGGACGCATGCCCAGGGCTGATACATGCTGGAAGAGTTAGCCACATACTTTAGCAAATAATACTAAAATTTAAGCGGGTTAACCCTCTCTCTAAGGTAATGCCAACCAAGCCCTCACTGGGTTAGCCTTCAGGGAAGCAGGCTGCATTAAAAGCTTTGAGGAAATGCCTTCACTCCCACAGCACCAGACCCAGCTGTGCACGTGGGTAGGGAGCACCGTATGGGAGTCCCTTGCCACATGGCGTGGGCTGGCCAGTGGTTCTAGGAGGAGGAAAATTTGCATGTGACCTGATACTGTTTTAATGTCCAGTGCTTCCCATTATTATATATATGCACAGCTCCTGAAGGTCTTGCGTAAGCGCAACCGCACTTCTGACTGAAGAAAAGCCCAGCTAGTCTCCAAAATATAGGTAATAAAAGTCAGTGCCATCTCCATGCTATCTTTTCTCATGTTTCCCTCTCAAAGCACAGACAGTAAGCAAATTTTATGGTCACTACTCCTAGCAAGATGTAAACCACCATGAGCAAGGGTTTCGAGCTCTAATGCCAAACACGCTGCATCATGGCAGAGCATTCCTGACAAAATTCTTCACTTTTGAAAATTTAAGGCACCAAATTGAGCAAAAGTGAGGGGTTTCCATGCAGCCTGGTGTCTTCAGAGCTGGTATATGCACCCTGTAGAGCTCACTTCATGAGGGCAGAACAAGCAAACTCATTTACTCAGCTGCCCCTGCAAAAGAGCATGCACAGCCATGGGCATGTTTCAATTTAAGCCTAAAGTTAATCAAATAGCAGATTCAGTCAGAAGTCCAAAACAGGAAGATAGACAGTAATATACAGTACTGTAAGGCACTCCTACTGGGAAGGGAAAATTGGAAGGCAAATTACGATGAAGAGAATGATCAGGCTCGACTAGCTCAAAAGCAACACAATGAGCTGTGAAGCTCAAAGTCTGGCTGTAGGCTCAGCTCTATGAGCAAAGACAGGGACAGAGACAGTGAAAGAAAGAGGGGGGACTGGCTTGCAGTTGAGCAGCAGAAAAAAAGAGAGAAGATTATGATGATTATTCGATTACATTTCTTTTATACAGATCAACAGTTGGCTGCAATCCAGGCCGTGACCTTGGAAAGCCCAGGAAACCCAGCAGCTTCCATTGCTACAGGAAAAAGCAAAATAGAGCCATGCAGCTTCCCCATTTCATTGTAAACAGACACCCTCTGCTTTTTTTTTTTTTTTTTTTAAAGTCTTTCAGGACATTATCATTAATCCATTATAACACAAACAGTATCCTGATATTAAGAGAAGCCTGGACAAGAGGAGCTCTAGAGGTACCCTGATGATTCACTCCTAACAGGGCCATCATTGCCTGGGAAGTGTTGTGAAAAACTCAAGTTCCTCACCAAAAAGTACCTTCTCTCACTTACCTAGGAAACCTTCACAACTGCCAATTCCTATCATCCCAGCAATGAGTTCATACTGGTATGTGCCAGCCAGGATATCGTGTCACATCACAAAACCATCATTTTTCATCACCCAAGACAGACCAAAAAAAGCGCCACAGAATGAGTTCTGCGTAAGAGATCCAAATTTCTCTTTTTATAGGTTGATAATATTAAAAAAAAGCTATGGTTTGCATCCCCTAGCTAGGCCCTTTGTCTCATTAAAGGAGAGCTAGAGGGTCAGGGTAAAGAGGAAAAGAGACTTGAATAAAGATCGCTACAGTGTACTAGATTAAAACAATCCCAGACTAACTAAACTGAGATGAGAAGTTTCTAAGTAGTTGTAGAGTGTCAAGCTATAGTCCATTGCAGTGAAGCACCCTATTTCTACCCTGATTACAAGTTCTGTACAAGCAAAAGTAGTAACTGGATGTACAGATCAATTCCTCCTCTATCACCTATGAAAGCCCCTTCTCTGTGAAGGAGACAAACAGCACATATTTTATTCTTGATTCATAATGAAATGCTATTATTCAAATTTATTTCATGTATGGGCAGGACAAGTCTAGAAGTACTAATACTTAATTTCACCTGTGTGTGGCAGGGGAGAGAGCTGTATGATCTGGTAAGACCCCAGGCACTTTTTCCAGCTCATGCCCACCCAGAGGACTGCAAAGCAGAGCCAAGTGCAGGCTATGGGCTGCAGAATGAGAAGAGTAGCAGTGGGGACCAGCATGCAGCACTGTTAGTAGAGCAGAGACAACCGCACAAAGGGTACAGTATTGTCTGAAACCCAAACCACCTAGAGAACCCCAGGCTGTCTCCTAGCAGATGGCTCTTGCAGGAAAACTGTCCTTTTAGAGTTGGGTCTTTTGAGAGTTAGCAATGTGAACAGTAGTTTCAGTTTATTCTTTTGCCTTGCAGTCTTGAAAAATGAATAGGGCTTGTTCCTACTGCACTGGCACTTTCTGAGGGCAGGATCAAGCCTTTCGTTATGCTTACGAAGGGCAGTGACAGAAGACTTTATCCTACCCATTCATATGGAATTACTTTTTTTTGATAGGAGCTAGGCATCCTTGAGAGGAAAGCATCTTCCACATTACAGTCTGTTCTTATAGGTACGATGAGAAGCTATACTACTTTTGCAAAGTAGAAGTTAACATCTATCCATTTTAGGAACTGGCTTGTTTACAACAACATTGGATTTTAAAGAAATAAATCTGTATTGTACACTATCCTTTTACATAAAGCTTTGGGTGCTGCCAGCATATCTTAACAACACACTTTTGCTCTTTACCCATAGTAATGGCAGTGGTTCCAGACCCATGACTGATTCCAGTGGTTTTGCCGACATCATACTCTTTTTTTCTGTAAATTTCCATTAGCAAAGAAACTGTTCTGTAGTATCTGTACAAACCCAGAGTAACTCCAACACTGTCTATGTTGTTATTGCAGAATTCAACTACAATATCTAACCACCCACACGACTGGTACTTTGGAGATTAGAGCATCTGTCAAAGTAACTAATAGTTTGCAATGTCTGAACCTTGATTCCTTGACTCCATAGGGTTTTTGACAGTGCACGCAGGCAGCCTTCTCTAAACCAAGCTGGACGTGAACCACTGCTGTAAGGTATCTTAAATACCAGAGCATGATGATATGAAAAACACCACCTTTTCTTCTTTAATGATCCGCCATTATATCTAGAGCTAATTCAAAATAGTACTTGCTAGATTCTGACAGTTTCAGAGCTACTGGCTTTGCCACAGGACTAGTTGTAGTGACACATGCTGAAAAACACGGGAGCATACTGTTTATTCAGCCAGTACCACTGCAGTTCCTGTTTGCATGACTAATTCCACAATACTTCCCCAGTGTTTGCATTTGTGAACACGCAGGGAATACTTCATGTGGGAATGGACTTATAAGGAACATTTTATCTTTAAGGATGATAGCCAAAAGCAACTCAATTCACATGAGGAACAGTGAGCTGAGACTGAGACATTGCTGTGTAGGGGAAGTATTAATTTTAGTGACAAAGGTGCATGATTCACCAGGTTTATTAAATATGGGATTCCTTATACTGCTTTGCTAAGAACATGGAAAAACTCTCACTTCCTTCCAAAGAATTCCACTGAGAGAAGGACTTCTGGAAAAGAAAGGCACTGGTTGTCTAATGTATACAGATATAAACATGCTTGTATATATATAGTAGTTGCACTCAAATTTGAGAAAGCTCAGATTCAGCTACTGCCTTTGACTGGAGGCTGGAAAAGGAAACCACTTATACTCCAGTACAAGGCAATTCATTGTAGCATTCTACCTTTTAAGGTAAGCATGATCTACCCTGTTTTTTTATTTAAAATACTTGAGCAATTAGCAAGGTGCTTCAATGATCAAGACTGCTTTCTGCCGTGAATACAACAGCCTACAGACTATATAGGAAGCAAAGATCAGTATTCTGCACTTTCACAAACCTGTGTGAGAGGAAAGGAAAAACACACAGGCACGTGACTGGCTTTTTTCTCTTGAAACCATATTTGCTTTCTGTATACAGATGTGTGTGTGTATATATGTGAACGCTTTCATATCTATGTAATACACATATTACTGCAGGGTCTGGAGAAAGAGTTAAGAATGTGGACTGGAGGGAGGATGATCTCTAAGTGCTCACTGGAGGTGAAGCAAAGAATTAAACATACTGCCAGTCATGACACACATCTCCCCAATTAAATCCATCATGTACTCCCCTTTCACAATATATATAATTCACTGTGTTTAATACTTCCCTGTGTTCCAGGTATGTGGAGCAGAACCATACCTTGAGGAACTTCACTCTCCACCACCGAAGTCACTACAGAAGTACAAAATCCCTTAGAGCTCGCAGAGAACACAGGACACAAGTTGCACACGAACACAGCAAACTAGTGTTTCACAATTTTGGAGGTATTTTCTAACTAATGTGGGCAAGACCACTTTCCTGACTATCAGTCTAACAGGTTCAGGTTAGTTAGAGACACATTTGAAGTAAACTTCATGAAATAAAAACAAAACCACTGTGGACACTCAAAATGTCTTAAAATGTGAGACTAGCAGGAGGTCAGAACCAACATCATGTTACTGGAGATGAGGACGTGGCCTCACATAGATCAACAATAACCAGTGTAAAACTCAATGGACTTCAGTGACAGAGCTTGACCAATATACTCAGCCTGAAGAAAAAGTGGCAAGTCCCCTGCTTATCTGCACATGGAATAGTTCACCGGGGTGGTTATAAATATATAAATATAGCTGAAGGAATCATTCTGTATCTTATGTTTGCAAGCACCCCAGATAAGTTTTGATGGGAGATACTTTTCTTTCCTCAGGGAGGAGTGACATGTAAATGCACTGATCCTTTAAAACTAGCTCCCCTGGTGACATGAGAAAATGGAACCACAGGTCCACATCAGAAGGAGCAGGTGGGTTTAAAATCATTCCTGTCCTATTGGGTTCTGTGAAACACCTCACCAGAACCTCTGCCAAGGCTTATAATAAATAAATAATACACATAAATAAGTAGATGATTCATCAGTTCTAAATGAACAACGTAAAAACTAATGTGGTCATGGCAGCATTGCCTTGAGGAAAAGTCTTCTCCAGAGGCGGAAAAGAAAAAGTTGGGTGCTTAATTAGCTAGACCTAAAGCATTTCAAGTAAACCACATTTTGTATGAGAGCTAGTGGCTGGACTTCAATGCAAAATGCAGTTTAGCCATTGGTATTTTAAAGCCAACAAGGCTTTATGGCCACTTTGGCAGCTGCTATTCACAGATGAAGAAGGTCAGATATTATTTTGCAAAAAGATTTCTGCCTGGCTAAGCTGAGAAGTTGCTTGAGCTGGCAGCTGGGAAAGGGATTCTCTTCAGGCTGGCCACTGCCTTAAGGAACTCATGTGTTCTGATATGACAACTCAAACATGTTGCACGACTCTTCGAAGTTCTCATCCATATTCAGCTGCCTCCAGAAGGATTTCTGCTTCTTCTGCAATTCTTTACGCACACACCTGGGGCATGGTACAGCCTTCACTTTGCACTCAGAGTGGAAAACAGCACCACAGCTTTCACACCTGCAAACACAAATTAGTGTCAAAATTGAATGACAATATAGGACCAGAGCATGCAATGGACTTCACATGGATTGTGGTCAGTAGACATTCCTTCAAACAGTTCTGGTAGCTCAAAGAGCACTATGTTTCAAAAGAGTGGAGTTGTAAAAGACACTGGCTTGCCTACACCTCTGCTGGTGTAAAGCTACTCAGGATCACTAAAATAAGTTGACTTGCATCCATTTGCAGTTGCTGAGAATCTGTCCCAGCACTTCTGCTTCACAGACAGAAATTTTCAGAAGGATTAATACTTATCTTCTTATTAACTAGCATTCAGTCTATCCCAGAATAGACATCAACTTTGTTTTATGAAATACAAGTTTGCTGCTTTGGTTTGTAAATGAAGAGTAACAATATTAATTTCCATTAAGATATATTTCACCATTTGCAACAGCCAAGATATGACATTTTCCTCATTGAAGTTCCAGTGGTCAGCTGTTCTGGAAAGAGTAAAGTACTCCAACAGCAGGAGAAGTCGTCATTCCACAAAGTAAAAAATTAAACAGGGGTAGGTGATATTTTCTGCTCTGTGTCCTGTGGAAGATCAGACTAGATCAACACAATTATAGCTTCTGGCATTCAAAGCTGTGCTATTCTGTTCTCAAATGTGATATTATGACTTCAAACAAATCAACCGCTCAGACAATATGACTGGATTACTTTTGGGGCACTCTGAGGCAATGGAGGTAATGTCACAGCAGATAAAACCCCAGTTCCAGATGGCTGTGGAACAATGAAACATCTGGTGATCATGGAGTGGGCTACAACTAAACAGTTGAATATTCTCACCCTTTCAATGCAAATAACTATCTGTAGTGATGAGTGAAGTCACTACAGCTTTGTAATCAAATGAAAAAAATAAAAGGATGACAGTGTCAGAGGTACAAAGTCTTAGATTCCAGTTGGATAATCAAATAATGAAAGCAAGAAAACATCAAACTGGGTGCTGGTCACCCTGGTGATTCTGTGGAAAGTCTTGAAATGCCTTGCACTTTTCCTTTTTCACAGCTATTGTAGTCAAATGACTATGAGAATCCAAGTGTCCATTCTTATATCTTTAGTGGGGTTTTTTGTTTGTTTGCTTTGAGCTTTTTTTTGTTGTGGATTGGTTTTTTTCCTTAGAAATAAGGTTCTTGTCTTCAAGACTGTGAAGAAAAATTGAAAGCTTGAAGAAACAAACCCCAAACACTAGAAGCCATAAGGCAAATTGTAATATTTGGCATGCAGTCTGGCAATACTGAGAGAAGTCCATAAGCTAATACAACCTGTTAGCTATATTAGCTGCATCTCACCTGTAACTTTCAAAAAACTCTTCCTGATCTGGCTGCACTTTAAGTTTTATGCATGGGTCCAAACATAGTCTAAATTTTAGTAACTGCAGAGCTTTGAGAAAGCTATGCAGAGGTTTAGTGAGGCACATTTCTAGCTGGCATCAACGGATAAAACCCAAATAACAAATAAGAAAAGGAAGTTTAAAGAGGCTAAGTACAATGCTCTCTTCCAGTAAAACTTGACTGTCATATTTCTAAGTCCAGCTAGTGAGTCTAAATCTGGTTTTGAATCAAGAAACTGGCTCACACAGAGATATTAATCATTTCTGTGCTCAGAGAGTCTGTGTTATGGCCCTGATCCAGTGAAGCACATAAACACATGCTTAGGGCTCATATCCCAGCGATTTCCTTGGGATTACTGATCTGCCTGCAATTAAGCATGTGCTTACGTGCTTTGCTGGATTGGGATCTCCATGAACAGACATACTAATGGATGAGGGAGAGACAGAGAGGACAGCAGTGTCTTTAAAACTTTACATCATTCTGAACTGACACTAATGGTGATTTTATCAAGCTAATTCTCCCTTGTTAGTCAGCAATCTACAGTGCCCTGGAAGTTGCTAGAGGGTAATGATTGATGAGGAATGTAATTTTGTGCTCTCACATTGCCACTCCCTATGCTCGCTCAATATTTCTCCATAATACGCATGGAGGTGACAAGACTTATCAGAAATTACTGCTGAAATGGATGGAGCAGGATGAGAGAGAAGCCAGCACACCTGCTCTCCCCAGTCAAAGGCTATCAGTAAAGAAAACAAAGATTGATGGTGTTTAAATTAATATGAATTCATTTTTCAGAAATAAGCTCAGTGGAAAAAATGAATAAATTTCTCTCACATCTCTCAGAACCAAAAGAGAGAAGAAATGCCTGCACTGTTATTTATTAGAGCTGGTGCAATAGCTGAAGCTCTGACCAAGACCCCACAGTGTCAGGCACTAACCAGAAGCAGCGCAAACAGCCAGCCCCAGATCTCACAGTCCACTGCAGCCATTGTGACCACCGTTGGCCCATTTTGGTGCCCCCACCCCTGACTGCTGCTCTCGAGACCTATTTTCTGCTTTCTCTGGTGAACGCTAATGTACTCCCAGCCCCAACTGCGGAGTGCAGATGACAATACAACAGCAACCTGGAAGAATGGTGCTCTGAGTTGGAGAACAAAGCTGCCTCTTGCTTTCTGTAGGGACAGGTAGAGGGGATACCTGGGTCAGCCTTCACTGTGTGCTTATATCCCCTCACTGCTAAAGAAACCCAGTCACCAGGGCGGGGGGGCAATGTTGATCTTGCTCTACCTTTGTGCAAATGGCAAGTTACTCCCTTTAAAGTAATGGTGCTATACTAACCCAAGCCATCTATAGCTTTGCTTTTCATCATATCAAATACAGTCAGTCTTAACTGACCCTGGAAATGTCAACTGGTTGACCATTCCTGATCTCAGTCCCAAGAAATTTTCCAGTGATACCAAAAACCCCACCAAAATTATATTCCTTCTCCAAATATTACAAACAGATTACTTCTTATTTAATCCTGACATCTAATTTTATCTCCACATGTGAGTTCCACAGTTTTTCTTTACTGTTGTTTTCAAGCCTCAGTACTGCAAAATGCTTTTACCTCTCTGGAGAAAAAACATTTTGTAGTCTATAAAAGGCTCATGTAATAGTTCACTACACTTAGTTATCTTTCCCTTAACCCTTGTTGTTGTCATAGGTAATTCAGGTACAATTCTGAATCCTGACTTCTTTGGCTACAGGCCAAGAAGTCCCTGCATCTTTTGTGAGACTTCTATATACCACTGATAATAAGCTGATGAGCCCATAACCATTCAGGCCTTTCATGTTTCCTTCTTTAATGAATGATATTGCAATACTGCACATTAACAGCATCTTGCTATTTTTCAAACATTATTTGAAGAACTGGTGAACATTGCATGTTGGTTTTATACAGACTTTCAGTCTTGTAAGAAGGCATCTGGAATAGCTTCCTCTCGATTACAGTGTGTTCTCTCTTTTTTTCTCTTTCCTGACCAACTCAATTTCTGTTGAGACTATAGGGAATGTTTTATGTTTTAAGGCTGTTTTACGTGTTTGAACACCAAAGTAACAAAAATGCAGAGAATTATTCAATCCTTTAAATAATTTCTATTGCACTGAAAAGTGTAAGAGACAAAGGGCAAAGCTCTCCACAGCCACACAGATAATAATGCTCTTATTATCATCATTACTAGTTACAAAAGAAAAGCCTTTCTATATTAAAATCATAAAATCATTCGTTGTATGCTGAGGAAATGTCAGTGTTAGTATTTCCCATTAAGTCTGGGTATTTGAAACATATACATATCAATATGAGGTAAACTGTAAATTCTGGCAAATTCTTTTCATGCTTTCCACATGTATTTCACAGGTTTACAGCTCAAGTAATTCTAGATTCTGCACAACCAATTGATTATACCTGTATTTCTCCTCTGTACTGCACCACCATTTAGGTGCCCATGGCTAAGATC
>JANZLQ010000001.1:23721600-23756005 GCA_026212715.1 Elanus axillaris | reverse complement strand
GGGGGGGGGGTGCGACACAAAGAGGCCTCAAAGACCTTCCACCTGAAGCAGACAAAATAAACCAGGGATGATCAACTGGTGGCCCAGGATGTCATTTGAAAGACAGTTTTATTTGTCTCCTAGGAACCTTACAGGTTGACAGACTGACCAGTGTGACCACGTTGGGATGACGCTGCTGGGACTAGCAAGGTTTATTAGGACAGCTTCAGTACCACACATGTGGGCTGTACCTGTCTGGCTTCCAAACACCAAGCAGGGAATCGAAGCAGCTCATTGTTATGCTGTTCATCCCCGAAAAGAACAAACAGTGGATGACAGACATAATGCCACTCCCACCTCACAAGCGGGAAACAAAGTGAACTGACTTGCTCAAGGTCAGCCAGGAGCTCCTGCAAGAGCTGAGAAGGGCAAAGAGCCCCCCTGTCTCACTGCACTGCCATATTCACCCACCACCCCTTGTCTTGTAACTTTGTATGTTAACTTTCATTTTTTCATTTAAAAAAACTCACTTCCTGTGCCAGACCTTGCACACAGTTGCTCAAGTGAGTAATCCCTTGAAAGGCACTTCAGTAAGGATATGATTTAGGGCTGAACCCTTCACTGACTAGAACTCGTCAGGGTTTTTTCCTTCCCTCCATGCAGAGTAAAAAGAAGATAAAATGGGGTTGTTCATTATGTTTTCTTTAGGTGACGTTATATAGTCACCAAGCATCCGAAATACTAAGCCACCTGTAACTTGGCTATTAAAAAATCCCAAAGAGCAAACCACAGTAGCTGAAGTAAGCCTTGCCTAGGGATTCCAGCATGAACACCATCCCACGCCATGCACATGTGCTTGTCTGCAAGTGTTTCTGAATTGCTCAGCTGTGAATATCACAGACGCGCCCTTCAAAACTCTGAGACTTTAGCAGAACACAAAGAAAAGGAAAACAGACTAGCCTGTGTTCACTTAGAACACAAAAAAAGCCCCAAAGGCAATCAATGCCTGACACACACGTGCAGCAATATTATTACAGTTGCCTAGGAACCAATGCAAGGAGCCTGCCTAGGGAGGGACGCCCGTGCAGTAAATGAATGGAAGAAAGTTGGCACTAACATGACATTGATTTGTCCCTATAAGGAGCTTGTTAAGATAATGCCTTGTATGACACACTTACAGTCTTTACTAGACACAGGGGGAGGGGGGGTTAAATACCACACTTAAAAATTGGCTTTGGAAAATTTTGCCTCTGAAGGGGGAAAAAAAAAAAAAAAGAGGCCAAACAAAACGAGAGCAGAGCCCTCTACCCAGCCCCTCAAATCTTTACATGTCTGAAATTCACTCTAAATTCTTAAATCAGTGTTCAGGGAGTCAGCAGTGATTCAAAGCATAATCGTAGTTTTCCTTTCCATACAACTGCTCATCAGATGGGAGTTACCCTTGATATGCCAGCACAGCTTGAAGACACTCCTTATAATGGCATGGCTTGGTCCTGGGCTGGCCCTGGAGGGTACAAAACCAGCAGAAATAACTGTAATTGCCAACCATTGCCCCAGCTTGTGAGCTGGGGAACTGATGCAGACGGGTGAGCTGGTTACAGGTGGCAGCTAGCAAGGGGTGTAGAGTGACCACCAGCCTGCACTGATTGGGACTCACCAAGTAGAGCGCCCATGGTCTGCACCTGTGGAACAACTGCAGGGACCAGCCCAAACACAGGGTGATGTGGCATCTGTGACCAATGCCACCACTGCTGCTCTAGTAATGCCACCCCAGGATGGGTGAATGACATGCTACCTGGTGTCCCTGAATGAAAACTGCCACACCAGGGTCTGTTCCCTTTTACCTAGCGTGGGTTAGACTGAACTGCTGGAGAAGTGCCCCAGGCGGGGGAGGATGAATGAATGAGCCCCTGTCCTGGCTTGCCACCTGGGGTGCCTCCCTGTCTGTGCCATCTCTTGCCCCTTGTCCTGTCATGCCAGCACCCACTGCCAAGGTCAACCGCATCCAACAGATGTGCAAAGCGGTTAGAGATATTAAAGCCTCACAAATGAGGGGAAAAACAGGCAGCTCACTGGAAGGGAGAGAAAACCACCAGTGCTCTACCAGCAAGGGGGGGAGCCTCAGTGTCAACTCCTCCATTTATAGACCCAGAGAAATCACAGAGCAGGCCTTCGTTTTGGGTGCTACATAACAATTTGTTACCAGCCGCAGCTGAACAAGAACTGCTTAATTTAACTACCAGCTATCCTCCTGTGACAGTTGCCTACACAGGCTGAGTTACCACATTGGAGTGTGGCAGCCGGGTCAAGCAGGAGCAAAACAATCCTGCAGCTCCCAGACCCCTATTTGCAGAGATCTGTTGCTCCTGATTAAGGAGGGAAGCGTGTCCTCAGCTCCCCGCCAGCTGTGGCTGCATGGATTTATTCTACACTTATCTATATATATTTCCATCCTTGCATCCAGCAGGAGAACTAAGGACTGACTGTTGGCCTCAGTACTGCACTCTGCAAGTTGTGTAAGTTCAGAGATCCCAAGCCAAGTAATGTGGCCTGTACACAGCAGTTCACAAGAAATCTGTAAAGGGACACTAAAATCAGTATTAAAATATTTAATCTGAAACTCCTGTGATCACACTTTAGTCAGTGGAGCTAAGTTACCTTGGAAAGGGGAAAAGCCCTACACATAGTAGATCCACTACCTGCAAACCACTGGAGAGGCTGAGATGCCACAGAGAATCAAGTGTTTACATTGCTCAGACATATATCCTCTGCCTCTGCTAGCTGCCACGCCATGAACCGGTCTTCACCGCTCTACCTCTTCTATTATTAATGAACTGTATTCACAAAGGGGTGGCTAAAGACCTAAAAGCAAAGAGTCAGGCAATACTATTAAGAGTAACATCATAAACTCCCCTCAACCGCTGTAATTTCACTGCATGATCCTACTATTTTGCATTTTTCTTTAAGTCTCAAGTCTGGAAATCCTTTAATTAAGCTAGAATTTATGCTTTTAATAAAAAAGAAAGGCAAAGGCACCGGGACTTCATAGCTCTGCTGTAATGTTGAAGACATGCCTACCTGGACCCAAGATGGAAAAAGGGAACTTAATATTAAAAAAATAAAGTAAGTATATAAACAACAAGATTCTTAAGGTAATCTTAGTATTTCTGAGCTCTTAGAGTTTGCAATGTTGGCTTTCATGAGCTAAAAAGCAATTGAAAAGCTGTTGTCTGGTCTACAAGGAACCATATTTGGGGGGTGGAGCTGTCTATCTTAAAAGGGGATTTCTCATGAGGAAGGAGGAGGAAGAATTAAAAGGTCCTGACTGGCAAATTGGAAATATCTAGAGTGAGGAAGAAGGCACAGCAGGGAACCTGCAAAATAAAACTGGAAGTGAGATGGCTGCCATGTTCAGCCAGTGAGGAAGAGCACAAGGCAGCACTGGAGAGACCTTCCTACTTGAAATAAGTATCTGCCGTTACACTGAACATTCTAGTTAATACCACTCTGACATGAGGAAGGTAAAGCCAACCTTTAAAGCTAATTCAGTTCCAAAAATACAATGCTTGATGAAAAAGCCAGTATATTTTATCATCTCTTTCTTTTTATGTATTCTAGATAACATTACTGCGCTACCCTGCACAGACAAAAATCAGAAGGTCTGGGCCAGAAGATTTTGACCAGTTTTGACAGATTCAGGTGAAACTAAACTATCAAGAGAACTTAACATCTACTTAGGTGCCTAAGTTTCTTTAAAGAAAGTGCTGAGCAGATCACTTCAGGGTCCTTTGAACCAACTATGAACATCTGATAAGCTAAGCTCTTTTAAAAATTAGGTATTTAGGTACTAAGCTACTAGCACAGGTGAACTGGGCTTGCAGAAAGGCTGTCTATCATAAAACAAACTAATCAAAGCAAGAGGGAAGGTGATGTACTTTGAGTGACGCCTTTGACCTGTGCCAGGTATTTCCTGGAAATGCTCTATACTATGTATTTCAGTCTCTCCACCTAATATCTATCTTTAACATTCTCCCAAATGCTCAAAGCTGGTTTTGTCCAGTGACACAGCATCCATAACACACTGACCTGTAATCTTGCAAAGACTTTGGCATGCACATAAAGCTAAGCACAGCCTCAGAGGCTTTAGTAAGACTTCTCATTATGTATAAAGTTAAGTACATTCATTGGTCTTATCAGGATGGTGGCCAAAGATTATAGAGGCATCCAAGCTGGCTGATATAGTCAAGCCTGTTCTGTGGCACATCTATTTTAAACTCGTGTCTTCTGGTTTGTATCTTAAAAGGTCTACATGTCTTAACTGATGTGCAGAACAAATTAACTTCGCAAAGTGAAAACAGTTTAGCCTTGATAAATGAATACAAACACAAAAGAGCAACTCTCCACGGTTCACATACATCTATAGTCACCACATAAAAGGCAAGGAATCGACTAAGTAGTTCTTAAGCAAGTAAGTAGCTTTACCAGCAAAACACAACAAATTGCATGTGAAAGTAGTCACTAGGATGCTGACACACAGGCAAGACCAAAACTTCAGTAGCATATAATAGTAGCATATAATAATCTTAACCATAAATGTAATTATTTAATAACCTAATTGGACAGAAACCCCTTTTTAATCAATAATTGTATTCTTGTCCCAATGGTATTTTTCTCAATATTCCTTAAGATTTAAAACTTACTAAAAATTGTTCTAGGTTATACAACAAATACAGCCACATTTTATGGACAACAGTACCACTACACGGGCATTTTCTTTTCAGTTCTGCTTTTTTTTTGTTTTAGAAGAAGGAAACAAAAACTTTTCACCGCATTAATAAAGAACAAGCAATATCAGAACAACTTGAGGGGCAGTGCCTGGCTGCTAACAAATGGGCAAGGATAGCTCTAACATGCCAGTTTATAACCAGGGATATTAAAACTCACTTCACAACACTTGTAAATATAAAATTAGTGATAAAATAGGATAATTTTATATGTTTATTTGCTAAATTTAAGCTTGGGGCAAATTTAGTCCAAGAAATAAAACAGGAGGTAGATGCTTAGGTTGTTTAAGTTGCCAGAGCTTCATCAAAAGCAGAGCTGTGAGAGTTTACATTAACTGGCAATTTGCTCCATGAAATGTGCAATTAACTCAGGAGGCTTTAAATATAGTTCTCATGATTTAAAGGCCTTCAAAAAGATGCCGAAATTGTGAAATGTAGAGAGAACTCTGATGAACTGTTATATAAATATGGGTAAGACAGAAAAGAAGAAAATGGGGGACAGAGGAATCAAACTGACTGAAAGAGGCATCCAAAAGGATGGGACAATTTTTAAGAAATTGTTTAACTACTGAATCATGGCTTTCATTAAGCTCTGTGCAGAATGGCCACCTCCCAAGAAAAGCCACAGAAAGGAAATATCATTAGAAAGCTTATGACTTTGTGAGCCCACCCTTACATTCAAGGCAGCAAACTGTTGCGCTGTATTGTTGAGCAAGATGTAAAGAACCTGCCAAGCACAGCCCACAGACCCGCTAATTAAGTGAACTGATTGTGTTTGTTTTGGAACCGTTTGCCAACAAAGGAATGTGTCATGCTGATTAGTGAGAGAAGGGTATGTAACATATGTGTATTCAAACCCTGAGGAGTGCATAACCCAGGTATTCACTCTGTTTGCTCAAGGACTGACAAAAATGACTCTCAAGCAAATAACCTGACCAAAGAGAAACTCCAGCCCTCAAGAGGGCCCCTCCTTTTCTCTCAGTTGTATCTATCTAAAGACCCATCCTTCATAAATTCCTACTGAACACTGCTCCAGAAACTGCTAAGAATATTTGGAGAGAAACAATCTCTCTACCTCAAAGCTAACCTAAGTGGCCATGAAGATGGAAAGGTAACAGCCAGCTGAGAACCACCCTGGAATTGTAATGGCCTCTCTGACAGCTGTCACTCTTCTTTCCAGAGCGAGAAAAGTCAGGGAGGTAGCCAGGAAAATAAATGCCACCTCAACACAGACACACCACAACCCCCAAAAAAACCTTCACTTTTTAAACATTCAACAGAGGTGAAGTTTGCAAAAGTTGTCATGCACCCTAACAGCCCAGTTCGCTGCTAGAATTAATAGCATGCTGAAAAGTGAACAAGCAACATTCAAAAGCAAGAAGGAAAAACATAGTCTTCAGAGCTCAGCTGCTCTTCCCTCCTTAACTCAGCAGCTACATCATCCAGGGTACTTGGCAGTTCAGTATTGAGTTCAAGATGTGAACACTATGCTGTAAACAGCAATTCCATAAAACCAGTATGGAGAAGGAATCATAGTCAATTCTCACTGCACACTGTGGACTCAGAATAGTACAACCAAATCACAAATCTGAGCTGTTTACTCAGAGCTCTGTATGACACTTAACTAACAAGGAAAGCTGAACACATGTCATCAGAAACTTCAGGTATAACTGCAAGTCTTCACAAATTTATGACTTGCCATTCCAACTGCCACAGGTTACTCTGTACATCCACCTATTTCTAACTAGCCTCCTCACCTTACACTTGTCATTGCAGTGGTCAGCACACCTACCTCAGAAATCTCTCTCATCTGTAAGAGACAAAAACAAACACAAAATGCCTCTACCTCGCCTTCTTCCTCACTGCTTTGCAGCTGATGGAGCTGCACAGTAAGACACACAATCTCTTCTGTTGGCATGACTTGCCTCCAGCCTGAAGGTGGAAAAGAGCAAAAATATAGAATCGAAATAATCTGGTTAGTTGCAGAGGTGCATGTGCACACATGAGTAGTAATCAGATGGGAAAAATAACTAGGAAGAAAAATGGAAAATGCTGGAGATAAAATCAAGGTTTAGTGATAAGGAGTACAAAAGGAGTCAGCAGAATGACCTCTGACAAAATAAGAAAGAGAAATATTGGAGAACCTCTCATGCTGATTGTGTTTTAATTAAAATCATTAACAGAGACCGCTGTCTTTGGCATGACATCAACCACGACTTCACATTTGTGAAACATGAACAAAAGTCCTTTCTGGCTTCTAATTCACATAAAAACAGGAGCTAGAGCAGCTTCTTTTGGCCTTCACTGAAGTGCTGACAAATAGTATTTGATTCCAGAAGGTTTTAAACTCTGTAATTGCAAGGTATGTCCGATCTCAGCCGAAGGGCAGGGGGGAAACAATATATACCCAACAATGTTTTTGTGACCAGAAACTCCCAGACAAATCAAATGCACAGACATTTCAAGTAAACCTGTCTTCCCAGATGCTCTTACATGTTCTCATCAATCTTTCAGGAATATCTTCAATTGCCTTTTATACACTCTCAATAGACATCTTATGTTTTATATCATCTTAGTCTCTCTCTTTTTAACTCAGCCTATCTCACCATGCACCCTAGATACATTATCTCTTGAAAACCATTTATGGAGCTCAGCTGCACACCTTGTTTAGCTTATGCCCACTGCTTTGTCAATACATTTTTAGAATTAGAGTCTGGAAAAAGAATGTGCAAATAGTCTTTGAAACTCAGGTCAGGCTGAAAATCCCCAAAGAGTAGTCCCTGGTTACTTGCAATTTAACATCTTTGCGCATGCAGGGGAATCAGATTCTTAATAAAGCCCTTTTAACAGTCTGGTCCTGATTGTTTCCAAAGCTGGCTCTTCAATTTTTTTCCCCTTCAACAGAACACTTTGGAGAACAAATTAAAATGACTGTATTTGAAACAGTCAGAAAAGAACTTATCTATGGAAGAATGCTGTGCTGTCAGATATACTGTCTTTCTGTTGAGTTAAAAAAAATTTTAAAAAGTCTCCTTTATTCAAAATCCAAGACATTTTTGAAAAAGAGTAGTAGCACTGCTGCGTTGTCAAGTCTGTGCTGGTTTCCTGCCTTTTACTCCTAGGTTTTCCACGCAACTCCTGTCCCAGTACTCCATATGTGAAATAAAGGTGCTTTTGTTTAATTTAGGAGTGGCATATACTTATATTTATTTTGTAGCCACCTGAGAATAGGAATGTCATTGGAAAAAAATAATCTTGCATACATATGCACAGAGGAGTATGCACAAAGAAAGCAGAGAATTAGCCATAACATTTCATGGGGAAAACACTTCAGAACAGATGGTTATTGTACTATAATGGACAATCCCAGTACATCATGGGCCTAGTGACATTAGATACCAGAAAGGTATCTGTGATCATTCCAGCGAATCCATTTGGCTTTTCAGGACACCTGAATAGCTTTGGATAAATCTCACTGTGTGATGCTACTGGGGACTCTTCCCTTTTTGAACAGCTGTTCTGAGACTTACAGGGCTTTGGGAAGTAGCTCTTCCCATCTATTTCCACATCTGCTCATGGTAGCCTCCCTGGACCTGAATCTAGTGCATTGCCCAGAAATCCCCTGCATAAGTGGGATCCAGTCCCTAGTTATTTAAATAAGAGGTCAGGAGGCTGAGAATCCACAAGGATATGATACACAAGCCACATGTATCACTGACATTACAGTACCTGCTTGTAGAAATGTCCTCAAAAGGGTAAAGGATTTCTCCATTGTTGCAAATCTCACAGATGAAACCCTTTTGACTACAAAGGCTGCAGCTGTACACGTGAGAGGTGGCAAACTTGATCACCTTTCCCAAGAAAGGAGCCAGTTTTCCTTCAATAACCTGAAATGAGGAGAATATAATATTGAATGAACCCCCGAAAAATGACCAGAACTCCCTGAAGGACTGAAACAGTATTTATTAATACAGAAACACAGCTAAGTGCTGCTGGTTAAAACAACAGGAAAGTTACATTCCAACAATTATAGTTCCATGAAATCACATGTAGCCAATCAATAGTAGCCAATGAACTGGCAAAGATCTAAACGTAAAAACAAAGTTACTATCTCTCTGTAAGTCTCTATAAGGCAATGACATACAAGATTAGTAGTAATTTTAAGTACAACAATGCATTCTTATACTAAGGCACAAAAAAGTAGATAGGAAAATAGCTTAAGTCTTCCATATTATCATCTATAATGATAATCTGACAGCTATGGATGCCTTACTTTTATGATTTTCATTTCTGGTTATTTTTTATGCACAAATCTCAGTTTGTCTTTGCTCCTTTTTCTCCAAAGCACATCTTTTTTGCATATTTTTTGTGAACAGAACCCTGGCTTTCCTCCTTTAGTCAGGTTGTGTTTCCCATTGAAAACCATCAAAATACAATATTCCCCTCATTGCCAAAATGAATAAATTCTCAGATAAAGCCTTGAATGGGAACTGTTTTTTCCCTTCAGTGTCCTGCTCTCAAATCGAGAAGTCCCTCACTGCCAGACAATCCTGCTAGACCATTAGAAGTGATTAGCACTCCCTGTGTTGGTGTGAAAAAACAGCCATGCAGTATAGATTAAACTGCTAGCCACAACACTCATCTAAATTTGTGACTCAGTGACAATGCCTCAATAAGGGGTGCTATTCAGGCAAAATACTTTCCATTCAGATCAAACTTCCAGAGACTTTAAGGAATTCTGCTGATGCAGGGAATAATGAAGATGGAATAAGGCCTTAAGTGTATATTCTTCTCTCCTAGGCTTCCTGTGGTCTGAATGGCAGCCTGCCAGATTAGTGATAGAAATGTGTCACAGGATTTGATAGTGACCTCCTATAAAAAGGAAAAGAATGCAATAATTGCTGATTGAAGACTTGCACAAGGCTGTGCCCTGAAACCTATGAGTGAGATGATTTACACTCAAATGTGTGCCAGATTCAGTTCAGGCACCCCTTCCCTCAATACGGTAACACACCATTTGTAATTTGAATTTAGTGTAAATGAATCTAGAGAAAGCAAAAGTCAAGGCAGAGAACAACAGCAGAGATTTTGAGAGCACTCCTCCCCTGTGTAAAGTAGAAAGGAAATAAATTTGTGTTCCAGAGCAACTTCCTGCCTGCTAGCCAAGATAGCCACTACTAAAGAGTACACATGGAAAAGAAGGTGCATAGGTAGCATTGATGTCAATGGCATTGAATGGCATGGGCTGAAATGTGCCCCCTCTTTGCGTTCAGCTCTAGCCTACTATCAACATCTGCAACAACAGGAAGTGACAATGTTATTGCTAGTACTGCAGATAGGACATCTGCTCATGTTAGAGGAAAAATGACGTTCCTATTGCATCCTGGTATAGGAAGATCCCCTTCAACTAGAATGTAAACAATGCAGAGAAGCTGCTGCATGAAATAGGAAAATTAAGCCATAGTTCAAAGTAGTGATATTACTAACCTTCTAACAGATGGTCAGAAGTTAGTTTAGCTCCCCTAGGCTCGGTTTTGTTTTTCATTTTGAAGGAAGACATTTTTTGCTTGCAGACTCCAAAGTTACAGAGGGTCTGAAAGCCTAACAAGTTGGGAGTAGGGGAAAGACACGGAAGCTGATAGTATTCAATAAACAGGAGGAAAGAAACAGTGAAGTCACCCAGCCAGTGACATGGCTACAATCACCCTCCAAGAAGCCATTTAGCACTAATAGATGAAATATGCATACAAAGATAATAGACAAACCACAATGCATACATATTTTCCAAAGCATTTTCATGCTGTGGCAACCACCTCTGACAGGCCACAAGAGCACAGCTTAAAATGCCAGGCTGAAGACAGAGCTGCAAACAAACTCTCTAAGCCTGTACTAATGTCACTGTCAGCAAGGACTTAAAAATTACATCTCTGAATTAAAAATTACATTTTTTTATAATGTAATAAACAAATTAACATATTACCTTCCTAAGCACCAGGGGTGAATTTAAGTCTGTACAAGGCACAAAAGGCTTCCTATGCTGAAGAGCTTGCAACCTAAGCAAGAGAGATTGAGAGTGGACAGCTGCCCCTGAGGGGCTGGTGTTATTTGTCCCTATTTATTTATGTATTTTGTATGGCTCATCGTAGCACTGTAGTGGGTTGGTTGGCTTGTAACTCTGGCCACTGCAGACGTACAAGGAAGATGGTATCTTCAAAGAGCCATGCACGCCATTTTTACAATGTGAATTACAGGCCACTTTACTGTATTATAGGAGGAAGACATAATGCAGCATCAATCTGATGTTATCACTATTTTTAGCATCTGTAAATTTTGTGTCATTTTGTTTCATCAGAGATCTCAAGGCTGTTCACAGGATATGACTTTTCTTTGCAGCCTTCTCTCATTCATGTTTGTAGCTAATAAGAATAAAATCCTCATCTCCATTTACCCTAGCAAGCAAAAAGGAAGTCTTCTACTTGCTGTGCCCAAGAGGAGTTTCATGGTAACACTTCCCTGGAAGAGTGTTTTATGGCTTGGGAAAAGGAGAGTAGGACATGTAATCAAAGGTGTCAAAACTTCTCCTGTGACTAAGCACACTCTTATGACTGCCAGAGGCCCAGGGTCGGTCAGTTTAGACATCCCAGAACCACAATGGCAGAGTCCCAGGATGTTCTCCCAGTTGATGCTGGAATATGATCTTGAGTTTCAAGGAAACACAAGTGATTATAGAAATGTGTTAAACAAATGTAATGAGTTATCCAGATATCAGGGAATTGGGGGGGGGACACACACCTCCAGAGGCCATCTTGGCAGAGCCAGTAACATCTATGTCATTCTTTAGAGCTGTATCTGCTACTAAAGCCTTTCAGTGATGGAAACTCCACAGCCCCCATGCAGTCTAACCCAGCACATGTCTGTTCTCACTGTTGGAGTCACTCCTAAGCTTTGACACAAACCTTTCCTAAGGACATTTCAGTTTACAAAATAAGCTTACAAAATAGAGAAACTGTGAAATCACACACTAAAAGCTGCAGAACAGCCCATCATATTTCATAAGAAATGTGGAAATTTAGCACAAAACTGACTAAGAATATGCCAAAGGAACAGAAACCAAGAATTTCACCATTGACTTATCCCTGTAACATAACACAGCCTCAACATGCACCTGCAAAGGCTTAAAAATATATTACTGCCTCTTAAAAAAAAAAAAAAAAAAAAGCCTCAAACTTAAAACAAATTACAATTTTGCTGAGTTCAGATTCTCTTCTCCCTATAGCACATATGAAAAGCAAGGTCTGTTTTCTAGTCCAAATTCTTTGTAGTGCAAGCAATTGTTTCGTTGTCCAAAATTAAGGGTGAAAGGTAACTGATAATGATATCTTGGTCATCAGCTGACAGAGTGTGCAATGCAGCCTTCTCTTCCTAAACTGGTCAAGGAACCCATCCCAAAAAGATTCTGGACATGGGGTGATGCTCTTAACAGTTAGCTTACCACTGCTGCACCTGGAAGTATATTGGGGTATGCTGCTTGGAGACAACAGGAGGAAAATACTTGTGTTCAGAGGCCCAAAGCAAGTTGTGTCTCTGAATAGCCCCAGTGTTCAGGTCAGAATCACTGTCCACCTCTGTGGGTCTAGAAGAACCTTTTCTTCTCTAAGCTACCACAGGACAGAAAGCTGTGGCTTTCCACACTTCCAGCTCCTAACTGCAAGTCTTGCATTAGGAGTTGTATAAAAATACACACCCACATGTACACACATAAAAGACAGGCCCTGCCCTCAAAGCACTTAAAATTTAAACAAACAAAACAAACACTGCTTTTTACACTAACTGCCACATATCTCCCACCCTAAATGGGACAAACTGTGTTTTGGAGGAGCCTCCCACACAGGCTCCCTGCCCACGCTGCAGAGAGCATCCCTCTGGCCAGAGCATGGCTGCAGGTGCCAGGGCTGCTGGGGAGGGGAGAGGAGAAGCCAAAAGAGCCAGCAGGAGCAGCAACCGGTGTTACTGCCCAGTCTCCTGCACCTGTCTCGGGAAAGCTGAGGTGGTATTGGCAAGAGGGAAAGGCAAAGACCTGTCTGCGGCAGTGGGAGAAACTAGAGGACACAGTATCTGAACACAGGCCAAAGAGGTGTTGGGACAATTATTTGAGATGACTTCTAGAACATGGGCTTTTCATACAAGTCAAGGTTACGAATAAAGGTAAATCAAATTTTCTCTGTATATCATTGTGCTACTGTTCAGTTGGGCAGCAGTATAGATTCAAAGAAACAATTATGCTCTGTATGAGGGAGGTGGGGGGGAAATATGGGGACTGCCGAACCCTAGCAGACAAGCCAGTGTTGGCAACAGCTGCAAGAACCTTGAGCGGCAGGAAGGCACAACACACATGCACTGGGTTATGTTTTTCCTGATTCAGCAGGAAGACAGAGAAGATGAAAGGCAGCTGTGTCTATGGTACAAGCTGAAATCCCTTTGGATACATCACATTAATATGATCATGAGGGCAATGTGTGATCAGTCAAAGTTTAACTACTTGTCAGGAGGGCTGCTGACCCCCAGAGGTTTCCTGATCCTTCTATCCAAAGACTGGAAGTTACTCACAGTTCCCTCGCTCTGTCAAGGGGATGTTTTCAGAAACACGCAGGCAGCCAGCTGTTTACAGAGAGTAAGAACTGGAAAGCCCATACATCACAGCATCCTCCACAAGCAGAGAAGTCCTCCTCAGTGGCCCCACTATGGAGACAACAGGGCTGTTGCCCACAGACAACTTCCAGGAGCAGCACATGTTGCCCAGGGGACTCTCACTGGTATCCCTGTGCCTTACCTTCACAACACATTTCTGAGCCCACGAGGCTGCCTGCACTGAAGGAGAGGCAGTCCCCCCACCTACAACACATGCCAAGCTACAGCTCTGTCCTGACCTCATCCCTCATCTGAGCTCCCCTGAACGAGCACAATGCTGGTAGAAGTCCAACTCTGAAGGCTCCCACTCCCCAGACCTAGCCTTGCCCCTAAACCTCCTCCTCTCATGCAGGACAGTACACAGGGTCCAAAGCCCCAGCCCATTACACACAGCAGAGAGAATTCAAGTCACTTTGTCTTCCCTTTTCAGTCAACAAAAACTCCTTGTATGAGAACATACTTACCAGCATGAAGGAGGGTTGCACAAACTAGTCCCACAGGACAGCAATGTAGTGAGCACAGTGTTGCAATATATATGTTTTCATATTAAAAACCAAACTAGAAAAGTGGCCAAGGTAACAGTGGCAGAACTTCTCATCTCTGTTGAGAGTTCTAAAGCAGAGAGATGATAACCTAAACTCACAGCTTTTAATAACTTCCTGTTTGGGAAACAGAACAAGACAAAAAAATGCACAAAAAAACCCTAATACAAAATTAGTCAGAGTTTGTTCCAGTCCCTGACAGTTGTTCAAATGAAAAAAAGACATAACAGAAGCCTCTGATTGGGTGTCACTGACAAGCAATCAAATATTGATTAGACAAGGTAAGCATGGAAGTCCCCTCCAAACTCAGACTGTGTCATTCCCAAAGAGGTAACGTTACAAGGGCTTTAGGGGGAACTAGAGGGGGGATGTGTGGAAACAGAAGGAAAAATGAGTCAGCTGTAATCCACTATTGCTTCAAGTAATGCCTCTGTAGCCTTCTGCCCACCTTTAGACCAGTTCCACAGAAATACCCAACTTTGCATCATGGCCACATAAATCAACACTGAAATCTGTCAGACATTATGAACTTTCTGGACAGGAAAGAAAAAACAGTACAGTTTTCAGACATTTCTCGAGGCAGTGAGTGTTTGTTTTGAGGGCAGGGCTCTCGTCAGCAAGCTAGCTAAGAAGTAAAAGATAAGGAATAAGACCTCCATTCCTGCAAGAGTCTATGTTGTGAATTTAAGTGAGGGTCATTCAAAGAGAAGGAAGCGTGGGCCCTTCTAGGAGAAGGAAGGGAAATCTGCCCACATCTGTATCTTCTGCCAGCTCTGACTAAAGGGACAGCCAACGACCACAGGCATCATGTAACAGCATGTCTAGAAACACCACCACTTCACTGTGGCTGAGTGATCAGGGAATAAACACCGAGAATTGTCCACAACCCTCCTGAATCCTCAGACCTGGACCTGTAATTTCTTCATGTACCAGAAGCATAAGAGGAAACCCTGATTATTATCCTCATAGAGAAGCATCTGTTGCTACTGCTCTGCTTAAGAGCCCCGTCACCAGTGTTTAGTATTCCAGGTGAAGTGATGAACATACTGTAAAACTCAGGTTCTGTATCACTGCCACTGTGAGACAAGCTAAATTTGCCAAATGGCTTTGTGACCCCACCCTTGTAGATCAGCTTGTTAATCATTATTGCCATAGAGGTGATAAAGTTGTTTTATAAGCCAACACCGAAGCAATAACATTAACTACTTATGTAGGGGCTGGTGTATTTCCCTGCAGATAACATTTATAAGAAGGCACTCTCTTTAAAGACATAGGTTTGCCTCATAACCTTCTCCTGCAGCACCAAGCAATCTGTTCCACTTATTCCTCCAGTCTGATTTACATGTCAGACACAAGTGATGCCTGGAGGGGATGGGTTAAGTGATATGAAATCCCTAAAACACCTTGAACTACAGGTTCAAATCTCAGCTGGATTGTCCTGGCCTCTCCTCCTGACAGAACAAAATTTATGATTATTTCTCAAGGCCAGACGCACACTTGGCTCCGAGAGACAGACACAGACAGAATTTGCCAGGAGGCACTGACGCAATGCAGAAGAGACATGAAAAGGCCAAGAGGCACTGAGAAAATAGAAGGGGTGGTAGACATGAAGCTCATTCACCATCCCGAATTATATATACTGATGGGATAGAAAGTAATTATTGGGATTAGTGTCACAAGCATGTCTGGCAGAAGGAAGCCACCTGAAGGAGCAGTCAACAATTGTGCACAGCTTTCAACCATCTTCTAAAGACAAGGTTTCTGCCTCTTCCTGGTTGTTTTCTTTCTACCTCTCCAGAAACACCTAGTCTGAATCAAGCCTTTAACTAACAAGCTCAGAGGTAAGCTCCAGCTTCACCTAGACTTCAGAGTACCACAGAGAATGTGCTTCCAGGACTGAATGAAAGGGAAAATAAAATCTGAACAGATCGGCTTGGATTCACCACTGTGGTCACTACCCTCCAAATTCCACTGGTGGAAGCTTTGTGGAAGACAACTAAACACTTGGTAATCTTCACCTCCAGGATAGATGAGAAATATGCTTTTGAAAGAACTACCAATGACAAAAAAATAGGGCTAGAAAAAACACCTCTAGAAACCTCCAGTTTGTTCCTCACCTTGTGGCACCACCAACTGACAAATGACAGATTTGCTTAAAAACTTCTCACCACTGAGATCCCACAACTCTCCAGTGCTCAAAATAGCTGGGAAAGTTGGTCTTCATGCCTGCCTCAGATCTCTTTTGCCGCCATCAACTATCTTTGTTTCACGCTCTACTTCCTATCCTTACATTGCACAATCTGTTTCAGAAATCATTTTCTGACACATTCTTTTCTCTGTCACTGGTGATCTCTGTTACAAGCTGGGAAGAGCAAAAGCAGACTGGGGTGCAGGAAAGCTACAATGGTTGCCTTTAGCTATTTGCTACCTGGAGAAAAAGCAGCATTTTCCGCATTTGTTAAGCATGGAGATTGGGCATTAAAGAGCAAAAGGCAAATGGAATCTCCGCCCCGTGACAGATTTCAGCAGGGTCGGGATTTCTCTGATGAAAACATAGACTTGGGAGACAAACAACCTACAATATGCTTAGCTAAGGATAATGCAAGCTACAGAGAAAAGAAAGGGAAAACATACTCTCTGGCTGGGAAGTTCCTAGTCATTTATATCTAGAGAACACACAATGCTTGTGGACTGCTAATTTCCTTGAGGACTTTTTCCCTTCCGTTCACCAGATTCTTAACACCGCAAAAATTCTTGTTACGATTTCAATGCACAATTAATCTTTAGTTCAGAGGAAAAGGAAATGGAAGGAGGAAGGATCATCATGAGGTAAAAGCCCCAGGGAGGCAGATATCAGATCTCAGCTCTGCCCCATCTTTTATGCAATATACTGGTCTGGTCAGCTTTCCTTACTCCATTTTGACTCCCAGTCACCTCTTTCAGATTGCCTGCCTTACTTAAATTGCAAGTGACTTAAGAGAAGAATGATTTCTTAATATTTGTGTGCATGCACAGTAGAATCTGTTACTATGCATTGCTGTAAAACAAGTTAAAACAGAACACAGCAGTAACTTCCAGAGAGCCCCATCTTTTGTTGCTACAGCCATGCTATAGGCCCCAATCCCATCTCCCAACAGTAAGGGTGATACCACCCCATCCTCTCTCTCTTCTTCCCTTTACAGCCTTTGCAGATCCCTGGCTGTCCCAAAGGCCTGTTCAGCCTGTGGTACAGGTGGCACCAGGGTGGACAGGATGGGGTGAGGCCAGGGACTCCATTCATCCGCTGCTGACAGCACCGCAAGGTGCTGGCTCTGACACACATGACACCATTTTGCCATCGCTGGCCTTGACACAGACAAAGCAACAACGCGCAGCCATGCATTGTGCCGTGCTAACTCATCATCCACACAGGGCAGAGAACATCCCGAAAGGAAACCTGGCAATAAACACTGCAAAGAACAAAAAAACCCACAAAACCAACCACCAAATAAATCAAACTGAAGCAGAAATGAGTGAGAATGTGAATAAACAGAAATCACAAGCTCCCTTTGACTTCTTTGTGGCAGGCAGTCCACACTGACAGCAGAGCCATTTGCTGTTCGTGGTCCTTCCAAACCAGACCACTCAATATGCTGCACCTTAATTTGGTATTAAAGTGATATTCCACAAATTAGCCACTAACTATAACAGGCACTGGGAAAAGAAGGAAAAACAAAACAAGGTCAAGAGCAAATGCTGCTATCTGTGACAAGCACATATAGGCAGGGGCAAGGTGAAGACAGAGTTTTACATTGGTAGGGGAGAGGAACAAACCAGTGACAGTCCAAGTGAATTTACAGCAGGAGGCACAGTGGATGACAAGGTCCCTTCAAGCCCTCCCCCACTCCTCTCATGGAGAGGAAGAAAAGCCTGAAATTTCAGCAGGTCTCTGGGTGCAAGCTGACACAAATGTCTCAGTATAAACAACATGCCTGGAAATCACTTGTGCCAGCTCCCCAGCCAGCCCTGCAACAAGACTTTAGCCCCACAACTTCTGCCTTCACACTCAGTTTCAATCGTCTTTCTTCCTTTCTCCTTCCCCCAAGGTTTCCAGGCAGCTACATGTCAATTTTGTCACACCCCAAGTTCTCCTAATCTTGTTGCAGGGATGAATTATAGGTTGTTTTAAGAAACAGGTATTCAAGCAAAGGTTAAAGGCTGTTTTAATCAAACAAGGTTGAAAGAGTACCAGGAATTTGGCTGGTAGAGAACAGAAAGCACTTTCCTTCACTTAAAAACATATGTGACTAAATACACACACAAGCAAATATGCATTCAGGCAGATAGTATATATGTACTTTTTTTTCTTTTTCTTTTTTTTTTTTTTAAGATTAAGCATGCAATTGCATGCCAAGATATTAACTGACTCTACATGCCCACTGAGCAAGACGTTATTTCATGAGTGGTATCACAAAAATAGACACTTTCCTGCCTTGCACAGGACTGGATCAGGGAATTTTGAGGAAGAGTCCTCTGAAGGATTTTAGAACAAGAAAGCAACATACCAAGAAAATGGCTGGGTTACTCTGAAATAAATTCTGTGAGTACAAAGTATATTTTTAAAGAAATTCTAAAAAAAATTTTCTTCTCTCATCCAAGCAAGTAGCCCTGAGACAGTATTTTGCTTCCTCAGGAAACCTGGTTTCTTGGGATGTTATTCCTTGAGATATATCCAGCTGCCTCTCCTGAAGAGACATTTTCTGTGTTGTACAGCAATGAGGTTAGAGCCCAGACTTTCACACTGCTAACCCTGATCTCCAGTACTGGGCCTTTCATTCTGCACAGCAAAAAAAAGAACAGAAGAAACCTGGTTAGTACAAAGCACTAGGAAAGGGGTAGCTTAGATTGCCACTGCACCTTCTAGGGGCTGAAAAAATTAAAATATCTCTGGAGATCTCAACTCAGAAGCTCCTGCAAACCACTGGCACCACTGCTAGGTTGTTTTAAACAGAGTTTCATTCTAAAAAGACACACTTAGGTCAAGTGGCCTAGATTACATATTCACATAGAAAAGCATCATATGTATTTAATAAGCTCTGTTGAAAACTCTGGTTTCAAGCAGCACAAAAACCAGTTCTGCTATTAAAAATATCTATTAACAATCTTGTTATATCTCCACACTTTGCCTCCAAGACTTTAACACACCCAACTCAGATGAACTTGTCTTCCTGGCTGCCACTTGCCAAAATGCTCCTGGCCAGCTCTTCCCCCACAAGTCTGGCTGGCTTTGCCATGCTCTCCACCTGACCATGAGCCATTCTGAATGACAGCAACTCCCTTCCCCAGTAGAGCTGCAGTAAAAAGGAAACAACAGTAAGATCACTGTCATTACTACTAATTGTAAGCAGAGCTGTCAGCACTTTGGGGAATTATACACACACCTGGAATATCAGCTAACCTGAAGCTTCCTGTTCTGCTGAAACACAGCTCAGTGCTAGCAAACTCCAGGGAGTGACAGAAATGAGTGATAAGGAGCCATAGCCAGCCACAGGAAAGTATACAAACTGTTTAATTGCCATTTTGCTATCAGACCTTTTAATATTTATGAAAATGTATATTGGGTGGTTTTCCCATCCGAGGACTATTTTCATATTATTCTGCTAATACAGTTACCATAGTCATACAGGCACAGGTCATAAAGGAAGGACATAAAGATGGCTATTAGCATTATGCATTATGATCCAATATGCATGTTTATGTAGTTCACGTACAGAATTATCTAAGTGCCTCAAAATCTTAATGTATTTAAATTCACAATATATTTAAAATAGGTCAGATGGACTACCCCTCCAAAGTACTTGTATCCCTCTTTTGCACTTAATTGTGCTTAGGTTGTCTATTTTAAGCATACACATAGTAAAGTGGGATCCATTTTACCTTAACTCCATTAGAAATGACTTGTCCTGTGTGTCACAGAGCCTGCAGCAGAGCTGGGAAGAGAGTCCACATAACTATCTGTCTACCTCCTATCAAATATTTAAGAGCAGAGGCTGTACCTGACACGCCAGTTAAAACCCACCATTTTAAACCAGCTCTGCTCTGAGCAACATCTTCAAACCTGTAGTCAGCTGAATACTACTGGTCGCAACACACTGCAGAACTTGCATTTCTGTCACACATGCTGCGTCTACCCTTGCTTGGGAGGCTGGTGATGTAAATCAATGTTTTCACTACAGTGCTGAACTCTGAACTGTGGCAGCTACGGCAGAGATGTGCTTGGCATTTTGCTGCCTTTATTGAGGACCATGAACTCCTACAGAGAACTGGAAAAGACAAATCTTCAGCCATCTCAGCATAGCCAGGCCTGCCAAAAACCTAATTCTCCTTCTCACTTGCCAACTCCTGCCCCTCAAGCAAAAAAAGGGCTTGCCTAAACTTAAAAGGATGTGCTGGTACAGCTACATGGGCAAACATCTTTGGTTAATAAAAGTTTAATCTGCTACAGTTTATATCGAAACACTGAATGAAACAAATGACAGCAAAAGACTTTCTCATCAATATAACTGAGTTTGCATTAATGCTTTTGCAGGTGTCATGGTTTAACCCCAGCTGGTAACTAAACACCACCCAGCCTCTCATTCACTCCCCCCCAACCCAGTGGGATGGGGGAGAGAATCAGGGGGAGGGGAAAAAAAAAAAAAAGGTAAAACTTACAGGTTCGGATAAGAACAGTTTAGTAGAACAGAAAGGAAGAAACTAAATATGATAACAACAAAAGGATTGGCATATACGAAACAAGTGATGCACAGTGCAATTGCTCACCGCTTGCCAACTGGTGCCCAGTTAGTTCCTGAGCCCCCCTCCCCCCAGTGCAACTCCCCCCAGCTTATATACTGGACATGATGTCACATGGTATGGAATATTCCTTCGGCCAGTTTGGGTCAGCTGCCCTGGCTGTGTTCCCTCCCAACTTCTTGTGCCCCTCCAGCCTTCTTGCTGGCTGGGCATGAGAAGCTGAAAAATCCTTGATTTAGTCTAAACATTACTTGGCAACAACTGAAAACATCAGTGTGTTACCAACATTCTTCTCATACTGAACCCCAAACGTAACACTGTACCAGCTACTAGAAAGAAAATTAACTCTATTCCAACTGAAACCAGGACAACAGGTATGGCTATATCCACTAAGAGTGGGGGTGGGCTGGGGAGTGTTTGTCATGCACCTATCCCAGTAACATATCTAAAACTAGAGTAAGCCCAAAGTATGTTGGCCAAAACCCAGTTTTGTCAATCAATACAGCCACATGCACGCTACTGGCTTTCACCACAAAAAGAAACTGCTGGGCAGGGACACCACCACTGATGGGCTTGGAAGTCATCAGGCTGTATCCAAGCTGAGCATTTCTCAGTAATTGTATGAGGACTGAGTGATCAGAAAAGAAGTTTTACTTCTGAAAAAAACAGCAAGTAAAGAGCAAAAGAAAGTCCACATCTTCTTTCAGTCTTTGCTATTGTTGAGACTCACGAAATGACTTGTTTAAATCAACCTAAAGTTCTGTACATGCAAAAATGCTAAAAAGAGCATCTTCAATCTCCTCCATCTCAGTCTAGGAAAATACAGGGAGCACCCAAATCTACCATTGGAAAAGGAGGTGTGATGAAAGTGCAACATGGGTTAAAAGCCTGAAAAAGTGAACTAAGACCTAACAATTTCTTTGTTCTCCTAAAGGCTTCCTACTCCTGTTCTAACAATATACTAGGCTTAAATTAGTTAGAACTTATGTTTCACTGAAGTTCATTTTTATTCCCCACGTTTTTGTTAGGGAACCTTATATGCACAAAATCTTGAACAGAAACATTAAGATTTTCATATTGGGAATGCTTCTGTTAGACCAACTGTTCACCTAGTCCAAAACCCTATCAGACACTATAATCAGTACCATATACATCAGAGGAAGATGAAATCATTGATCCGTCTGTCAATAGGCAAGACATCTTCCTAATCCTCTCAGTAAATAATATGTCTATTCTGAAACCTTATAATCTCTTACGTAGTGTAACTACGGACGTTCTCATTATGGATACTTAATCCTCTCAGACATGATAAACTTCTGGCCTCAGTAATATTACTGTGGCATTAAGTTCCTCATGCTTGCTGCGTGTTCTGCAAAGAAGCATTTCCATTAAGGATTTTTATGTGTGTCTCATATTCACTGTATGACCTCTGCTATATTATTGTGAGAATAGGGCTCTCCTGTTCATCCTTTCTCTCCACTGTTCTTCACATTGTTTGTAGGTTCATCTACAGGTAGATAGCCTGGAAAGTTGATCTGAAGTAAATGGATGTTTTAATTAAATTTTAAGGGATTAGTTTATCTACAATGTTAAAATGGATAAATTATACTACATTAAATCCCTGTATGGACATACACATTCAGAATGAAAATGGCCGTAATACAATTTAGCTCACTTTGCTTCCAAACTAAATGGAGATAAACCAAATGAAAGACACTTATATTTGAATAACAGTATTTACACAGTGATTCAATGTAATTCAACTTATCATTTTAAATTCCCGTATTTTGTCACTTCAAAATTTTTTTCGAGTGTTCCCATGTAAACAAGTCTTCAATCATCATCTTTTTAGATCTCCTACTTCACTCACAATTTCCATCCTTGACATCCAGTCATTTTGCTGTTATGTGGATCCTTTTTATTTTACCATATCTTTTGGGGGTAGTATAACCAGGATGAAATAATTGCTGTGAATAAGAGTGTTTCTACAGTAAAGACCATGACTGCAGTAACATTTGTATACTTGTGTATCTTGCTATTTAACATAAAAAACAGGCAAGACATTAGTTAACTCTGTGTGGATTAAGCATCTGAATTTTGAACTGTCACAATAGCCACTTCAAGTCTTTTGCTTTAAAAGCTCCCGTTAATATGCAATCTAATGTAAGTAGCAAGAATCACTTTTCCTAAGAAATGTAAGAGTCTTGTCTGAGGCAGCTTCTGTCCAAATCAATGTATAATGGTGTAAAAACTCTTAGTCTCACCAAAAGCAGCTCCCTAGTCACACAAAATGAATGGATAGTTTTTAACTCCAGCCTGCATGAACTGTGTTCACATGTCCACAAAACCAGTGATATGTCCATTAGTAATGTCAGCAGAGAACAGAGTTCACACCACCAGTAGGTTTAGGGTGAAGCTACCCTGAACTGTGACTGCACCATCAGGGACTACACTGCACATAAATAACAGTAATCCATTTTTCCAGTGTACTATGTCAACTAAAACCATTGATTTCAGGAGTGAATACTTGCTTCCTAACAACTGAGGGTCTCCCTCTTTAAAGCTTTAATAGCCCTGGATAAACTGGCTAACAAAGATGCAGTGGTGTTACGGGTGACGCAGGGCAGATTACTCTCTGGGCAGATGACACCAAGGAGGGCTGGAAAGGAAAGCAAGTGTAGCCAATGGGGCAGAACAGGCAAGCTGTCGTGCTTTGTGTTTCTGCTTGTTAAATCTGAATGCACCTAATTAGTTATCTCGTCTACTAACACCTCCAACAAGGACAAGAGAATTCTTAGAAAACCCCATGGGAATGGCTATAGATAGACTTGCTGTAAACTTTAACGTAGTCCCTGAGGCTCTGGTCTGCAGTGAAACCCCGCTGAAGTACATGTATGCATTTGTGTTTATTTTAAATAAACATGCACATACAAATAAAGACCATTACTTGCTGCCTCTTTGGTTAAAGGTCAGGCCAACTCACATATGTACTATGAATATTTGTTAATGAGTAAAGTACTAGCAAACCCACTACCTCGCCAGGATTTGGCAGAGTTTCCAAAATTAAGGGCATTTTTTTCCACCCTGCTTTCAACCTCACAGTTAAAGTCTTCCCCAGTAGAGCCCTGTCCAAATGGATCCAAGTGACAATCATCCCCAGACCATCAGATAGCTCAAGTTATACACTCTGCCATGTCCATAAGGTCTAGGCATGGAGCTCTATTAAGCTTGGAAATATATTTAAATTGGATTTCATTTTAGAGTAGTATTATGTGCTGCTTCATCTACTGGCAAACAGGCATTTCAACTTTTTTGCACCTAAGAACAGACCTAATACGTTTTTGAAACTCAGCTGCTTGGTAGGAAACAAACCATGTTTTCTAGGATCTTTAAAGAGAACTTGGCTAGGAAACAAATCGGAACTGAACTGGGACTAACCAGGGTAAAGGTTGCTTATATCTGCAGATTACCCCTCTCTGCTTTTCTAATTCACTCACCATGCTTTATCTTTCCATTAATCTTTAATAAACCTTTTAGTTAATTCCCCAAACACATGCAATCTACATGACAGCAGGACACAGTGCAAAAGCAGCCCACGGATATGAGGAAACAGGCAGCAGAGGAATCAAAAGGAGGAGAAACTTTTAGGATTAAAACCCACCCAAACCGCAGGTCAGTAGAAAATTATGAGCAATCAGGAGGAAGCAGCAGTAAGGGGCAAAACAGGGAGGAGGCAGGGGCTGTAAGGGTATTAGTGTTTCTCTGGCTGTTGGATTCATTTTCTCAATAGGGCCCTCCTCCCCTTTCCACTCCAGTTCCATTTTGACAAAAACAAGCAATTCGATTTCAAACTTGAAGCCTCTGAAATGTGGAAAATCCTCTCCAGACTGAAAACAAGGATATAGCTAGATTAAAAGGTAAATGCAATTTAACCCACCCCAGCAGAAACAGTAATCAAATTATATTGCCTCTAAATATGATAAGTTTGGAGCTGGGGCCCTCAGGGGAAGAGAAGGTGTCTTGCAAATACAAACACAAAGAGACATGCTAAAGGGAACTACTAAATCAATGGATGAATTGTGACTTCTACCCTCCCTCCCTCCCACAGGGTGCTTGATAAGCTGCTGATTGCTTCTAAAACATCTACTACCAATGTTAGGAACTGATTAAGCAGCTTACAAAGCACTGGAGGCTAATAGACAGGCCCACCAGGGAGACTGCAGCTCTGGAGTTAAGTAGCTTGCTTTTTCATGGCTTGATTATTAAAGAGGAGATAGCAAAACATGCTGAAAAGATATGGAAACAGTTTTAGACCTCAGATGACTGGCCTTTTTATTTTATATATGGATTCATTTCTACCCTGGGACTTCACTGGCCAACAAAACACATGTTTTCTGCAGTTCTGTAGTCTCCAGGTCTGAGGGGCATCTGAACTACTTCAACTTAAATGTGTCAACTGAACATCCAGAACTGACTATGCTACCCACTACCCTGCAGAAGAGGCACCACTAGACAAGGGAGACACCAGTGGAAGAAGCTTAAAACATGTATTACATATCACTGGCAATGGCATTAGAGTGTGAACACAGATGTGCCCAGGTCAGCTAGCTCATCTTAACTCATTGCTTCCTCCATTGTGCATCTGAGTGCTGCAGCACATTCACCTTAGATTCCCTATCCTCTCTTTTCAGCTTTTTGCCAAATTCTTCTTTAATCTGGTACATAATAAAATTCTGCTGTTCAGGCACATGTACTGCAAAGTGCTTACTTAGTTCAACTGATACCAATGCAAAGACATTTTGCTAGCACATTACCTCTTCTGCGGTCATGTCTGTCATAGTAACACCACATGGCTTAACTTTGCGTAGCAGGTTTGCTGAGGTTTTTGTGTTGTTTTGGTGGGTTTTTTTCCCCTTCTTGTGGTAATGCCTAGCAGACTTTGTAAATAAGCATGCTGCACGAGGCACTGTACAAACTCATAAATTCCTGAATAACTATTCTTTCAAGCAAAGAAATAAATACTACTTGTCAGCCTGTAGGCTGAGCCTTAGATGAGCCTTCATTGATGAGATGAAAAATTTCTCATAGCAAAGTTCTCTTTGCAGACTACAGTTTTCTTTAGCAGCCTCTTTCCAGCCCCATTTCAACACCGACGCTCTAGGCTTTCTCTCTCTCATCCCTAACCAATTCCCCTGTTAACTCATTTTTATATTAGACTCTAAACCACACAGATGGCTTGGAAGTAAAGCTATTTATGCTATGATTAGCTAGAAAGAGGAATGTACAACTAGCACTAAAAATGAGAACAGGCTTGGTGTGTAACAGATAGAATTAGTCGAAGAAACTTACCTGCTGAAGGTCTGCAAGAGAATAAAGATGGATTTGCTGGAGAAGATACTCCCTGGGAAAGATCCTGGAAAAGAGAAAAATGGATGTGTCATGCCTTTGTGCTGGGAAACTCAAAAGATTTCCTGTCCCCACCAGAAGACTGCAGAACAATGATGCTAGAGAGAGCTTGTCAGAAACTGGAATTATGTCACCCTGTAAGCACCAACTACTTTTACAGCATTCCTCATGGGCACAATTCCACAAGTGCTGTGCCAGTGTCATTCTCCAACTGTCAGGTAAGGATGTACAGTGACATTTACAGCCATTGAAAGCTCATCCTGAGCACAGAAGGTGTTTCTTTAAACAATTAACCCAGTAATAAAAACAAATAACTCAAACTACACGTTGAAAGTATTTCTTACAGTTTTTAGTACAACATTTCTGGTCTGCTACAAAACTGTAACAGTTAATTTCAGATGTGATTTATGGTTTTGTAACTGAACTAACTATATTGGGGAAAAATGTCATGCAGATATTGTTCTTCCACCATAAAGCTGATTGATATTAATTCCCTTTTGCATACAGAAATATATGTATTGGTATAGACTTTATAATTACTTGAAAGGCATATTTTCCTTACATAAACCAAGGTTTCAGGCAAGACCATTGATTATCCACTGATAGACCTGTTCAGTAAAGCTAAATTACAGAAACCTGAACAGAGAAGAGGTGTCCTAATTAGAGTGACTTGCAGTAAAATGAAAAACTGGGTTAAAGTAACATTACACAGAAAAATGAACCTTGTAAAGGTAAGTGGATATTAGCAAGAAACCTATGTATCTGCCATAAAGATGTCAGGAAGAGAAAAAGTGCATCTAATTAAAATGTCTGTCTCTGCGTGCACACAACAAGCTGACCAGCTTTCTTTTCCATTCACACAGAACAAATATAACGCCATGCCAAGGTATCATTGGGAGTGAAGAATCACATCACTTGCAAAAAAAGCACCCAAATATCTCAAGAGGTGCAACTATTTTACGCTAAACATTGCTCAGGGAAGAAACTGTGAACTCAGTTCCTACGTTACAATCATGTAGTTTTAAGGCAATACAGAAATGAAATTCTTTATGTTATTACATGTGTGATCAAAGCTCTGGCAAAGATTGGTTTCTAATGGTAGAACTGAATGGTAGTGAACAGAAAGACCACTGGAAATGTTCAAAATACCAAAGATACTGAATGGCTGATAAGAACTTACATAATCATTATATGGGACTAATGAGAAAGTACACAGGAACTCAAAGAGATTTTAGAAGCTGCGACAACATAATCAGCTAAAACACAGATCAGCAGGGATATCAGTACCAACTGCAATCTTTGACAGAACAGTGAATCTTAGAAATAACAGAAGCACCTTGGTTCATTCTACTCCATTAGTTGTCTTAAATGACTATCTTAAACTGATGCTTTCAAAGCTGTGTTGGAGGGACTAGGACTTTTCACTGCTGTTGAGTGGTACAAAGTCTCATACTCCTTCTGTACTTCCGAAAAAAATCTAAGCTTTATTGGGGTGGGAGGGGAAGTCCTGTAAGCAAGGCACTGACAACTGGGCACTGCCAGTCTTAGAGCACTCTTCTGGAGTAAGACTGTGCCCTTGCTCCTTCTGACTCACCAAGCATGTCTGCTCTACCCACCAAATTCTCAGTTGCAGTCTCACTGGGATACTGCATTTTTCCCTTTCAGTTCTGTAGGCTATATCATCGCTCCTATTAGAGGTGAATGTGTTTCAGTGGCTCTGCTGCATCACACCTTTGTAATACATTTGTCACAATGTCAAAGACCACTAGAAAACAGTCAAAATCCAGATATTAGACAACGTGTGACATTGGGATTCCTCGTTTGCACATGGATTTATTAGAATTGATTGCTAAGGAGTCAAATCTGAACAGTATTTTGAAGCCATTAGTACTTTTCAGCTCCGATAGCATTTCTTTCATTAAAAGTTCCCCATCATTCTCCCATGATCACACAGGCAGGCACTAAACCGTGTGGTAGCTTTGCCAGGAACTATAGTATTTGCTGATGCCCTTACAGCACTGCTAAGGAAAATAATTAGCTAATGAAAGGCTTCCTTTTTCAGGAAATAGCCTGAATAGCCCCATAAGGCAGAAACTGTCAATGACTAATATCGATGACTAACATCACGTTCCCCTGCCTTCAAGGACTGCATTTTATTTCCTGCAAGTTCTAACTCCTAATAAAAAGTGTGCAGATAAAAAGCAAACTCATGATTGAGGGACTTCCTTTGCCAGGGGAGGGGAGGGTGTCTCAGCCAGCACAGACCCTGGTGACAGTCATCCTCTCCCTGTACCTGTCCCCCTCCCTGAGACATGTTAGTTTGCAGCAGCAGCTGTGCAGAGCCAGCATCCATCAGCCCTCTTCCCTTCCAAATCTATTTCCAGGAAAAACAGTAGGCACTGCCCTCCCAGTCTTATGCAAGACACATATACACACACACACACATACCTGGCACTCAAGGGAGAAGAGTGCTTATTTCCATTGCTATGGAAACCGAGGCATTAAAAAACCCTCATTAAGTAAGGTTGGTCCAGCTTCAGATTTTCAGTCCTTCTACTGACTTGAAAAGTCATGATTTGGTTGTGGTGGGCCACAGAAAAACAGCCGAGCAGCCAGAGCTCATATGTACAACAGCGTTTACAAAATTTCTTATGAAGCAACCAGACCAGTTCCTGCATGGTTCCCAATACACCTGCCCACGTCACCAAAGGTGGAGAGTGCACAGCTTCATGGTTGTGAAACCACTGAAATTGCCTAAAAGTAGGCAGCTCAGTCCCTGATAATTTAAAATGTAAATGATGCACCCTCACAACACCTGTGGTGAGCCGAGTGGCTGTTTCAAAAAACACATCTTGCTGTGCTGCATGTCTGCAATTAAGATCTCCTCCAGAAAACTTCTGCCAGCCCCATTTGGAAAGAAAAACCAATACTCAACAGCTGCCTGAACATAACTTGCGAAGCCACCTCCCAAAAATGCGTCTGTTTATTGCCAGTTTCGTCAGCCTCTAGTGGGTGGGGAACAAGAGCATAAGAGGCACCAGAATATAAAATTCAAACACATTTTCAAAAAACCTCATCACCAAATGCAAGCAAATAAGTTGGGGCAGAAAATCCACACAGACCAAGTAGTCCAGTGAGCAAGAAAACGAATGACAGCTGGTTTCCAACAGCTTGCTTGTCTGTACAGGTTCTCTGAGCCTAATGAGGTGATGGCTTATATAAAGTCTTTTTCAGTCGGGGGCATGCAGGACTAATTCAGATCCTCTTGCTTCTGGACCCAGACACTTCCTCAGGAGCATAATATCTTTGCCATCTCTGTCCTTCTGTCAGCTGCAACTGAAATTGGCCAAAGGAAGCCAAAGTCAGTAGAGTACAGCAGGCAAGATGGGGCTCACACAAACGCCCTGCCATTGCATTAGCATCCAAAGTACTACATGGCACCCAAATCAACCTAAAATCACATTCATGTCTAAAAATCTGACACAGACCACAGAGCAGGCTAAGATAAATACACTTAGAAACATTTTACTAGAAAAATATGTATTTACTTTCGGTATGGGATGGAGCTTTGAGCATGCTTGGGTTAATATAAGGCCTTGATCCAAAAAAGACCAAAACACGTGCTTGCATTTTGTTTGTCCCTTGATATAAAGGTCCTTTACAAACACCAAATGGGAAATCTCTGGTAAGTTATTCAAAAGCAAAATAAAAGATGTCAGTTTTGTAAATCTTTTGATCATGTGCTATGATGAACTGAGTGGTTTTTTTTGAAGTTGGTCAGTTAAGACCATTCAATAACCAGTGTCCTTTCAGTCAAATCTTAACACAGAAAAAAACTGGGTTTTTTTGCAGAGCTAGACAGAGGTCAAACACAAGATGTTAAGACTCATCACAATAAAAGCTCAAACCTCTGCTGCTTCAGAATGTGACCTTTGACCCTTGAGAGACAAATGGTATGGAGCACAGGTCCCACTAAAAGCACCTCCTAAGCTTTCACAGCCTGGAAACTCCCGGACTAGTTTCACCATCACCATTGATGCAAAACAGAACAGTTGTGAGTCACAGGATTGCTGTGCTGTTAACCCTGGCTACCAGGCAGGGTTAAGCCTGCAGTGAACAACCCAAGTTCAATACTAACCAGCCCTCTAGCTTTGCCAGTTCCTGTGAACAATGAAATCCAAAGTCCTACTGGTTAAAGGTCTCTAAATTGCTTTATTGTTCTGTACTAGAAATAAAAGCAATCAACACAAGCAGGAAAGAAACCTGCCATCAGAGACTTTTGGTCCAACTAAAGAGAGAACTGAGCACTTTTAGTTTGTGATTATTGCTTTTTTTTATTTGATACTTTGTAAACTGAAGCATAACCTTCAGGCAACATAGAACCAAAAATTTCATCCATTCGCTTTCCGGATGATCTTATCAGGTATTTGCACAAACAAAGGTTATCTTTTAGTGTTGTCCTGCAAACAGAACCACTGATAAGACTTTGCTTTTTTCATTTGGACAAAGTGTGTAGTCATGGTGCTTTGTTAGCACTAAGTAATTGCTCTGCATTTAAAGCCTGTTTACCATCAGCTTAGGTAATTTTTCTCCAATGGGTTAAATACCCTGACAGCTCTGCTAAAGCTACAACCAATTAATCTGCCCGAGCCTGACACTATAACCAAAGTACAAACGTGATAAGCAGAGTGAACTCTTCTTTTTACAGCGCAATCAAAAGAAATCAAGTTAGCTGTCAGGTGGGCACAACCAAATCTCTTTTCTACCAAAAAGCCTGTTGAAACCTAGGATGAGAGGGGGAGGGGAAGCTGGCACCACGCTTTCATATGCCAGCCAGGAGTGTCTTGTTTGACCAGGTTGAGAATTGTATGACTGAGCTCTGACTCATGGGAGACGCAGATGCACCAGTCTAGCACGCAGCCACATTCAGACATCCTCTTCTCCACCCCTCTGCAGGAAGCTGCTACACCCACAGCTGGCACAACACCACAGGTACCAAGTCCATTTCCTCAGCCAGCACAGTTCATACCCTGGCACTGCAACTGACACCACCACCACCAATCTACTTTTAAGCTACTGCACCACACTGCAAGCTAAAGCAGCTGACAGGCCAGCACATGCTGATTCCACTGTTCCCCTGCTTTTTTGGCCCCTAACAAGGGGCAAGAGGACCTCTGAAGTCCCTGCAGCGTACACCATCAAGAGCTGCGGCTGTGTGCGTAGCACACAGACAAGAACTGCGTGTGCTCTGATCTTGTTGACGGGAACTCAATGTTTTCAGAGTGACTATCTGATTTTAAAAGTACAGAGGGATATCAGTGAATTTGCAGTTATCCCAAATATATATGTGGCAGGGTAAATAACAGCGCTTCCTCGGTTTTCTCCTGCAATTTATTTGACATGGAATCTGTTGATTTAAGGTAGAGAACAGCATCTGAGGTGAGGGAAAAAGGTAGGATTTTCTTCTAGTGTTTCTAATTCTTATAATTTCATTCAGGCTTTTGATTTTGTATTTTCTTGAAAATCCCAGCTCCTGGAAGTATGTTGGGAGAGGAGAACCCCAACTTTCCAGCCAAAAAAGTTACTCAAAGTGGGGCCCTGGGAAACCCAGTGATCTGAAAGTCAGAAGGTAATAATAAATTAATGAATTTAAAGCAAAACAAAACATCATTTATTTACTTAATTAACATGGTATTATACCAGTTTAATTATTTTTTTTCTAATTCTATGGGTTTGGCTAAAAAAGCATTTGTGAACCATTTCACATTTTGGAGGTATGAACACTCTTCTGGCTATGTTCTGGGAACAGCCATTCCTAAAAATCTCAGCCCACACTGCCCATGAGCATCTCTATGTTAAAACACTTACTCTTATCATCCATCAGCAATCCGGAACCAGTATATAAAATTCCAACTAAAATGCGGCGCACTAACTCTCTCTCCTCTGCGGTTACTTGAGCAAGGTTATGGTAACATTGTGAAAGAGAAGAATTACTACAGATCAAACCCAGTAATCAAGTGCTGCTGTTACTAAAAGCAGGATGCAGAGAATTAGAAGCACACAGTGTCATTTTGAAATCAAAATAGCTTAGATCCCCCAATTAACTTGAAATGAAGAATAAGAAAATGTTGTCTTGCTTTTGTCAGGCACTTCTGAACCCTTGCAGTTTGCTGCTGGAAGTTCTGATACAAAAAACACAGGGATAAAAATGACACAAGTCACATTTAATGTGGTGTCCACATCTAACAGGAACTTTTTTAAATCATTATGGTTTTTTAAAGCAACCTAGTCTCAAAAGGTGAATGGAAAGTACCATTCTGAAAGATGTCTAATATTGCTGATCTATTTGACAAGGAGTTGCAGGTGTGCCCCTAGACCTGAAAATGCTAACATGAACTTAAAGACCCACCTGTCCCCTGGGAAACCTATCATACATACCCTGGTATGCTTCTCAGCTGGACACTTACCATGGTAGAGCACTGGCTTGTGCTTTTAACCTTCCCTTGGCTTGAACAGACAGCAGTAATGCCTCCACCCTGGCTGCTCTGGCACACATCTTGTTGCTCCAGCTGTTTGTTACCCCTAGTTGAAACAAAAGCTCTAAGTCCACCTTAACTCCATCCCCTACAGTTTTAGCCAAATGCTTTTTAAGATGTTAACCTGCAAGGACCCTGCACGCACAGTTACTTCTTCAAAGACATCAGCTGAAGCAAAGAGGTAGTCTGTTTCTAAGAGCTCCATCAACAGGCATGCTTCATTTCAGCTACTGCAATGACTACGTGCATGTAGGACCTATATAAAACAACAAATGGCTTGTGCATACTGGTCTGCATTTATTTTCTCACCTTTCCTCACTTTGGGATGCTGTTTGGTCTTAACACTGGACCCTCTCAGGATATCCAGATATCCTCTCTGAATGAATTTCTCTCTCGCCCTCTTTTCCAATCACACATGCAAAAAATCTTCTTCTGCTAGTCTTACCGTTAAATCAGAGCCCTGCGTGCTGTGAAACTACATCCTTCTTTTCCTTTCCTGCTCAGACTTTCTCTTTTGCAGTCTGTTTTTCCAAGTTGCATCTTTGTTCTCCCGCTTTGGGATTTTCCACTCTCCAAATGGCCTACTCATCACAAAGAAAATGGAGAAAACAGTCTCCTTTGACAGTCTGGACATGACTTAATGACCTTCTGTTGTCCTTGGTCTGAAAGATGACATAGCCCCAGCTTAACATACGTGAGGTATTTGGTGGTATAGTGATTGCATAAGATCACTCAGGATTCCTGTGATGTGTTTAGACAGGTTCCCCAACTGCCACACAAATATTTTTAAAGTAATCTACTCCTGTGTCAGAAGCGATATGTCTAAGGCCTCACTGTAGGAAGTGACAGGACTCTATTGTTCAGCATAACTGAATTTGGGCTTGTTTTGCATCATGCTGACAGACCAGCAGGCTCAGCCAGGACCACATGTCTGCAGCACTGGAGGTATACCTTTAACCTCCTACTGCAACAGCAAGCTCTAATTTGGTCTTCCTGTAAGACGCTAAGTAATGCATCCAGCACTGGAGCTTTGCTAGGGTAAAACTGATGTATTGTTTTTCCGGAGCTGATGGACAAATGGTATCAGACAGAGATGAGTACAAAGAGGGAAATTTTTCCATATAATTTCTCACCACCATTCAGAAGATTTACTTACATAGTGAGGGCACTGCAATGAGCACTAATGTATAGGGGAATGTGGTGCAGAACATTTACCTTGTGCCACTGCCATCTTTCTAAAATATCTGGGCTAGCAACACGTGAATGGCAAGTTTAGGTGTATAGCTGAGAGCCCAGAGAGAGTTCCCAGGTTGACTTGGGTTAGCCTACTGTGATGGGTTGACCCTGGCTGGACGCCAGGTGCCCACCAAAGCCACTCTATCACTCCCCCTCCTCAGCTGGACGGGGGGGAGAAAACATAACAACAACAGGATCATGGGTCAAGATAAGGACAGTTTAATAAGTGAAAGCAGAGGTCACGCGCGAAAGCAGAGAGAAAAAAAATTATGTTATTCTCTACTTCCCATCAGCAGGTGATGTCTGGCCGCTTCCCAGGAAGCAGGGCTCCAGCATGCATAGTAGTTGCTCTGGAAGACAGAAAACGTCCCCCCTTCCATATTCCTTTACTTAGCTTTTATACCTGAGCTGACGTCATATGGTATGGAATATCTGTTTGGTTAGTTCAGGTCAGCTGTCC